>SMGT01015904.1:14886-29109 GCA_004794575.1 Lanistes nyassanus | reverse complement strand
CCCCCCCCCCCCCCAACCCACACACAGATATGTTTGTGCCTTAAACACTGAAAAATTTTTCCTCGAGAAGAAAGTGAAGCTGGATCAACATCCGCATTCACACTGTATGGACTGTTAGTATTACCGAATTAGTAAATTTCTTTTGAATTAAGAAAAAAATGGAAAAACTTATTTCGGTCCCAAAATAAAGAGCAGCAAACCAGTGATGCCCTGTTTGTGATGACTTTATACTCGAAGTATAATCTCTGAAACCTTAGCATTCTCCATATATGCGTACATATACTACATTGGGTTGTCCAGGTGCCAATCTGATTGCAAATCTTCAAGGAACAGGATGATGCACAAATGATAATAACCTCTTATTTCAAATATCCTCCTCCAACCCAAGACCATTACATTACAAGAAAAGTGATACTGATAGGGAAAATAAGTTAAGAGGAAAAGTCACGGGACACAAGTACTTGATATTAATGATAATAAATTTCTTTTGACATTTTTCATTCCCTTTTCTTCCTGTTAACTTATTTACCTTCACTTTTTTCTTGAGCTTTTTTACTATAAACATTTGATCCTGTATTGTTGTATGGCTGGTATTGAGCTACTGTGCTGTGCATGTCAAACCAAATGGCATGCAACAAAACCCATTAATAGAAATAAATACACCATCGTAACTGAGTAAGATCACCCAGCAAGTTAATTACAAGCTTTCACTGAGGACAATAATCTATTTTTGCTATTTCAAAAAATTCACTTCATAACTTAGTAGGCTTCAACTTTAAGACTCATTAATCAAAACAAACAAAACTGTTAACATCTATATTTTTTCAAAAGAAAAAAGAACAGCTGGAAATCCGAAGCAGAATCAGAATGTAAAGGGCAAAACGTGCATGTTTCGATAAATGTTTTTATATGCCTAACCAATAACCATCATAGCGTAGTATATTAAGTTGTCAGCTTAAGTTCGAAAAGCATTTATCATTAGGTACTTTTAAAGGTAACAATATTCGCTTTCATCACTTCAAAAAAGCTAACTATAACTGACCACGACTAACACGAGATCATAATGTCACATTTGATTATCCTTAGGTTAGCTGGTCCGTCAAAAGTGTTTTCAGTCGTTCGAATCGTGCGGTTGCTTCATGCTTGGCAAGGTCGCGAGGAAACATGTCATTTAAGAAACAGTGAGCAAGTCTAACAAGCGCGTGCCAACACATGAATTATAACCACATGGAAATTCCTGAGTATCTTACATACATTTGACAGCGTTGGTTCCTGCTGAAGCAAGAGATCCACCCAATTTTGTAATAGCTGGGACGACCTTCGACGCCATGTTTGCATCGACAGCGAAACTCGCATGCCGAACCGGAAACACTCGACTCGTCCAATTTTTAACTCACTCGTTCAAGTTAACTCGCCCACTTCACCTATATGACCTGTACACTTAACCATAGAACTATAGTTCTATGACTTATCTGAGTTGACTCTCCCAGTAAGAACTGAAAGCTATTACTCTATAGTCAAAGTGAACATTGTCTGCTCCATATATCAGGAGCAAATGTAAAATCTGATCTTTATTTGGCTCTCTATACGCAGAGACAATGTTAATGGGCGTTCTGACTTGTGCGTTTTCGGCGTGCGTTCTTCTATCCCCACGACTCCAGATCGTGCGCTTTGGGGATGTGTTTCTATCCACACGACTGATCGTGCGCTTTGTGGAGTAAATATTTCTATCCGCATGACTCGTGTAGCTAAAAGTTGCAGTCAATGACTCCGAAGCACGTGCATGAGGTGTTTAAATAGAAAATTATGAAGTAGAAATTTGAAGGTAATCGCTGCCTTTACTGGCTACTAAAATGACTTGAAATGTGGAGAGGAGAAAAAAAGGGTAGTACAAACATCCCAGCCAGCACACAATATTGGTCCAATATTGGCCCAGTCCTGGTGCTATAGCCAGCGGGCGGTCCGTGGCAGGGCACAACGCGAATATTGTAAAGCCATGACACGGCCAACATTCGCTTGTCACCCCATATAGGTCCAAGTCGGCTAAAAATAGATTTGCCCGGACTATCTTGCAAGCTCATTTAATTGTCATTCTTTAATTGAAATAAACAGTATGTTTTAATTATGACAGTGTTTTAGTTATATATCCGGATTATCTGTATTTCTTAAAGACAGTCAATTCGATTTTTCAAACATTTTTGGCCAACCCCATGCTATGCATTCAGCAGGTGTATGGCTTTGGCAGATATTTGAACTTTTGATCGCCTGACATTGTCAAACGACACACAAATGCACTTTTAGAAGATATTTAATCGGACCAATTCTGTGAGAGACTATCCAGAATAGCCTCCCTTAGAGTCGAAAGGAGCGTGATTTGAACGAGGAAAGTTTTTCCAAGGCTCGCCATCGTGTGATACAAGGAGCTCATTCGACTAACTACAGGAGCTATACTTGTGTTATTTTAAAGACCATGTTCCGCATCCATGAAACGTCGAGGAAGGAGATCGATGCACTGATGAGTAAACGATAGTGCCTTACGAATGTATGATCAGGAAATGAATATTTTATTACAATGGGCTATGGCTGACTACAGACTAGGGGTGCCTGGGAAAGGCCGGAAAGTCTACAAATACAACCGCATAACGAAGAGCAGTAGTCAGTTTAAACGGTGTACTTATATGTTTGTGTGTATTATAGTGGCTTAATCAGACCTGTCAGTCGTAATGATTTTGTAGCATTAATGTTATGAAAACATGAATGTGCAAAAGTAAGATGAGCAATGAAGGGAAATTTTCTGTTTCTACCAGTATCACACTCATCATCACACTCCCTATGGAATTTTTCTTTGGTCTTTATTGTTGTTTAACTATTAAGTTTTCTGGGGGATTTTTTTGGCTACTGAATGTATGGAAGTGCTTCCATGGCTGTCTCAAATTTGGTGCAGCATAGAAATTTAGACTAGATACTGACAGTCGCCCCAAAACATTAACAAAATCTCAGAATATATTGAGAGTTTGGGCTGGCACATCAGGGTTTTTCTTTGTTTTTGTTTTTTGTTTAAATTTCTAAATCTATTATCTGCGCAAATTCTTTTAAGAAATTTAATATTGTGTACTGCTTGAAGTAAGTAGTGAGACTATAGTGCTATAGTTTTTGTGCAGGATATTAGCAATAGTTTCTTATTTTATTTTGGAACATTCATTAAGTTTACATTAGTATGATTAATCTCAGGTGGTTAGTGCATTTTATAAACTAAGTGTTGCATTACTTTTAGTTCTTGTGATTCATACTGCATCAACTATGATTTGACTAAAACCAAAAGCATTGGTACGTGGCACTTCCAATCTCATTATTACATGTAAACTTGCTGATAATAGGCATCAATGTATACCAGCCAGACTGTTTATTCATTTTCTGCTTTAAAACAATACAATATTGACATAGCATCTTGCAACAGGTGCCACTATTTCATAAAGTGTCAATGGCCATGCATTTTGTATGTGTGCAAAAGCTGTACTGATTATTCCTGATGGCAGAAACATTTGAAGAAGCCAACTCATTACTGAATATGAAACTGAGTAATAATGAACTCAGCAGCTAGTCAGATGGCCCCTCAGACTGTCAGAGTTCCACAGAAGCAAAATAAATCTATGAAGACCCAGGAAATGGTTTTTGATTGTTTGTTTTTTTTTTTTTGAACATTACTTGTTCTGCTGCCTATTCATACCATAAATTTAAAACAAGGGAACTGGACCAAGCTAAGACATGACAGCAGGAAAATGACTGCCCCTCTTTTTAACCCTTCTTACTCACTGTCCCTTAGTCATTTTCCTGCTGTCCAGCCCATGTGCCACATCTACTGAAGCTAAGTCTTTTTCTTCTGTTTTCATTGTTGTTGTTTTTTCGTCGTTTTTGTGTCGTCCTGATGAAGGGGTAGAGCCCCGAAACATGTAGATTGTCTTCGTCTTTGTCATGTCTTAGCTTGGTCCAGTTCCCTTGTTTTAAATTTAAGAAAGGTTTTTCCTCCAAGCGGCAGTCACCTGTTTGTTTTTCTTGTATATTCATACCATAGTCAAACATTTCTGTCATCTACTGTGCAAAAACTGATCTGTCGCAATGTTCATGTTATTGTGCATGCCATGTGTAAGAGCGTGTACAGATGCACTAAAGTAAGCATGATTGATTTAAATTATGTTTTATTGACTTTTTGGGACTTATGTTTGTTGCAGACAAACAGGATAAGGACTGTCTACATCTGCATGGAGGTGGAAGGAACAGAAAGGAGGATGAGAGGCAGTGACACCTTCAACAAGCACAAAGCAGCCGTCCTGGGAATCCTGGGAAGTGTGGATTCTGTAGCATGTTGTCACGTCTTCCCTTTTCCCTCCTACTCTTGTGATCATTTGGTAACAACTTGAAAGTCCTTTGCTTTCCTGTCTTCACCTACCCCACTCACCCCTCCCCTTTTTTTAAGACTATATCATTCTCTGCTCCCTTCTTTCTTTCTTCTCATCCTGCTGCCCCCCCTCTCTCTCTCTCTCTCTCTCTGTCACTTGTCAGCTTGTCATTACAGGAGGCATGAACATAAACCAAGAGTTTTTTTCACTGTCAGTATCAGAGGGACCTGATGCATGTTTCAAATAAATGTTATGGGAAGTGCTGATAGTTATCTGACAATGCTGATTTACCATCAGAATTTACTGAACTCAGGTTGGAGGTTGGAACACTGCTGTGTAATTTACTCCTCATGGATTTCCAATGGACAATCAAATGAATAATTCTTCATGTTTCTCGAAGCAGCATTTAAAAATTTTGTTAATGGCAGTTTTGAAAAATATTACGAAAATAAAATTCTGTGTATGGGAATTTCTTTTGATTTTTAATTCCTTTTGTTTTGGGCAGAAGAGGGATGCATTTAAAAATGTGCAGACATGAGCATTTTTAGCATTATACATGTAGATACCTTGTGTGTTAGGCACTATTGCAGAAGACGAAACTACCCCAGTATTCTTTTCTCTGTGCATGGGGTCCCCAGTTTGGAATATGAAAATGCCATGGGCTAGCACTTGTTAGTGTCTCATTTGCTTTCAACCAGAAAGTTATAGTAGGAAAGACATGAGTGTAGAATGGCAGACTTTTAATCAAAACTATTTTATAAAGCTTCTGTTGTCTGCCCAACTTTATTGCTGTAGGAAAATCTACTACTTGTTGCTGAAGATATTGTTTTCCCCCTTTTTTTTTTTGTTGCAAACTTGCTAATGCATAATTCTCACAACCATGCACCTGCAGCATGATGTTTGGTTTATCTTGTCTTATATTTTCAGTATCTTTTCAAGTAAAGCAGTGCAATAAAATACTGGAAATATAAGACAAGATAGACTGAACATCATGATACATGTTTTCTCCTGACTGCCAGGAAAAAACTGCCATATGAAATAAAAGCAAAGAAAAACATACAGCTAATATGTCACACAATAACCCAATATCAGTCAAATCACCAGCAATTATATGGGGAGAGGGGGGAACAACATTCACGAATGTGGGTCAGTTTTGGTTCTATGTTGGCTCAATACTGGGTGAATGTTGGGCGAATCTTGGCCCAATGCTGGGCCAATTTTCACTCCCAATATTGGTTGCCAATGAACTGCCAATATTGGAAGCCAATGTACGGTCAATATTGGTGTGCTGGCTGGGATGAGATTCGAATCACAAACACCGACAGCTGACTGTGGTGATACAGTCAGCTCAGTGCGATGACCGAGTCAACGTAGTGTGTCGGACGAGGCCGACGCTATCCGCAGTGCGTCGTGCGGCAGGCAGTCTGGCCGAGATTATCCGTACTCTGGCGTGCGGGGTAGGTGGATTGGGTGTGATGTTATGGTGATGAATGGACGAAGTTTCGTGCACTGTACTATGACGTCACTAAAATTGCGGGCTGCCATAAAGCAGCGGAAGATGCGCGTCTGCCGTCGTTGAGGATAGCCATGTGGTAAAAATGCTGGGTTAAACAACCAAAAGCACTGTGGTTCGATTCCGCTGTTTTCACCTCCCCTTTTCTTGTTTACTTTGTTCGGCGTGTGGGGTAGGGATGGTGGTGAGGGTGGTAGTAGGGGTGGGTTGGGTAGGGTTTGGGTTAGTCGAGTAGATGCAAGCTTGTTTCTATTGTAAACAAGTCGTGACGTCACTACATGAAACTTCGTCGACATAGCCATCACGGATCACCGTCACGTTATCCGCACTGTCCTGTTGTTGTCGCCGTTCCGCGAAGTCATATGTGATTTGCACTGTCTGTGTGAATGTGGTTCTAACATTACATTTTTCAAAATATTGTAGGCCTACGTGCAGCCCAACGATTCATTGTTTCATTTTTTACTGTTTTTATTTCTTGTCTTTTTTTTTTTTTGGTAGTGTCTGTTCCTTCGAACTTCGATGTTAACAGTTCTTTTATGAGACTGGTCTAACATTATGCACTCCGTACCCTGTACTTTCCCCCATCCCTCTCCCACTAGAATGTTGGAGAGGGTGTCAGCCTAGTGTAACGCCTCTCATGCGTCACTCGCGTTCGTACGACAACTCTCTTCGACGTCAACGACAAAGTTTAATAATTAAAGAAAATTGAGTAATGGGCGGAGGCACGGCGGTTCATCTAAAATGCTACTTCTCTACTCTTGATAGTCTAGTGGTTTTCTCTTGGACCTGTCTCTCTAATCTTGATAGTCTAGTGGTTTTCTCTTGGACCTGCCTCTCGAATAATGTCGTCTCCAGTTTCTATCTTGCCTATTCCTTGCTTATCAGCTTCTCATCTTCGTCGCCCTATTGGCGTGCTCGGGGGATGACTTGTGGGTGACCGTCGTAACATAGAGCTAGTCTCCTCCCACATCTTACAGATCATATGATATCTGCAGCGGAGGGGGCTGGTCGTCTGTCTGATACCAGCTGGCCATCTCGAGGAACAGCTCGAGCCTTACTGCTTTCCATCGGCCTTCCATCTCTTCATTGCTGCCCGGCCATACGCCGCTGCCAGAGATTCTAACGGCGAGCAAACTTTCGCCATGAGGGCGTTCGGCCGTCCTCTCCAAGCCTGTCCTCCCAGGCCCGTCCTGGGCCCGTTCCTAGGCCCCACCTCTGGGTCCTCTCAAAGCCTGTGTGTCCCCTCCAAGCCTGTCCTTCCAGGCCTGCGTTTCCTAAGTCGCCGGCAGGCCCGCATATATTGGGGGTAAGAGGCATCCGAAGTATTCTAACTAGCCTCTCCCCCTAGCGCGTGTCCTGTCAACGCTCCTATTAGCTGCTCTCTGACAGCCAGCTTTATGTTGTTGTTTCGGTCCTACTCGAGCGGGGTAATTGCGCCATTATCCTCAACGCTCGAGGTAGACCTTTGACTAAACTGGTCAACACCCCTGGGTTTCCCGATCATTCAGCCATCTTGGAAGTTGCTAATCGCAGACCGCCAATTACCTTCCACGATTAACAGGCCTCGACTACCAGTCCAGCCTCATTTGCCATATAGTCTTTCGGGCTTCCCTGCAGCACATGGCCAATCGCCATAGGTCAGTCCCATTATGCAGCCAAGCCTTGTCTTTCGCCCCATGACTAGTAGCGAGCAATTTCATCGTTACCACGATTCATCTGTCTTCCACATCATACAAAATGTACGTGCTGTATACGCACCAGGCACGCGTATTGTTATACTAGCTAGCTGAGCGAGCAGGATCTTGATAACCCGTACGCTGTGCCGTATGGGGTGCCAAGAGGGGAATGGGTATAATGCTCATGGTTTATAAAGAATTGCATTCTATAACTATAAAGTCAATTCTATAACTATAGAATACACTCTATAACTATAGTTAAAGAATTCATTCTATACTTATAGAATGACTTCTATAACTAAACCATTGTAATTCTTTCTTATATACAATTCAAGGCTCCGGGTGAATTCTATAATATATGGGGCGCCAAAAGGGGAATGGGTATAATGCTCATGGTTTATAAAGAATTGCAGAATGGTTATAATGCTCATGGTGTATAAAGAATTGCAGAATGCATTCTATAGCTAAAGATTTCATTCTATAATTATAGAATTACAGTGGTTTAGTTAAAGAATTAATTCTATAATTATAGAATGAATTTTATAAGTAAAGAATTGATTCTATAGTTAAAGAATTCATTCTATAATTATAGAATGAATTCTTTAACTAAACCACTGTAATTCTATAATTATAGAATGAAATCTTTAGCTATAGAATGCATTCTGCAATTCTTTATAAACCATGAGCATTCCATTCCCCTCTTGGCGCCCCATATTGCCAGAGGGCGCCGGACGAGGAATGTAATGATCAACATAGTACATTAATCTTTGCAAGTCTGCACCTGGAAGGAAGGAGGAGCTTAAGTCAGCAGAGTGAGCCGGGCGGCGAGTCTCAAAGTAGGAGACCTGTCTGTCAAGCAGAAACCCAGTAGGTGCTCACCAACGATTGGTTGATGGAAGGTAACTGGTCACGGACAGGCCTCCAAGAAAGGGTCTGTAGTATAGAGATATCAGACCAGGGCATGACAGCACCAGGCTATGTGGATCAGGTGCTGAGGCCCCACGTCGTGCCATACCTCCAGCAGCACGGCCACCTCACCTTTCGGCACGACAATGCTCGCCCACACACGGCAAGGCTCACCACAGCCTTTCTGCAGCAGAATAATGTTCAGGTGATCCCTTGGCCCTCCATGCGCCCAGACTTCAACCCAATCGAGCACCTATGGGACCATCTGCAGAGAGCGCTCAACGGTGTTCAGCCGAAGCCAACAACAGCTCGCCAGCTGGAGCAGGCCCTCAGGCAGATCTGCGCAAACATGACCATGGTGGTGGTGAACCATCTGGTGCCCTCCATGGCCCCATGCATGTGCCAGGCCGTTGTCGACGCCAGTGGGGGACACACGCACTGCTGACTTTAGACTCTGAACCCGGACGTTTGGGACATTCTGAACGATGATGGCTATATCGACGAAGTTTCGTGTACTGTGTGACGTCACGACTACAGCGGTAGCGACTTGTTTACAATAGAAACAATTGATTTGGTACCTACACTCTAACCTCAACCGTACCAAAGCCACCGCTACACGTCTCCTACCCCTACTGCCACCCCTATCCCCTACTCTACCCCTTCTCCGAACAAACTAAAAAAAAGGGGGGGGGGGTAAAACGAAAATAGCTGAATCGAGCCACAGTTTTTTCGGCTAAGCCCAACCTTTTTATCGCACGGCTATCTCAACGAGGACAGAACATGCTTATTGTAACCATAAGAAGCTGCTCACTTATCGTTTGCCACTTTATACCAGTCCACAGTTTTAGTGACGTCACAGTACAGTGCACGAAACTTCGTCCATTTAGCCATCACCCATTCACAACGCTTTCTCATTTTTATTCTCAGCATGGCAGATGACACACACACACACATTGCCCAAAGTTTCAGTGTACCGAATTGTTTGAAAATTGGTCGATTACCTAAAAGTCGCCGTTGTGTGCATTTAATCAAATTGCGAGCTCTATACCCGAACTGCGTTTGTGGGAGAAGGGCAATGTTTTCGAGAGGAGGAGGGGTAGGGTGGAGGTTAGCGAACAGTAGGGTTAGGGGTGGAGCGGTGGGTGAGGGGTGCGGGTGGGTAGGGGAGGGTGGGTGTGGTGTTCTGGGCGGGGCAGGGGGATGGACTCTTGGGGGATTGAAGGGGGGGGTCAAAACCAGCCTTTATTCAACCAAACACACAAAAAACCCGGCCAGTGGGGGGTCTCGTGGCTAGTACTACATATAAAATATAAATAAAGATCTCATTAATGTTCTTTGGCTATTAAAAATTGATTAACATTCATACCACATCCAATGGTAAAACAATAGACACCGAAGTTTATTTAATTTTGCCGCATAAATTAAGTATAGACTCGAGGCTATAGGCTAAGTATGTTCTCTGTTCAACATTAAGGCTGAAAAAGTACCTTATAGGACTCTCCATATAACAAATAGAAAATGAAGATATCTATCTTGCTATCTCATGGTGTATTCGGTGGACTAGTGAATGTCAGTTCATCATATAGTAAAGTTTAAACCGCACTGTTTTCTTCATTCATTTCGTAAACAGCCTGTTCGCTGGCATTTTTGACTGCTAATGTTGAGTACCATTCATCTCAGCTTCCAAACATTTAGAGGAAGACAGTCGGTGGGTACTTAGTTGTGACAGGGGCAGGTGTTGTTTGTGGTTGGAAAGTTGTCAGTTGCTATCAGGTGAACAATACCTGTGTTGAAATAAAGAGAAAACATAATCTTACCAGATTTTCATTTCTGTTGAGTTGTGCAGTTTATATCTAGGATGTCTGCATGCACATCTACATGTTAGGCGAGAAGACGTATATTTTAAGAACAAATCCAAAGTTTTCGGATGACTTTCACAAATTTGACTGTTTCCCTCCATCAATCTTTCCTAAAGAACCTTTGCATTATCCTTCATGAAACGGTTCAAACCAGCTTCCTAAGGCAGCCATGCATCTTAGCAGGGAATATACAATCCACCGAGATAGTGTACTGACCATCTACACTTCTTCCGTAAAGAAGTACAACATAAACAGATTACAGTATGTTACACGCACTAGCATTCTGGTAGCTGAAGCAGCCACCGTTGTGGAGATTGTCTCCCAACAATATGTTAATTTATTCCACTGCCAACACATTCAAACCGTCAAATCAGCATTTGCCATCTATGTATCATAACCCCAACGAGGTAAGTCAAATCGAGTTTCTATTCCACCCATCACTTCGAACAAATATTACCTGCGAGAGCAGAGTGGAATCCAGAGTTGTAGTCAATAGCGACTTCGTTACCCACATAGTCTTCCCGGTTGTCAACGTAGTTTCCTTGAGCATCCTTTGGTCCCCCGACTAGTGCCCCCACCAACACGTGAGGGCTGGGCTCAGGCGAGCGCAGATTGTCATAGGAACAAGGCAAAGGAACATCGGGGCATGAGCTGAAAAGAGAATGGAAGGAAAGGGAAAAAGAGAATAAAAGATTTTCTCCCTCTCTTCAACAGATCCTATTTTTCTCCCTATCCGCCACTGTGTGTGTGTGTGAGAGAGAGAGAAAGAGAGAGAGCACGTGGACTCCTTTTTTTCATGAGACCATCTCTCCTTTTTCCCTTGTTAATGAGAAAATAGCACTACTGTAGCAACACTGGTATTTGAGATTTTCATCAGAATAAAAACTTCAGAGAGTCCTGTGATGAAGCATCAAACAAGAAATCTACAAATGAACCCATTTATCAAGAACTTAGGAAATGTACTTGTGTAGATTTCACTCAATGATTCGACTCACGAAGCCCTATGATGAGGTCTCAGAGGGTATTTGGTGCCATAACCAATCTGGTAGCTGAAGCAGCCACCGTCGTGGAGATTGTCTCCCAGCAATATGTTAATCTGTTCCACTGCCCATTTTCGATACTCCGCTGTATTTATTCCTGCTTCTGCAGCAGCCAGAGCCCCAAAAGCTGTATTTCCTACGAATAAAAACCATTAAGCTGTGGTTAAAATAGGTACAAAGCGAGGATAAATGTTGTGGTTAAAGCAGCACAAAGAACTTTAACGCATGTCTCAATTCTTACACAATGCTCACAGTCCTGGTCGTTCTATATTTGTACATTATGAACCTTCTGGAAATCAAATTTGATGGTTTAAATTACTGACACATTTAGTTTTCCTTCTGTCTGCTGAGGTCTTCTGAGTACCATTCTTTATTCTCCTGTATGAAGGAGAAGATTCTGAGGTTTATGGGTTAACGGATATGTTTCTTTCGTCCCTTGACCGACGAAGGATTAATTGAAATAGTTTATAGCGCACGCACACACACACCAAGGGAAGGCGTGTTGGTCTCATTGCTTGAAGACCACTGGATATAGTTTAATTACAAAGAGGAACAATGGGAAGCGAAGGAGAAAGCAATTACGGGAATGAGAAAATTATAGGCGTATTTAAAGAGCAGAAAGGGAAGGGGACCGCTTGTCCACGAAGCTGTAGTATCGTCTAGGAAAGTCTGTCCTGTAACTGCACAGCGACACAACGTATAAGGAGTTTGGGAGTTCAAGAAAAGTCGACTTGTTCCCGGAGTTGTCAGCTGGGAGAGTTTGTCCTGTGGATATGGGGTCTTTCGAAGAATTATGCATGCATGTGAGCCTTGAACTTTTGGAGGTGAGCGAACTCCCGGCCTTGCCAACCGACTCTTTTGTATGTAACGTAGCTGCACTATTTCAGCCCTTACTACGAAGAAATTTCGTCGAATCTGTTGCGTACCTCAGTGAACTGTAATACGTTACAAGTGCCCAACTTTGTCCTTCCATGGATTTCCCAAAAATGAAAAAATCAAGACGCTGTGGCTCGTGAAAATTCGCAGAGACGACGCATCCCTTTTTTTTAAAAGATGAGTAGCGCTGTCAACACTGACTTCGAGAGTTTGCTGTGCTACAAGATCCCGATGCAGTCATTTTAATTGTATTTACTTCCATTGCCATATCCAGCTAGTAATCAGAAGTAATAATATAATTATATTTTTCTTAAAATTTGGTGAAAAACGCACAAGAACTACGTACATCACAGTTTGAGTGATCACTATGAGCCATTGTCATTGCTGCATATGCAGTAATGCTTAAATTGAATTCCAGCGCTTGTGATTAGATATCATTTATCAAATAACAACAATACAATTTCTCAGCAGATTAAATGAAAACAAAAATATGATCTGCTACAATTCGCTAGCTTATTGGCTTTCCCTCATCTAAGTTGCTAACTGTTGAGGGGTGAACAATTATAATGGCGCACATATACCAGTCTGCAGTGTCAAGCACTAATTTTAGTGACTGACAAAATTAATACAGCAAAACAGCATTATGAAGTAGAAAGGAAAAAAATGTACATCTATTTCTTTGTCCTGCCTTAAATTTAAAAAGAAAAAGAGCTGTTGCACGGCAACCATCGTCGTAAGGATTTGGTGTGACTGTAAAAACCAGTATCATATACTGCATGTATGAAATAATTATGAGTAGCTATACTTTAATTGAGCAGTATACGAGACACAACAGAATTAGCACAAAAAAATTATTATTTATTTGTAATGCGCCAAATTAAACTACCAAGTTTGCTCTCAGGGCTCGCACACATTCGCATAATGTGACGGACAATACATAGATAAGACACACAGATCACTACCCCCACACCCACCCTCTTTCGCAAATGCTCCAACAGAAGCACACACATCCCCAGCCCACATACGCCCACATATATACAATCATCTACGTGCAGTGAGCGCACAGGCGCTGGTACTCGCTACGAGGCACCTATTTCAAATTTCAATTTTCGAAATGAGCAAAGCACTTAGACGTACGTTGTGTAGTCCCTCAGTTCAGCCACACCTAAATCAAAATTCTTCCCTGCCAAATTCACACATACATTTGCATGATAGTCACAAAACAATTTTAACAGTGTACTTTTATGCAAATCAACTTTGCTGTCATTAACGTTTCTGCACTGCTACACAGATCTATCAATATATTTCTCTGAGAAATATTTGTATCGACGATCACGTTCTCTTTGCCCAGAACCTCCACTGTGCGCTTCAACATCTCCAAAAGAAATGTGTGGTACACATTGCCGATTTCGGGAGGAGTTTTGCAACGCTGGTGCTTCGGCCATAGCGAATTGCCTAGAGCGGAAGTTCTGACACCTCCAGATTTGCCGCGCATGTGCTTCGCTCATCTAAGTACGAAAGACACCATACAGTGACTACAGATCGCTTGGAATCAGATTCTTTGTATAGCCGGGTAAGGCAAAAGTGTTGCTTAGCAAAAAGAGAAAGCTTTTGTCGACATTGAATAGATGCAGTGATCGATGGATTATGTACAGGAAAAGATCATCTTTATGGGCCGTATAACAATATGCGCGTTGGGCTGCAGGTACTATGTATAGATGATAGATGCTAGATGCATTATAGAACAGTATAGAACTTTTCCACGTAGGACAGGTCTGGGAATTGACCACCAATGCACTCAACAGACGGCACAGCAGACACATGCAATGTCAGAAACATTATTTTAAGCCGCCCGGCACTTGGTCACCCATGTGTAGACTGTCACGACCCTCGTGACAAGTGAAGTGGAATTCTGATTAGATCGGTCTACCATACTAGTCGTTGAACGGATAGCCG
>SMGT01015904.1:0-14876 GCA_004794575.1 Lanistes nyassanus | reverse complement strand
GATCGAGGTACGTGTTTTGTCATTGTGGTTAATGGCGAGGTGGGTGATGTATGTTGGTAAGGGAGAGGAAGTGAGCTGTGGCACAGCCCTATCGTATTAGATGAAAACCAAAATTACCTTGTAAATAAACTACATTTTTTATTCTCTTTCTCAGAAATCATCTTTGTTATCTTTAGTTGTGTAATAGAGTGGAGTGGGGGCTCGGGCCAGGGAAGGTTAGTGAGATAGTGATTTCTGAGGTCTCCACTCATAAGTAAGAAATAATTGTTCGCGGACGGGGGGGAACGCCACCACGAGCCGTTTGAGTGCGTGTGACAAGGTCACGCAGGCGGGGAGAGCAACACGGAGGTCGGTTGTCTCTTTCAAAACCCCCAGTTCGCAACAGTGTGTGTGTGTGAGATCGCTCATACATTACGAAACTGAGAGAGAAGTTAACGAAAATAGTTTAGTTGTGAACTCAGAGCTGAAGAGAAAAGACGTGAGGAACTGATTGATGTGGGGGAACGTGATGGAACGTACTGTGATTGATGTTACCTGCTCCTTCAATCGCTGAACTGAAGGTATTGCGTATCAGCAGGTTTTTTGTTAATATTTATATAAATATAAATATATATGCTAAATTACTGGGTAAAACCCTGATATATGTCCTCCAGAAACTTGTGCTAAATTGTATATTTTCTTTATGAAGTGAGTTCATGTACGTTAAATACGTCATGATAGTATTGTAGGTGAATTTCGCTTCATAATGCGGCTCGTTATTTTAACGTACCTATTCCTTAGTGAGAAGTGATTTTATAGCGAACTTGATTGTTAGTGATGTATTTGAATGGGCGCCATGTTTGTATAATTGAAATCGTAAATGGAAAGCAATATGTAACGACATATTTAATATGTAAGTACGAGGTGGCATCTTACTAGGAAAAGGATTCATGTTGATTACGATGTAGGTGTAGTTCGAAGCTAGGTAGTAAGTTAGGAAAACTTAGGAGTTCCAGGTAGGGGTAAAGAGACCGCTGTACAACGCCAGGATTCGTCCGCCCTAGAGCCGACACCTGTCGATTTGAACTTGGAGTGGGAAGAGGCGCGAACAAGAGGCGACCTCGTGGCAAGACCAGCGGAGAGTGGAGTGCACCCGAGTATAGAGGCGAAACAAGTCCGACCGTGTCGCACGTGGCCGCGACCAGGACAGTAGGACATTTGTGTTGGGGTCCCGCCTGATCGCCGAAATCACGCAGAGTGAGGCCTGCGATCTAAGGGCAAGCCAGGTAGGCGAGAAATTTGTGTATTTCACGGGAACGGCGGCGCATATCGAGAATACGTCACGGAGACGAGATAACGAGAGGAGAAGCTTGAGAGATGCTAACTTTTAATAGTGTAACATTGGAACTATTAGTTTTGAAGTTATGTAAATCGTGATACGACGGTGCCTGAGGAGTGTGTGCCTCGGAGACGCTGTATCGAGATGTAGAGGTGACTGTTGCGGACTTGTGAAACTGTGTGCCATTCGAACTGGGAATTTGTGAGGAATATACTCCGTGGAGACGACCGTGTATGTCAAGCGTACGTCACGGAGAAAGAGTTGACTACTGGAACTTGTATAACTGATACGGTAAGAACTTTTAACTTGAGATTTTGGACTCATAGCTCGTGAGAAGTGAGACTTGTAGAGAAACGTAAGGTAGATAAATATTAAGGACTTTGTTAGTGCAGAGGAGCACAGCCGGAACAAAGGGTGATTAGTGAAGAAAACATTGGATTTGTCGATGTTGTTGTTGCTGATGCCATGGATCTCCATTAAAGGTCCATGGCTGATGCGTTTGAAATAAGCGCTTGAGTTAGAAATTAACTTGCGAAGACCTATTGTTGCATCGTGAGAGTACATCGAGAGGAAAAGCTAGTGGTAATTGGTAGTACATCAAAGTGAACACTTAGCATATACATTAAAGTGCTGATCTTCGCTAGCATCGTTGAAGGTTAAGCTAGGGACATAAGGGTCGCATTTTTAGATTTTAGAAGATCCTTGTTGGTCTTTGATGGTTTGATGGTTGAAAGTTTGATGGTTGAAAAGATAGCATGCAACTTTGTCCAGTCTTTTACAATGGCTGGCTATTGAGTGGATTTTGTGGGCTAATTGGTTTTGTTTTATTGCTGTTGTTGCTTTATGATGTAGTAATCCGTCATTTGCCTAGTTACGTGATCGGCATATTTTCACTGTTCTGCCGGAGTGAATACCTGGATGTATAAACTGTAGTAGTAGAAAGCAGGGAGAATTAGTGGTCGACGACTGAGTGTTGACCTGAAGTTGAAGTCTGATTTTTTTTATTATTGTTCTTGAGGTAACTGTGTGTGAATCCATGAGGAATTAGTTTGAAGGAGTTGAAGAGTGAATTTTTCTGGGTGTTTGAGATTGAGGTGAAACGATAAAGGTACTTAAGTTACGTCCAGTCTCCTGGGTGATAATAAATAGTGGTGTGTCCTATTTATGTTACCCAGTGTTGAGTTTTGTCTGAGTGACAGGAGAGTGAAAGAACACAAAACACGTGCTCCACTAGGTCGTCTTACATGGACGGGGGTGGGGGTCGTGACCTACGTCACACTGCATAATCCAAAAAATTCACTGTCCACAGAAGTCACTCAGATCACACCGGCCAATCACAGCCACGTGTGCAGGCCATGGGAATGTAAACTTTTAGTTAGCTGAGCTTCGCATCAAGAACGCAAAGCAGTCCTATATGCTGACCGAAGCTGCGCGCGCATCCGTCTCCGGGGATCAGTAAAGAAGTGAAGCAGTTTCCAGTCTAGGTCTAGTCATGTCTGTGGATGGATATATTAAGAAGACTAGTTATTGTGACATATGGCTGCCCTAAATTATGTCCATTTGTTACGTGGAAACAGATACATATATAATTTGTTTTGTTTATTTAACAAATCTGTTAACCAGGGTAGTAAAGGAAGGATCCAGTCAGAATTAAATTTAGGTTAATTACAAACAGGATGTTTTGCTCATGCAAGTACCACTTCTCAGCAAAATAAAACGATTATTAGAATAATTCTCCAAACGTACTCGTCAAGTTGTCTGCCCATGCGTGCACACGTTGCACCATACATATTGCATATAGCGGTTGTAATTAAACACCAACAATCAGAGATACTTCCAATGAGGACTAAGACAATCCTCTCACATACTGTCACACAACCACACAAGCACTCGGTCATATAGCAGACTTGCATGTTTGAATGTTGGGGTTCAAACCCCAAGGCAGGTATAATGAGACACACACACAGCAACAAAGGATAGGGTACCAGCATATCTGTTGGAGCCCCATTCGTTTCTGAAGGCCATTCCACACGGAGTGTAATCCATCGTCCCTGGCATGTAGCTATCGAAAAACTGCACGACTACATCTTTGTATGCAGGGTCACCCGTCTCTTCGTACAGAAACAACTGCAGATATAGTTTCAACAGAAAAAGTGGGAGGTAATTCAGCAAAACCAAACAAACAAAACAGATTTCCTTGTCTAAGTGATGCTGTCACTAGCTTACTACCCCAAGGAATAAACTGGCTGCTGTGACCGCGAAGCAGATGCTGAGACAGAGAGAGACTCATTTTATGTGGAATCCACACCCAGCAATGTGAAACAAAGTTACCAAGTTCGCAACAATCAGTGACATTAAAGATGTTACAAAGGATCATTTAGATTCCACTTTTCTATTGGTAAAGACCAAACTCCTATAATTTCTCATTGAAGTCCACTAAAGAACTTTCCCTGATGCACAGATGCATATAAGCGTATATCTATAGTTGAAATACTGATATCATCTGTCAGTAGTCGGAGCTTTCTTATGCCTATTTAAAAATAAAGTCTACGCCCATGCCCATCACGCTTCCTCAGATTAAAGGAACTCTGACAAAATGTGTTGAATATTACTAAGATCTTAAAATCCCTTTCTTGTATTTTGCCAGGCAGAGCTCCAGCTCCCAGTGTAACAACATAACGAACAGACAAACGAACACATAAATAACTTGTTTTCGTTGGAATCCTAACTGCTCAGTAAAATGTAGTGGAATAACGAGGGACATATTTCGACAACCTTAATGAGAGGAAGCCTGCGTTTGAGAGACGTGCTAGGGACAGACATTGAGACTGCTAACAATGACAGACCAGCTACTGAATCTCTCATACAAAGGGAGCCTCCACTAAACACTTCAAATGAAGAAGCGCAGACAGCGATAACTCTGTCTTGACCCGTGGTCGCGTGCCCGCTGACCGAGCAGGTGACCACCACGTCAGCAATTGCATGGGAGGATGACACGTCTTGACTTAGTGCACAGGGGTCACGCCCCCCCCCCCCCCCATCGAGAATATAAGCAGCAGTTTTTCCTTGTATTAGGAGGAGAAGACTGGGGAACACACAGAGACCCATAGATTCTCGACTGGGAGGCACAACAGGAGTGGAAGTCACAAGGCTGCCTCTCTGATGAGTCCATCAACATGACCGTCCCGGGACGCGAAATATGTTTTCCTACATGAGGCGAGTCCAAAATTGGTACGAACTTAAGTGAGCCGATTTGAAATCAGATTGTAAACATCCTGACTTCCACCTACGCATATGTCACCCTCTTGACGGTGGTCGTGAACGCGAGAATAGGAGACGACCCGTCAAGAGCAAAAAGAAATCTCCCAAGTTGTGACAGTAGCGGTGCTGCTGTCTGTACAGACGAGTGAACTTGTGTGCACACATACGAATATTCTTCCTGGAATGGAGATAAACACTAGACTATCACGAATTTACAGTTTGCCTTTCTTAACGATGACACGAGCGCCGTGCCTGTCCAGGTTGTCCCCCTTCAGTCGATGTTGTAAATAAAAAGTTTTGTAAAGCTTTTCAACTTGTGTCTTGCCTCGCATGCGTAAAGGAGAGCATTGATGGAAAGCTGGCCGTGACGTAACAGCGTGTTCCTCGTTCACAAAGTCTTAAAGCAAAGTATTTTTGTACCCACATCCCATCCACACTATAGGCGGGGGAAGCACTATTCTTGGATATCTAGTTCTCAGCACCAGTTGCTCGGCACTGTCTCTTTTAACTATCTCTGCTGTTCTTAGGGAAAGCCGGTAGAACAGTGGTAACACGTGATTCTCGTCGACACAGAGGGCCATTTGACGGAATCCCATGCATGACACATTTTCTCTACGTGTGGCACATGTTAAGAGAGCTGGCCGTCCATATTTTCTTCAAAGTACTTCCCTTTCCCTTCCCCCCCCCCCCAAGTACATTTCCTCATTCCCCTTCTCTGGTCCAACCCCGTCATGAGATAGTCTCCCTTGCTGATCTGACGTTAAACTGCAACCAACACCTAATAGCTGTTCTCCAAATACCTCAGTTCTGTCCTTGCTGCTTTTGTTCCTGCTTCTTTTCATTTTACCCGCAAATTTCCAAATCAAACGATTGTCGTTCTTACCTGGCAAGCCGTCTGCTTGTACTCATAGAACAATGCCCAAGCAACTGTGTCCTCATAGTAATTCTTGGCGTCATCCAGATACTGCGTGTCATTAGTGGCGCGATACAGCCATACACCTCCTTCACACATCTCGTCCTTATAGCTGCCAGATCTAAGTGTGCGCAATTGATTTGAACAAAATTTAACAATCAACATCTAAGAATTTTTAACTCTAACAGTGTACATAAAGTTAATAATAATTTGTCAGATCCACAAACATTTCTACACTCATACTAATTATATGACTAATTTCGAAAAGGAACTCGACATGACTGCTGCTTGGAATAAAAACGTACGGTGAGAACCAAGGAACTTAACCAAGATAAAATTAACAAAGATAACATCAACGTTTCGGGGCATTTTCCCTTCATCAGGACAACACAAACAGATAAAAACTAGAACTAGACGCTTAGCTGAATAATCGTAGACCACTCCTGAAGAGCGGAGGGGTATGATATGTGGGAAAGAGGGAATAAGCCACTTTCTGCACCCAGTCAAATGGGGGGGGGGGTTATTGTGAGTTGGGAAAGGATATATAGGTACGAGGAGGGGGTAGAGGGGTAACGAAAGAGGGCCTTTAGGGGAAGCAGGTACGTGGTACATGCTATAAAAATGAACTGCAGGGGCAGAGAGCACATTCACAAATGTGGAGCTAAAAATGGAATTATATCAAGATAATAAAATATAAAACACAGAGGTAGAACTCGCCATTTGGGACAGCATCCGAGATCACCAGGATGTTAGGTCAATAAGAGTCTATCTCTATCAAGGATGCGAAATTGTTTCCCCACGCGAGTTCCAAGCCCGCATCCCCAGACCACCTTTCATCCCATTTAGCGCAAAGAAACAGACTTGAACCTACACATGAAAACAGAAGTCCTTCCTAAAACCAAAGCCTAACCCTACCCCAGTGCCTCCCCACCCACCACCCACCCACCCCCAAGAAAAGCTAATATTGGTTTGGAAGTTGCGACATAACCGTGAACGTCACTGTCTTTACCACTCAGCTGTCGGTCACCACGGATTGGAGTCTTCACTGTAACTATAAAAAGTGACGCTGAGTAGAGGTCGCGGCTTGACCTACAATCATCTGTTGAGGATAGCAACCCAGATGCGCATGCGCAGCGCCTTGGTGGGTTTGCGCATTTGAGCCTGGAACGCCTAAATCTCGCATGGGAAAAAAATTTCGCGTCCAGGATCCTACAACGCACATACCATATACTTTAAAAAAAAACGTTATAGGACAACTGTCAGATATTTTATAACGGAACACGTAGAGGAAGATTCAGTAGAAATACAGCAAAAGAGGCGTGTTCATTGTTCAGCATCAGGCCGGCAACGACAGCTATATCATGACGAGGAGGAAGGAGTGGTAAAAGGGTGTTTAGGGAAGGTAAAGGCCGGAGAAGGTACGTGTGCTGGCCACCACCAGAACCCACCACCCTGCGTATCGGTAGCAAACACGCCAGACTGCCCAAAAAAATGCCTGTTATTTAGGAGCCAAAGCACGCAAAGACGAGAGCAGTTTAAAAACGGACTTCATTGAATATTGTTAGGCCCACTTTTTCCACTTTGCTTTTCGTTTAATGCCAATAAGGAGGTCCAGTCATTTTCTCTAGAAAGGAACTCTTCAACTCAAATGTAAAGACTATACTGTATTATGGATCAGAAACATGAGAAGTAGCAAATAGCATCATATGACTGGCACCCAAAATAAAACTGGTTTGAACCCTGCCGGCAGGACTAAAGGTAGATCGACTAAAGTGAGAGAAGGTCATAAATCCTGCCAAAGACCATGACAATATAGAGTAGGCAGTGGTGGTGGAGGCCGTATGTTCTACAAGGGGCAAAAAGGACGATGTCAGGAAAGTGACCATAAACTTTCCTGAACCAGCGAACAACCTACTTTCAAAAATGGAAAACACTTGAAAACCTCTTCTTGTCCAGTCGATCAAGCGGTCACAATTTCAAGAACTTGACTGCTCCACTCTCCCACCCTTGGTGGTCAGCTGGCTATTAATGCCAAGGTTTCCTCAGCTCTTGCCTTATTTCTTTCTGATTGTTCAGAACATCAATATAACTACAGAAATCTCAATGATGTACATGCATGCACGTGATGTCTGGGTTATGTGCATCCTATAACTATACGAAAAATGAGGTTAATCAGAGAAAAACAGATTTTACACACGTGTAAGCGCGTGCATGTTCCGGTATGGCCTCGGTGTAGTTGCCTGGGTAAGCCTTGCCAAAAGCATAAAGGGACTTCGCAGCATCCAGCAGCTTTTCAGCATAGGCTGTGTCTGTAAATACAGTAATTTAGCTAGTCTGTACAAGCAGTGGAGAATCTTATAGCAAACAGCATACTGATCAGCCCATGTTGTGTTTGAACACGTAGTGTAATCAACAAGAGTCATTGTGGGCATCATAATAAGCTGAAGCTTGTGAACGCAGAACCCTGATAAAAAGCAATCGTGAAGAGCCCATTACATCCGAATATAGAATATTAAAGGAAGGCCCTTTGCCACTGACTTTATTTAAGCTGTATAGTTTGTTATGCTCACACAATATTGATAAGCACTATATTAACAGCAATAAATAAGTGAAGAATTAAGAATTACAACTGACCAAAAGCAGAAAACTAAGGTTTGTATTTATATACAAAGCAACAGCTATTTCTTTCTTTAAGCCATAGTTGTTACTGCATCACAAGTAATGTGGAAATACCGCCTTTGTCCTTAAAGATCATGGAACCCAGTGCCATGCATGCCGCCGCCTCGCCAGCCAGGTCAGCTCCAGGGTGTCTGGGACTGATCTTGTAGCAAGGCCTGGCCATGGTCATGTCTTCGGGTCGCCCCCAGTAGGCATGGTCAGCATCAGAGTCACCGATCTGCAGGAAATAGTCCACATGTATCAGGGAATAAATTATACTTCACAGAAGCACTCAGACAACGCCCGCAGTCTCAGAAAACAGCTTGCGATATGGGACTAAACAAAAATGTGACAAGACAACTCTCCTATCTCTCCTCTTGAGCTTAAAGTCATATTTGTGTTCTCTCCCTCCCCCTCCTCTCTCTCTCTCATGCACGCGATTCCGACGTTTTAGTCTATCGTTCATCTTATACGCTATCTGCGGATTCGGTTTCCCTGATTTTACCACGGACCGAAAATATGACATGAAATATTACATGAAATAAACATACCAGAAATATTACACGAAATAAATATTCCAGAAATATTTCATGAAATAAATATTCCAGAAATATTTCATGAAATAAATATACCGAAATATTATATGAAATAAATAGACCAGAAATATTGCATTAAATAAATAAACTAGAAATATGACATGAAATAAAAATACCAGAAATATTACACGACATAAATATACCAGAAATATTACATGAAATAAATATACCAGAAATATTACATGAAATAAATATACCAGAAACATTATATTAACTAAATATATCAGAAATGTTGCATTAAATTTACTAGAAATATGACATGAAATAAAAATACCAGAAATATTACACGAAATAAATATACCAGAAATATTACATTAAATGAATATACCAGAAATAAACGATGGGATAAAACGTTGGAATCACGTTCACGAGAGAGGAACAAAAAATATTATTTATTGTTGGTTGTCTTGTTGTGCGTAATTTATCAACTAAACTTTATTGTGGCATATATATATATATACCATATATATGATATATGATATATATATCATATATATACACGAAGAAGCATTTAGTTCGCACGTATTCGAGGTAGGTCTTGCAACATATCACCCGAGGATACGGTTTGTGAGGGGGGGGGGGATCTGTACTTTTTATGTTGCCTTCTCCCTCGTCTCCTTTTCACATTACGCTCATTTTAGTGTTTTCCTCCCACATTTGCCAGCTTTTGAACTTTTTTTTTCATGTGCATAAAGAAAGGCTAAATGCGAAGCGACTTAGCTGCACGATTCGCTTCTCATTAATCGTGATAGAAAGACGCTCTCGCTACCTTTTCTTCACTCCTGCCCTTATCCGAAACAAACTGGATTAGTATACACTTTAATAATAATCACAAAGGAAACTCATAACGTTGTAGAAAAATCTTTTTAACACGAATTCTTGGTAGAAAAGTTTTCTTAAACGAACCATATATCTGACTTATAAGTGGTAGAAATTTAAGTTTAAAAAAGTCAACAAACACCGAAGACAACATCCACAAAAGCTGCTATAAATGAAGACATTCGTGGAAAAATACAGCTTGATTGACAAATAATACGCGCTCTTCGTCTTCAGTACGCTGTAAGCGCTCTCTGGGTATTTTCCAACTGGGGAAACACTGCAGTGACGGAAACACATGAGACTTTATTATAGAGGGATAATAACAGCGACTGGTACAAACATTTTTCTTAGATGCCATCATCAAAAAATAATGGTTTTGATTAATCGTTGTGTTCCCATTCCGATACTGTTTTCTTCTTTCCCTACCTTCCATCTTCTCAGTGCTATACTAAAAAAATGCTTAAATGTCTTTCACTTGCATTGGAATTATTATAGGCATTTCGATCAGTTTTAATTTCTTTGAGATTAAAAAAATCCTTTTCCATTTGTTTAACTGAAGTAATAATCTCAGTGAACATGAAACTGTACGCCAGCCTTAGCTCGTACAACAGCGTGAAAAGCAGACTCTGCATCCTAATGCCAGATGTCTGGACGATGGCGCGAAAAGTACTAACAGCTGATTGGTTGTTGCCAATAGACACCAAACAACAACACAAAAAAGCCTCGTCGGCATAGGCCATATTTCGGGTGGAGGGTAGGTGGGGCGGGGGAAGTGGATGGAGAGTAGGTGAGAGCGGAGTGGGTGGGCACGTGGGGTGTTGCAGGGGACTGAAGGAGGGTCGTGTCATTGGTTCAAACAAAGCCTTTTAAGCAAACAGCAACAATAAAAAAAAGACGTGCAGCGCCGGGGCCCCTGGTTAGTCGACTATATGTGCGTCTTTTACTATGAAGAGGAGATGTGAACGCACATGCAGCGTAACCTTGGGGTGGCATTCCGAGCGTAAAAACGACGCGTTTCATGAGCGGTTTTAGCACAGCCCATTACTGTGACCGCCCTGTTGTGACACTCTGACACTCAATTATTACTACCAATAAGTTGCCGAGTTTCGAGGAGAGCAAAATAAGATCTACAGGTTTTCTTTATTATCGTCGACTCAATAATCTCCCATTGGCATCTTTTACCTGATTACACAACCGCTACTACAGGAGTAGAACACGGGTTAGTTTAAAAGAAAAAAAATCGTAATTTTCTAAATAGCAATACATAGCAATAAAAATACCAATGAATAGCAATAAAAGACAACCAGACCACTAACGTCATCCAGATAAACGTACCCATTTCAGTCGAAGAGATGAAATACCCATGAAACCAGCAATAAACATACAGTGGGGTGAAAAGTATAAGAAGAAAGCCAAAGGCACCAGGAGAGGGCTAAACGAACTTCCGAGTAACGAGCTCATACTGTTCCATTCCAACAGAGCCAGGCAAAGCAAAGTAGCCAGAGTGAGACTAAATGGAGAATACCATTTTATTCGTAAAGACCCAATGCCTGTAGTTGTTGGCACAGACTTATTACACTACATGTCCTGCTAGAGTGTAGCCCAAACAGCCAAGAAAGCGATAAACTTAAAAATGCTGTGCACAATCTTAACCTTGACCTGAATCTAAAATCGTCTCTAAACCCTCCAAAAAAGATAAGAATACATAATGGAACTGACATCGCAAGTAGTAAACGCCCATCCAGATGTTGGATATATCTAAACAATACAAAATTAAAAGGGGGGTATAAACCAGTAAAATATCACCAAGTAAGCTATATCACCAAAGTAAACTGTAGAGCATTAAAAGCAAAAACTGAACATAGAGGTAGAGATAAATAGAATGTAGGAATAGGGTGACAGTAGGTTTGACCAGCAAGCACTCCACCACTCAAGCCACATACAGCACCTCCCACCACCAGCGACAGTGCCCCAGGAAAGCGACCAAGAAGAGGGACTTCACTCAGCCACCACCAGTACAGAGCACCAAACCACGGTCCCCTTCCCTCCCCTCTTCCTCCCCCAAGTCCACTTTCCCCGCCTCCCGATAAGCACTTTCCCTCTCAAATCAACAACAACAATAAAAACAACAACATGTCATAAACCATTGACAACCCTTTACCTGGCATCGTCAATGAACGAAGAATGTGATTTTTTTAATGCAAGCGTGCAATAAATCCAATATACACAATAAACTATAAAAGTAGATCCCAAATAGCTTTGAATTCACAGTTCACAAATTTAGAATATCCTACCACAAAAACGATTTCTCAACATTTCAGTTACTATTGATTTCGGCATGATGTCGGCATACACTGTCGTCATCTCCCGTGCTTCCACTGTCCGACAAAGAAAGCGCACAGGGGGCGACGGCGGACACCCAGGCTTCGAAAATCCGCCACTCACCCATCTCCTAGAAGTCACAAAAGACACTTCTGTTTCGTCTAGGATTTTCACGGGTCTTCACATCGCGCTCTTCAATGCGCAGTCAGTCTCCTCTGCCCAACAAGCTCTTAAACGCGCTGAGATCACGGAATACATCAGGGACAATGAGATTGACATTATGTTTCTCACGGAGACATGGTTGAGAGAAACTGGTGATGAAGTTATATGCCAAGACCTGGGCTTGTATTCATGTCGCGCCCGCAACTTATGGGCCCCACAAGCTCGCTGTGCCCGATAGCTGACGGGCCGTCAGAGGCGCGCGACCCTCGGTATTCACGTTGCGCCCACAGACCGGACTTCAGCTATCAGGCTGTCTATTTTTAACAATGCGCCCTAGATAGCCGGGTCAGGCAGAATTCCTGTGATGCGCATGTTCCGCGACCCTAACAAGCAGTTCCGGATTGCGACGCGCGTGTTTAGTGTGTACAACTGCTAGTCACTAATATATGGGGCGGCAAGAGGGGAATGGGTATATATAATTCTATAAGTAAAGAATTAATTCTATATTTACAGAATTTATTCTATAATTATAGAATGAGTTCTATAAGTAAAGAATTGATTCTATAATTATAGAATGAGTTCTATAAGTAAAGAATTGATTCTATAGTTAAATAATTCGTTAATTCGTTACTATATAATCAATTCATTACTTATAGAATTTATTCTATAATTATACATAATTATTATATTATAATTGTATAATTATAGAATTCATTGTATAATTATAGAATTCATTGTATAATTATAGAATTCATTGTATAATTATAGAATTAAAGAATGCATTCTCTAGTTATAAAATGCAATTCTTTATAAACCATGAGCATTATACCCATTCCCCCTCTTGGCGAGCCATACTATAAACCCTACAGTCGACGTTTATAGCAATTTATTGATTATATCATTTGAGGTGTGGGTCAGAAGATATATTACCATGAAAAATTACTCCAAGATAGTCTCTCCAAAGCAATGTAACGCTATTAGCATATTTTTAAAAAAATCCGTACAAAGTTTTGCTGTGTTCTTTACTGTGATGGGGTAAAATTGAAAACACGCCGCAATTATCTGCTCCGCTCTGACCCGGAAAACCACTAATCCACTGGTTTGCATGCTGCAGCATGGCCTAATTATTTTAAATACATTAATTATATTAATATAATTGTTATTGCAATGATGCGACTACCTGTTGCATGCGATATTTTTATCAAGTCTGCGGAAACACTGGTTGGTAGCCCTCGACTGGCAAGTTCCGAATGCTCTGCAATCTCGTTAGCGATATCAAGAATATCTTGCCGACGAAATCTAAAAGTTTGAATAAATCGACATCGTCATAGGTACAAAAAAATTGGATACGTCTCTAAAAATTCTGTTTCTGCCCAGATTTCGTCTGCTGTGAAGGCAGAAAAGTATCGCAGCCCCATTTTTAACGGGCCCAGAGCGACTTAAAGGCAGCGGTCCCCAGCACCCGCTAAGTTAGCCGGCCCGTAACTTGCCGGGAGGGGCCTAATGTGCCGACGTGAATGACCTTTAGCTGACTTAGAGGGTCCTGCAGCCGCTAAGTGGGTTAGGGGCTGAACATGAATACCAGCCCTGACCCCACAGGGTTATTCTATTAGGTCCTTTCCCCGTGCTACACGTGGCGGCGGAATTGCAGCTATCTACAACTGTTCTCTCTCAAACTGCATTTCCTTCAGCAACACACTGCCTTTCCCACACCCGTCGTTCGAGTGTCTTCAGGTGACGCTTGCTCCATCAAGCAAACCGGCGCATCTGCTTTGTTTATACAGACCACCCACCAACAGAAAAAACAAGCTGACGGACACGATGTTTCTTTGGGACTTCAGCGATTTACTGGATTATTGCAACATTACTGGCGGATCTGCCGTAGTATTTGGTGATATGAATAGGCACTTTGATGACTCTAATCACCCGCTAACTATCAAGATGTGTGAACTGCTTGATGTTTTTCGTTTCACCCAGTCCGTCACCCATCCAACGCATTTAAAAAACCACATTCTCGATTGGGTCATGCACAGACAAGAGGACAGCATTCTACAGTCGACTAAAGTCTCATTATTGTGTTCACTTTAACTTAATCATCCAGTGTCCGAAGCCAACTCAGCGGTTTATAACCACACGCCCCATTCGTTTGATGGACCTGTGCAGTTTCAAAACAGATCTACAGAACATGTTGTGCGGTCCTCTCACGATTGCTGAGCTTGACAAAGCCCTTCGTAAAGCCCTCGATACACACGCTCCTGCCAAGCGCTGTCGAGTACACCCGCTAAAGGCAGCCCCCTGGTACCCGACCATCCATGACGAATTGCGTCAGGCTAAGCGTGCGCGCCTCTCCCATGGACTGCCACCTTGGTGTGGTGGGAGGGCTTGAGTGTCTCAATAACCCCGAGAGCTATGCTGGCTGGAGCTTCATGCTCCTGGTAGGGCCACCCATGCAGACAGGTCGAAGGATAGAGACCAGACGAAGCGCAGTCCCTGGTCCTCCAGGTTGGGGGTTGGGCTATGGGCCAACGACCCATTCCCGTAAAAAAGAATTTGTTACAGAAACCACAACGACACAACCAGAAAGCAATTTGGCTGGCGACGATTTCTCTCCAGCAGAGCTTATGACGCGAGCTGGTGAAAGCCTTAGGGAAGCCAGTGCGCCGATATAAATCTTCTGTCAGCCAAGACCAAAACAAAGACCGGAACATGGAAAGTCCGCACCCTCTATGAAAGCGGTAAAACAGCACAAGTAACCAAGGAGATGGACCACTACAACATCACCATACTAGGATTATGTGAAACAAGATGGACAGGAAACGGACAACAA
>SMGT01015903.1:0-47650 GCA_004794575.1 Lanistes nyassanus | reverse complement strand
GACCTTATCCCTGCTAAATTCACTAGATTCCCATCAAGGTTTAAGCTTGCTCTTTTGTAAGCTGCTATTAACAAAACTGTCATTTGTAATTTTGCCGTATTTCTGTATAAAGCTCAGAAGCTTTTGGAACATTTAAGCTCATAAAAAAATGTTTGCCATTCGGGTATATTTGTTGGTGTATAGAACTTTATCCACTTTGTCAATGTACTTAGTCATGTTGTGTAAACTTCCCCCTTCCAGAAGGGGCCCTGGCCTCGTTGGAATAAAAATTTCGTTTCGTTTCGTTTCGTAACACAGACGCCTTTGTTTCTTATCCAGGTGAATGTCAGATCAGCAAGTTTCTGTTGCGAAAGGATATGATTGCGCGTGTATGCAGTGAATGTAGGCAAATAAGGTTTGTGACACGTTTTAAAGCCTCTGAAACATTTGTAAATGTGTAAAGTGTGTGTGGTTTAGGCAACAGATAAGTGCTTATATCATACAAAAATTTTATACTGTTCAATACATACTGAAGATTTCGATTTAGAGTGTACCTTTTCTCCGACAGACCGAATATTCACACGACAAGCTATGGGCTCACTTCATGACGCCGATGTTTAAGCAAAGTTGTTTTATTTTACTATTTTGATTTTAGTCTGATTGTGTAGTCCTAACTGGAAGATACACAAACTATGCACTAGAACCATTATTGCAGTGTAAGTTTTGAAAGGTTCTGAGAGCTACCAGTGGATGAAAGAAAATACAACATATGGTAAAGATAGCGTTGTCTTTCAGTATTCAAATGTCAGTTGCTGACTTGACTTTCAACAACAAACAATGGTTATTTTTGTCTACACTGATAAGATGCGTAACCATGTGCTTAAACATCTAAATGCGTAGCAATCAGCCAGAATACTTACCTGCATGAGCTGAGGGTCACCAGATATGGCCTGTTGTACCTGACGAGCTGTGAGGTTAGGGACCACGATCGTCTTAGTGATGCGCAGACAGGGAGTGACGTCAGACACCAGATTTGACAACATGGCTTCTGCCTTGTCCAATTGTGATACAATGTTTGTCAGTTTGCTTCTGATGTTCTTGTCTATATCTTGCTGTGACATATTAAGTTTACCTACGTTATCACCGAAAGCTATCAACTCGCAGACGACAATGCCGTACTGTCTGTGAATGAGCAGGACATCAAAGTCTCCCTGTTTGTGTTTAGGCAAAGCAGTAGGTAAACTCTTGGCTACAGGTAGCTGAGCAGCCGCAGCCGCGTAACAAGGTTCACCCAGGTACTGACCAAACTGAAGCTGGCTCAGTCCAACCAAAACTTCTCTGTTCTCTTCATACATTTTCTGCAGACAGAATAGAAACCGCTGCATAGCCGCATCATATCTGACGTCACTGTCCTGAAAACGTTTAGTACTAGCCGATGGATTCGCCTTCGGTTGCTTGAACTGACCACCTTCTCCATGTGTTGACTGTCCACCTAGTCCAGGTGTCGACTGACCAGCCTCACCGGATGCTTTATGAAGGACCAGAACTTCGAGACCAGCAGTCGACTGTCCTGTCATCGGCACGCGGTTGAAGTAGACAGGAGGCAGGAAGTAGGGGCGTGAGTCGAGATCAGGAAACGCGTCCTCAGCCCACTGTCGCCAGAATGTCTGGGCTTCTGCTGAGATGGTCTCCTGTTGTCATGGGCACATAGCATTAGATAATGATTGGATATTATAAAGTAAAGCATGACTACAAGGGAGATGTTTGACATTTTTGACGGATTATATATATATATATAATGACAACGACGATGACGATAGGCTGGACATTTAGAAGAGGAACTTTTCAGCAAGAAATGAACATTTTAGAATCTGATGACGTTCGGTTCTCTAAAAATGTTATTAAATGAACTTTTATCTTCAGAAGCTTTTGATGAGGATTATAATGAAATTGCCTGGTAACTGCCTTGAATTTTTATTTATTTTATTTTTTTGCTAATGTATTTTATTACCTGATTCATGAGTCTGACTGCCGCCTCGATCTGCGGACAAGATCCCCGGATGACGACAATCTTCATGTGTTGTTCGCCCGAGGCGTTAGGGTCAAGCTCTACATCGGCTCCTGTCTTCTGTTTGATCTCTTGACATTTACTTTCTGTAGACACAAAATTTAACCAACTCTTAATTTTTGCTATCGACTACTTACTTTGGCAACTTACTCGGGCGCACTCACATACGCAAATATATACTGAGATAAATACTTCTATATTTATATACAAAGATGACTTATTCTGGGATGTAGATAAATATCTAGACAGACAAAGAGAGAGACGAATGTACACACGGACAGACAGACAGACAGTCCATCCATACCTGTGAATAGAACAGCCTGCGCGTCTGTGACAGAATGATGGTAAACTTGACTATTACCTCCCCTTTGACTTCCTGTTTGTAGTGTACCACGTGTACGGGCTCTGTCCGCTTTTCTGGTCTACAGAGTAGACATGAATACACAGACGCAGACATGGAAAAAACATCAGGAGTCAATTCCAATCATTTATCAAACTGTGAGATTTGTAGTATGATATAATAGTAATATTTGTAGTATGATATAATAACTGGCAACATTTCTCACTGTACACATCACTGACCGATACGCAAAAGAACAAAGGAGTCTGTGAAATAAAACCACAAACAGCAGTTTGATGGTTACAGTGTGTGTGTGTGTGTATGTGTAGGGGGTGGGGGATAGTAAGGAAACACTGCAACTTGTTTTCTAAATACTGATAGTATTTCTGTCAGTTTTTTTTCTGTTCTGCTGAAAAAAATTAATATAAACAGCAGTCTAATAACTGACTGCTTAAGCCAGTCGTTGATACCCAAGGTTACACCGTTTACACAGCAAGCTTTTTATGGCTCATTGCAGACCTTAAGCAATTGTAGTGTGACGACAACAAGCAGGTGTAGGTTTCACGCTGGGCCTAGGTGACTGTTTTTATCTCACCTGTTGTAAAGCAGACGGGGTTTGATTCATGGCTGACAGTGAACTCTGACCTCAAGAAGACAATGTCTGTCAGAAACAGCATCTGCTGCCTGAACATTGAAGTAGGCTGTCTTCCGATGAACGCTACTCGCACTGCCTGGAGTAAGTGTTACAAACATCGTCAGTGTCCGCTGTACTAAGACTGAGAGTGGGCCTTGTGTCTCCAGACTAAACGTGATGATAAAATGGATTGTAAATGATTAAGGGACAACGTCACCTCCCTTACTGTACAGAACTTCGTGTTTCTTTAGAATCAATAATCCTTTTCGTATTGCTTTTCATAATTTTATGTGAGCTAAGACATATTGACAATTGAGATCCTTTTATTCTCGATAGTTTTTAACCTCACGCCAAAGATGGGGTAGGGGATATTTGAAGAACTATGTTGTAAATATAAAATACAGCAATCAAGTATTACTAACAATCATGCATGACTAACAATTCAGTATTATTAACAAGATATTAAGAGCTCGTTGAGTTTCCTTCCACAAGCATGACACGTTCGTTTGCCGTCTTCAGCGCCTCTGTCTAACAGACGGGGATTCGTTTTATGAAGTTTATTCCCTGGAGGGCAACTGCCAGTGACAGACTTGAGTTTCTGTCACATTTTGGTGCATGCCAAGCATACAGAACTGACGGGCCGGAGACGTTAGTCTTTTACCACCGAATCTCGTGACCTTGGTGCCAACAGAAGGGTTTGTGAGCGTTGAAGGCTCAGTATACCCTGAGTTTGATCACCGGACTGGATTACTTTCTATCTCTCTTCTCTCTATCACTCCCTCGTTTCTCCAGGTGATCAAGACCGTTCTGTGATCTGTGATCTGTTAGCAAGTGTCGGCTTAAAGGAATCTTCCCTTCACCCCCAGGAAACTGTTAATCGAAGGACGTGCTTCCTTCCCCTGGGCTGGGTAAATTAAGGTATCGTACCTACTCTTTCGTGATAACGATAAGTAAACCTCTCTTTCTGTTTATGTCTCTGACCTTGGACGCGAGCAGAGAAATCATTGTTATCAGCCGTCGACTCTTTACCTTTCAGGGGCGGATTATGAAACCGGGATGTGGGAGGGGTAAGGCGGCCATACCCCCCACCCCCAGCAGAGCAAAATAAACAACAAAAGAGAAGAACAAAAATATTGGAGAAAGTCCTTTACATAAAATGGAATTGCGACATGAAGTCTGTGTGGGTGCACAGCAAAATCGACCAGTCCCTACTGCCGCACGTTTATACCGTTTTCCTCATTTTATTGCGCCTTCCCTTCCTTCAAGAGAACCCCTGCCCTGTGTGTGTCTAACGTTCAGTCAGTGTGTGGCCCTTATGCGTGCGGTCAGGACGCACAGCGGCGGTGAGCTGTACACCGTATCTTGCTTAACTGGCTTGTCTCCCCGACACCTGGACCGAATTAACACCGTGTCACGTTCCAGTTGACCACGGCAGGGGGAACCACCCCAGGGTCGTATCGACAATTACTGAGCAGGGGATGGGATAGTTTTCAGCGTGGTAGTGGGTAGTCTTGTTGTGGGGATATAAATAGACTTCCAGAGAATTCTTTTGGCATCTTTTGGAAGCTCCGCTGAAGCCGAGGCTAGAGAGGGTCCGTCCTTGGCACGTTAAGGCGTGGAAACACTTGTTCTAGTTTCCAACAGTTGGTAACCACGTATTTAACGACTGGGTTGTGGTGTGTCGCCACGGTATTTGGTGTTAAATTGTGTTGTGAAACCGCGTATTATAAGAGCTCCTTCAAGTGTGCCACCAATGTAAAGTAACGTGCTGCATGTTGTCACGTTGTAAAAGATAGACTGGAGATGAACTGGAAACAGGATTTGTGACATGTAAATATTGAAAGTGATTGAACTATCTTTGTGACGTTATCGAACTCTGGATATGCGTTTTTCAGGTCGCCCAGACCGTCACAGGAGGCACCTCATGGTCACCAGCTACGCTGCGTGTGGTTGAATGATTTGCTTATCTTTTTCTTGATTTCCTGTGTTTGTAAATATTTTTCTTACTTTGTACATTATAATGTTAACGTTTTGAAATCTTTAAGAATGCAGTTCATGTTCAGTGTCCGAGTGAAAGCGTGAATGTCATATGAGGCAGCGAACTACTGCGCTAGTAAAAGTTTAAACGTTTTAAAAATCCCCTAAACTCCGCTGTGACACTGCCACGTGATTAGATTGTTTCATTATTCCTTTAGCTGGAATGAAGTCGGCGAAAAACGAATTGTTGTTCTGACACATACTCGAAACTGAATTGCAAAGAAGCCCACTTTGTTTATTCAGGTTCTGTTTGGCTCCATTCCTAAGACAAGAGAAAATTATTTGGAAGGCAGAATTTGTTATTCCGCCCACAGGAATAAATTTTGACTTGTCATCACTGCAGTATTGGGAAAGATCGGTTTCAATTGTCTTGTGAATATACTTCCAATGGATGGTTGAAGCTCTAACGACCACCAGCCGACACTGTCTTCACTAGCCCACGCCCACTATGGGGCTCAGAGTACGTTTTGATGATGTGATTTAGTATCGTACACACACTAACAATATAACACTAACCATATTAATATACAGAGTTGTTATGCAGCAACACACACATCACTCACCTTCAGTCGTCAAAGCCTACATCGTCACTATGTAGTGTTAAGCGATGAAATGTTTTGTTCCTTGTGCCGTGACGGACAAAATCCTATTAAGCCCATTTTCTTTTTTTTTTTTTTTAGTCCGTGTGTGTCAGGCGCTAACCACAAACAGCCAATCATTGTCAAGACTGATTAAAGACTGATTACAGTGGAAACAGTTGTGTCACTGCACCACGAAACCAGTCTTATGTCGGAACATGCAGTTTGTAGCTACAAGCAGAAATAGGTCGGTGTGGTGGATCTAGTCAAATTTCACCTTTTCGAACAAAAGCATTCCCTGAAACATAACTTTAATTATGTGAAAAATGAGCATTTTTATGCAAACGAAAGTGGGTCAGTATGCATCTTGAAACTTTGGAGCCTGTTTTCTCAAAATGGCTGCCACCCATATTCTGACCTTCAACAAGCCATATCTCTCTTGCTGATTAAGCTTAGACAACGGTTCTTATATCAAAATAATCAGGAAACACTAGTGATTAAAAAAATTATTGACTTCAAAACACCCAGTTTCGAACTTGGTGGTTACGTGGTACAGTTACATATTTTTACTCCTTTTGCGTACGTGCGTGCGCGTGCGTGCGTGCGTGCGTGCGTGCGTGCGTGCGTGCGTACTTGAGTGCGCGCGCGCGTGTGTGTGTGCGAGGGTGGGTGGGTGTGTGCCTGCGTGCGCGTGTCTGCATAGGTGCGCGTTCATCTCAATATCAGTTCTGGTCCTGTTCAGTTTTGCGTTGAAGTGAATCATTTTTAAATGTAAAACAAGGGAACTGTACCAAGCTAGAAAAGGGACAAAGACGAAGACAATCTACATGTTTCGGGGCACTACCCCTTCATCAGGACGACACAACAAAACGAAGAAAAAACTATAAGGAAAAAGACTTATCTGCAGAAGATGTGGCGCGTTGGCTGCAAAGCAGGAGAATGACCAAGGGACAGTGAGCAAGAAGGGTTAAAAAGAAGGGCAGCCAATAACAAGGTGGGTACAAAAAAGGGGGGGTGGAGAGTGGGCGGGAAGAGAGAAGGAGAAAGCAGCGCGGGTAAAGGGGCGAGAGAGAGAGAGGTAAGGAGGTGAAAGAAAAAGTAAGAGAGAGAAGGAGGGGGAGTGGTAAAGGGGAAGGAGGGGGAGGGTCAGTGTTTAAGGTTGAGACCTGTGGGCGCCATGGTACCAAAATGGTTAATGAAGTAGAACTCCATATTCTTACGGTCAATAGAATCGCCTTTCATTTTCCAGATACCACAGACCCTCATGTTGTCGGCTGTGTATGGGGGTGTGCTGAAGTGACGTGCAACTGGTGTGTTTCTGCAGTGTTTAGTGTCAGCTAGATGTTCTGTGAAGCGGGTGTTGAGAGTGCGTTCTGTCTCCCTGATGTAGAATAAAGTGGGACATAGGGTGCATGTGATGGCGTAGACGATGTTGCTGTTGGTGCAGTTGAAGTTGCGTTTGATGACAAAGGTGGCATTGGGTGTGTGGAGTGTTGTTGCAGTGTCAAGGTAGGGGGAAGTGTGGCAGCGGGAGACACTGGACGGGGTGGAGCCGCAGGAAGGGGGGAGGGTGCGCAGCACAGTCCACCAGTGGGATATCAGGTTTTTTTCTGTGGTGAGAGAAAAGAGCGATCGCTCCCCCGACCGAAACGCACACGATCAGAGGCGCTTGACGCGTGAACATGTGCATTACATGTGTTGGGGAATCTCCGGTGGGTGGCCAGAAGGTGGCTACCGCCCGAACTCGCAGGAATACTGGTGGCTTCTCATTTCACAAGGAAATGTAGAAAAAAACCTGTACGCAGGCTTCCTCCATCACGACCAACAGTCCCTCGAGGGAGTGACAGCCGCTTCGGCTTAATTTAGCCTTTTTTCAAAAATTCATAAAAAATCACCCAAAACAGTAGAAAAGTTATTTAAACTTGGTTTCAAACATCAATAAACAAAGAAAACTCATTTCTTACTGTGTTTCTTGGACCTTGTCCCGTAATTTATAAATCCTTTGATGGAAACACAACTGAAGTTGAAGTAATCAAAAAGTTCTCAGGATTCCTTATACACAGTCTGCTCAATACTGTTTACATCACGTGCACGCTAGTTTTTCTCTTCGTAATCACTCTCTTGTGTCTTTCAGGCACATACTCTTGTAATCATCCAATTCATCACAGTAAATTTGCAAAACAATGTCATTTTCCTCTTCAGCGTGTAATTTGAAGAGTAAATCTAGCATTTCTCAAGTGACAAAGCACATGTGGATACTCGCTTGGAATTATGGCCGGAAACCAGTCTCAATGTCACAGTATAAGGGAAGCAACTCGTGAAGAAATGATCCCGCTTTCGATTGTAAGAGTTCTTTCCCTTAAACGATAAGTAAATAAGTCTTTAAATTTAATAACGCACATGCACTTGTACCTGCCAAGAGGCGTTCAGCCCTGCCAATGCAGGGAGCTATCTGTGTTCCCTACAGCTTCAAAGAGTTTTAAGGCATGGTGTGCGGTGACGAAGCAGCAACATCGGCGGACGAGACCGAGGAAACAAGGAATGGAGACGACCGCCAGACCGATGCTGGTGGGAGAGATTCCAGGTGATCGCGTCCCTGCCGGAAGCAGGGGAAAATACACGCTGCGTAGCTAAGTGAAAAACAAAACACCTAGCACAAAAGCAGGAGAGTGACAAAACACTGTCACGGTGTAAAGAAATTGAGACTTGGCGTGTAAGACTGGCGTTGTTCACTCAGTTTAACCCAGAGGGTGGGTCGCTTAGTTCAGAGAAGTAAATTTCGTGCTCTCCCAGAGAAAAATGCGTACTAGGGAGGAAGGAGTCAACCCACCTCCCAGGTCCAAGAGTCAGGGACAGCACGGCGACAACTGATCACGAATGCATTAGTAATGTCCGGTCGCTGGCCTTGGAAACTCGTGATGCTGTTTACAAAAATAGACCATGTGATGTAGAGGGCGCTGGAGTAGGGAGAAATAAAAAGGGGGACTTGAGGGAGGAGGGAGATTGAGAATCAGATCAGATCAAGAGAGAGAAGGATACAGACGGAAGAAGCTTGCTCGGGCTTACGCCCAGCCCATAGGGCTTATGCGTGCTTGGCCATGGGACTTAGAAAGTTTTGACAACAGAAGGCCCACAGGCAGAAGACTGAGGGGCACAGTGGAAAGGTGAGCTACAGAGCTGCCTTCCACGTGCGCCTCCGCTGCAGCTGTACAACGGAGCTTTACTCTGGAAGAAGCCACTGCCTTTGGCGGTCAGGCAAAAGTCAGAAAATAGTAGAAGTCCAGGCTTCCGTCTGTGTCACCAACAGGGTAGACAGTAGAGATAGAGAAGAGGTCCTATAAGATAGCCACTAGACTTCTTTGTCAAATACTGATAGTATTTTTGTCAGTTTTGTTTCTGTTCTACTGACACTTCAAAAATTAATATAAACAGTGTTCTTATAACTGAGTGTTTAAGCAGCAGTTGATACCCTAGGTTATACCGTTTACACCGCAAGCTGATTATGACTCATTGCAGACCTTGAGCAACAAGCACCTGTTACGAAAGCAGGTGTGCATTTCATCCCCGGGCCAAGGTGAAAGTGTCTTTATCTCACCTGTTGTAAAGCAGACTGGGTTTGACTCATGGCTGACAGTGAACTCTGACCTCAACAAGACAGTGTCTGTCAGAAACAAAACCTGCTGCCTGAACGTTGAAGTAGTCTGTGTTCCGATGAACGCTGCTCACTGCCTGGCTACACACGTCGTCAGTGTCCACTTTAGTAAGGTTGTGAGTGGGTCTTGTTTCACCAGACTAAATATGATGATACAGTGGATTGTCAGTGATTTAAAGAGAAATAAGTGCGAAATCACCGACAGGTTTAAGCACTTTCCCCAAACCAACTGCAGTTAGAGACAACGTCACCTCCCCTTACTGTATTTTATAGCAAACCAGAACTTCTTGTTTCTTTAGAATGAATAGCGCTTTTAGTATTGCTTTTGATAATTTTCTGTGAACTAAGACATACTGAAACTGACATCGGCTTATTTTCGATAGCTTTTTAATCTGACGGTTGAAGGCTCAGTATATTTGATCACTGACTGGATTACTCTCTCTCTCTCTTCTCTCTGTCACTCCCTCGTGTCTCCAGGTGATCAAGACTGTGATCTGTTACAGACTGTTACCAAGTGTCGGCTGAAAGGAATCTTTGCTTCACACCCGGCCCCCATATCTACACTTGTCTGGTAATTGTAACCGTGATAACGATAAGCAGACCTCTCTCTATGTCGCGGACCTTGGACTTGAGATAAATGGCGTTTATCGTTCGAAAGAAGAGAAATCATCGTGATCAGCCGTGGACTGCTTCCCTTCAGGGGCGGATTAAGGGGAGGGGGGGTTGAGTGAGCAAGGGGGCCATACCCCCTAGCACAGGAAAAGAAGAAAAAACAACAAAAGAGAATAACAAAAAGATTGAGAAAAGTATGTGGGAGGCAGGGTCTTTTATATAAAATGGAATTGCGACGCGATATCTGTGCACAACACAATCGACCAGTCCTTACTGCCGCTTAGCGGTATACTGATTTGTATTATGGTCTTGTGTGGATGAATTATTCTAATTGCTGAATTCTAACAGAGAAAGAGGGCTTAAATAACTACCGTGTAGGAAGGAACGTTACATGATATCTTAGCGCTAGATCTGCCTCTAGCGTAGGGGTTCAGTCAGTGCGTGGTCCCTATTCGTGTGGTCAGGAACGCACAGCGGCGGTGAGCTGCCCAGCTATCTTGTGAAAGCTTGTCTCCCCTGATACCTGGACAGAATCGCCGCGTCACGTTCCAGTTGACTACGGCAGGGGGAGACCACCCCAGGGTCGTATCGACATTTACTGACAGCAGGTGTTTGGATAGTTTTCAGCGTGGGAATGAGTAGTCATGCTGCGTGCATAGAAATAAACGTGTGAGTGGGTAGTCTCGTTGTGGGATATAAATACACTTGTAGAGAATTCTCTTGACCCTTTCTTATGGAAGCTGCGCTGAAGGCCAGGCTAGAGAGGGTCCGTCCTTGGGACGTTAAGGCAACTGACCCAGTAGACAGATCAACCTCCTTATCAGCAAACTCAACACTGTCAAATCATCCTCTTGTCAACAGCGGGCAAGACGGGTCAGATTTTCATTGTTTGCGGACTACATCCAATCACTTCCGCGAAACGCCAGCCCCAAAATAATATTTCACTATGTACTGACGAAATTAAGTCATGTTACTGATCCCGCATGTTCAAGCCGATTGAGTGGAACCCAGTGAGACTCGCACTACAGTCACCCGCAGTTTTCATGCAAAGATGGAGGCGGACAATTGGTTCATGTACAGACCAGAAACAGCCGGGGCTCACAGGGAGTATTATGGTGTAAAAACTGCGATCTAGCAACTACTCGCGTACGACAGCGGAATTTGATGTACCTGGCCAGAGAGGACAGCCATGCACATTGCTCCCAAGGATTTCAGACTTATAGTACCCCCTGTATTCTACAACCACGCCATTACTGCGTAACAGGGAGTCCCTATGACACTAGATTTTTTTTGTTCAAATTTTATTCATAGAAAGTCGACAATACATTAACCCCACTTGCCCAGTACAAGAAGTCTTTATACACAGATATAATAGTAGACAATAGTAGACATGTAATGTACAACCACAACACAGAGTTTTGTGCATGTGAAATCATTGTGATCGGCCAGCAAACTGACCAACTAAGGTTATCGAGGTTTTTTTCTCCTGTTTAACTGACGCTGAGTGGTCGCGATCTGAAGTATGCTTGTTTGTTAGATAAAGTTCTCCCCGTGCACGTCTCTGAGCGAATGGAAAGATTCCTTCGTGCAACAAAGTGGAACAAAACCTACTCCTTTAGCAGCACAACCATCGCGTATTAGCATTACGTCCCTTGAATAAAATCTAAGTTTCGTCCCTCAGCCGGATAATGGCAGCATAATAAGATGCCTCTGTAACGATATTGCTATTGTCCCTACACTCCTACCGTCATGTGACTAGAGGCAGCAGCTGCCTAGTAAGGCTAGCCTTTCAAGACCAGCCAGGTGCTGGGTGATACGTCCGAAAGGTGATACGGCGGCCTGGCACTGACTGGACATTAGTTTTACGACGAGCTGCTCTAATAACTGGTGGGCAATCAGCCCCCTGAAATTAACAACTGTCGGGCTAGTTGCATGAGCAGAGAACTCAGGGAACTCGAGGCTAATGACAAAAGCGCTCAGCTCGAGTAACCCCAGAGGGCGTCGTAGGTCTGTCCAGTCAGCGGGCACCGGGCAGCGGGCAGCGGGCAGACCAGCACCTGGTGCCATAAATCAGAATGCCTAGCGCACGATTGTCTGCATTTAACCAGGCCGTGCCAGCGGCACGGACACACAGGCTTTGGAGAGAGAGAGAGAGAGAGAGAACACACACACACACAGAGGGCCCCTTCGGGAAGATACCTCTGAGACTCAGAGGACAGAGAGAATGCTCGGCAAAGCTTCGAGCTAGGATGGAAGGCTAAACCATTGATGCCTGTTGGAGCTAGCGACTGTCACAGCCTCAACGGTTATGAGAAGGGAGAAGAAGTTAGGGCTAGGATAGAAAAACAACGAACAGAGGTCCTATATTAATAGTAAGAAGTCGCTAGACCTGTGGCCACTCCGTTTTGATGTTTTGTAACCTGCAGTAGACTCTCGGCCAGCCAAGCAGCAAAGTAGAAATAAAAAGCTCTTAGAACCTTCTCGTCGGCTCCCGTTGTCAGAGAGTGTGAGCCTGAGTGGTATGACGTAACACCTCTACAGGCTTGTTAATTAGATGCTCTGTTCAACAGAACGTCGATACACATGAAGGCAAAAATTACATAGACTGTCTGATTTGAGCTTCTTGTACCACAGATGGTGTAAAAGTCCAATTCTTTCATTGTCGATACTAATTTGTGAGATTTAACGGCTATAATGAATGAACCTGGGTTATAGTTGTGGCTATTACCCTGTGTTGTTCTACTTGCCCGAAGTTGACAGTCACGTAATAACCTCTTATTATATACCGTTTATTTTTATAGTAATTTATACACCTAAGTATATCTTATAAATGTTTGAGCAGCTGGGGGTACGTGCGGTAGAGGATTCCAATGTCACTCGACAGGTAGAAATTCGCATCGGTCTTTTCCATGACACTCACCCTTCCTCTTCGTAGTGTTCATCAGAGGCACAGTTATCTTTTCCTTCTTGGTGTCTCCACTTGCTCATATTCCGGTCCTTTCCCGTCTGTTACCCTCCCGTCTGTTACCCTCCCGTCTGTTACCCTCCTTTCTACCAAAGATTTTTTTTTAACATCAGTGCAGACGACAATGTAGAGGAACATATTTATTTTATCTGGAGGTAGTTTACAGTCACAATAAAACCATGTGATGTGTTTTGCATGTATAGTGATATCTGTGCAGTAGTGCAGTTAGGTTTGAGCACATAAAAAAGCAACCAAGGAAAAACAGAAGAGAGCAATGAAGGAAGAAAGAAAGAAAAAGAACGAAAGAAATGAAGAGAAAATTGAGTAAACGAAGGAACGAACAAAGAAGTAGGGAAAGAGGAATAAAAACAAAGAGAGATATGGATTTCAATCCTATACTTCACGAAGCGCCATCTCACGCCATCTCACGCCATCTCACAACTCATGTGTATCGAAGCCCCAGTTTCTGTGGCCGGGGTCGCGAGGGCAGCGGCTTCTCTCCCTAGTTGCCTTACCTCCCCTGCCCCACAGGTCAGATGCCCGTTGGCAGCGGGGTGAACTTGGGGAAGCGGGGTGTGGGGTGAACGTGGTGCTGTGCATGGGTATCAAACCTGCTCCTTCGGGTTCGGAGTCCAGCGACCTAACCACTCGGCAATCCGCATGCCCAGTGGAATGAAACGAAGTGACTTGTCCCGTCCCTCCTTTTGTTGCTGGGGTTTCTGTCAGCAAAGTCGTCTTGATAGAAGTTGTCTCTGAACAGCATGTTGTTACTCATAAACAAAGTCGTCTTGATAGAAGTTGTCTCTGAACAGCATGTTGTTACTCATAAACAAAGTCGTCCTGATGGAAGTTGTCTCTGAACAGCATGTTGTTACTCATAAACAAAGTGTTGACAGCGGAAAACTGCTTCTCGGGCAGCGTGCTGTCAAAGCTGTGTCAGCAATAATACTGAACATATGATGTATCATCATGTTCAAAGACTTACCAGGAAAACGACTAACTGTGATGTGATGTGTTGTGGCGGAATTTCGTCCTAGGTGGGTTTATCAGCTCTGATAATTTTTTTCTGAATCCGCCAGCACGACAAACAGCGTCTGCTTGCTAAACTGCAGAAATCAGTTAGGAGAACTAAAAGTATTGGGCAAAAACACATTAAAATATTTTTTCTAAAACAGATTTTTCATTTATTAATTCATTTATTAAAATAAAACATTTTTCGTTTCTTTGACCTAAATACTTGTTGAGTGATGCCTTGCTCTTTCCTAAAAAGTAATAACATTTATTCTCATAACAGCCTTTTTCTGCTGGTGTCTCGTTTTATTGTGGGCTTAAAACAGAAAGAAGACGCACTCATAATAGTTGATAATATCTGCAGCCTTCTGCTTTCGGCACTTCAAAATGATCACAATTTCTTTTTAAAAGTCTTTTTCGAGACAATCTTAATAGAGAGAGAGAGTGTGTGTGTGTGTGAGAGAGTAAATAGAGAGAATGTGTTTGTGAGAGAGAGAGAGAGAGTGTGTGTGTGGTGGGCAATATTACGGGAAAACGAGCAAATGACAAGATATTGACTGTAAACGGGTTAGTACGCAAATTGGAGCAAAATGCAGATATAGGCTTGAAAGTACAAATATTAATTGCAAATAAATCATAAAGATGTTTTTAGTGCAAAGATTTTTGTCATCCTTTCATTACAAATATAGCAATAGGTATAACAATAAATAGGACATCTCTGCCCACACACACCGCAGGAAGTCTCCTAGATAAATAATCATCTCACTTACATGACGCTTCCAGGATGTAATCAGCTGTCCTGTTTTGCCCATCCCACGTCATAACGCACGTGAACACTGTACCGTTATCAGCACGTGAGACGTTCATCACCTTCAGCTTGGAGTTGTTGGAGTACCCAGGTCAGGTCAAAGAGAAGTCACTCGTCGACTTCCGCTAGTTGCAGGGGATTGTGGGTAACATTCACACTCCAGTGACTTCCCTTCATCAGTGTATTTGTGAGGACAACGCACAACAGGATCTCCTGGTTGACCTGTAACTGTGAATTGAAAACTGAAATCCTTTACTAATTTTGAATGTAGAATGTGCAATCCTTTGTTTTATCAAGAATCTTTATAATTGTTTGTTATTCTAGATTCCTGTGCGCTCCAGGTATTTATTCTGAGTTTCCTTCAAGGCCGTTAGAATTTTAATTTTAGCATTAGAAACTAACGGTCGATAACGATTAGTATCTGTAGGGACAAACGAACACTTTTCCTTAGGGGTCATAAGAGTGAACTATTAACTGGTTTGCTATGAACATACCCGCAAATGCATCTGGGACTGATCAAAAGAAGATGATAAAAGTGTCTCCACATCTGACTGTTAAGAACGCTAGGCACTGAAATTATAACTATCTTGTACCAGTAATATCACGCGCCAGGGAATAAACAGAGGTGAAATAAAAACAAATCTGCACATCTCGTTATACAAAGGCAAGGCTAATAAATGGTAAAGTTAATAGCAAATCCACCCTCCAACAGAGATTTTTACTGGAGTGTATCTCGTCTGTATGCACGCTTTCGCTAGCTCCCAAATCCTCAAGGTGCAAATTATAATTAATAAAGAACAAATGAGGACAACTAGGATTCAATTTGCACCTTGAGGACTTCATGTATTTGTCCTATGTTGTGTTCGTCTTTGAATCCTAGTTGTCAACACACGCTTAGTGAGCGGGTTGACTTCATTAACATGGATTCTCTGTATGCGCACGTTGTGCACCGAGGGTTAGCTGTGTGAAGAATAGCGCCGTTATAAAGAAAGGGATGGCAGATCTTTTTTGAGGATCTGCCAAGTTCCTTTCTTTCGGCCCTCTCTTTGCTACGTGTTTGGGTACGGTAAGCTCCCTTGGGCACATACGTCTGCATACGGTTATGTTTGAGCACTGGCAGTATCTTTGTTGGAGTTATCTTTATTAAGAGTTTTCTTACTCTTCCTGAACGTAAGGCTCTATTACAAACACCTTGTAATGTGTATATCATCTATAACGTAACTTTCAATAGTTGCTGAGTATCTCTTTCTCTATCTCTCTCATATACATGTAAATATAAGTATATACACATATTATACACATATTATCATCGAATCTCAGCCCCGTGACCTTTCTCTCCTTCCTTCACCTTACAAGATAGCCTCAGCACGCGCGGATGTTAGAGATTACTCTTCTTCCCACTGGGATGGTACGTGTCCGTGGGGGGTCTCACGTAAAATCTTTCCAAGGAAAAGGCTAAGGATAGCAAGTGACAGCAGACAACCACTACTGTGGGTGGAAATTACTCGCCTGCCTGGTTGTTTACAGTCACAGCACTGCTGGACTTTTCACACAGCGCTTCAGTGACTCCCTCTAGGGGATATCACATGACCGTAGTACGTACCAAAAGACCTTACACCATACCCTGTCGTGTGCTTTCTTAAAGTCGACGAAGATGTACAACAGGTTTTTCTGATATTACGGATGTTTCTAAGTAATGACTCACCAGTTGCACATTTATTCCACTGTGTTCCTTCCTGGTTTTAAGGCGAATTATTCCTCTCACAGGATTTCTTCCCTTTGGGGTTTCAGTCTGGTGAGATTGATTTCAAGCATAATCTGGCTGGAGTGGTTGATCAGCCTAATTGTTTTGTAGTTCTGACATATGAGGCTGTGAAGGGGGAATTGGGAGGAATTGTCTCCACGCCGCTGGCCACATTCTGCACGCCCGGATTTTCTGGTACAGTGTGATCAGCACCCTCACCATCTCCTTCCTGATCCATAGTTGGATTCTTTTCTTTCTGAGTCCCATATCTCTTTAGGAGTTTCTACGATTGCCCTTTGAACGCGCGTTCCAGTTTATCTACGTTTTTTTCCGAGATGTACAGAGCTCCAAACAACCTTTGTATCTGAGCGTCGAAGAAAAAGGCCACTGGTGAGTCTTTTAGTTTCTCTTATTCAAATTTAACTGAGGGCTGTGTGTCGTGAAACTTTCTGATAATTTCAGAACAAGATCATGGTCATGTGCTCACGCGCGTCTGGGAGTTGGCTTGCACATGTATGCGTGGGCGAGTGATTTGTTCGTTTCTTATCAGCTATGAAAAATCAGTCTGACTGCTGCTTCTTGCTGTTATCTTTTTGCTGTAAATTTTTTCCTATCATTTAGGCGAGCAAACATAGAAAACTATTATTGTATCCCCATCTAGTCGTGGGATAAAAGGGAGTTCAAGAACGGGTTTTTCTTTCTCAGCAGATGTGACTTGGACAAGGGCCGGCAGCAACCTAGCCACGTTCTGTGTGCTCGAGAAAAGTCTCACATCTGGGCCCATCATTATTACCGTGACTCGGATAATCAATTCTTGTGCCCCAGCTTTTGTCTACAATTCCTAGAATGCAAAGAGTACAACATGAAAACCTGTAAGCCTTTTAGGAAGGTTCGCCGAATGTTGCCGACACCTTTTAGGAGGAAAATCTCATCATCATATCGCTCACTGTTGTTCAAAGAGCGTGTTCAATGTAAAAATACCTTGAGATTTGTCTATCTTGGAAATTATCGTTAAGCTTCTCATTCGTCTGGCATCTTGTCTGTTCTGGTTGTTGGCTGTCCAAGGTTTTAGACTTCCTTTTTAACTTTTTGTGTCTGGTTTTTCAAGGTATAGGTTTCAAATGTACAGTCGACTAACATTAAATTCTGTCTGTTCCGCATGCATACAAGCATACACATCTCTTACACACACGCTATTGTAGCGTGTGTAAAATATTTAACAATATTTCGGACTAAAAATAGGGCTATTAACTGTCTTTATTGCAATATTCATTTACATAAAAATTACAAAAGTAATGACCATTGAAACAGCAGTAGATTTGCAGTGATTACAGTCAGTACACAGAAATAACACATTCCAGCAATCAATTATACACAGGGAAAATTGTTTGTTGCAGTGAAATAATCTCCATTTAAGACTATAACAAAATGAGAGCTGGCGCGTGTAAGACCAGCATTGTTTACTTCGTTAATGAACCTGTGGGTGACTCATGGGCCGGAGGGTAGCCTAGTCCGCACAACAAAGGAAATGTTGTTCTCACCCAGGGAATGGCACATGCACTGGTTGGTTAAACAACCTTCCCCTCCCAGGTGCCAGAGACGAGTCTCCCATTAGGGAGACAGCGTGATGTCAGCCAAGTACGGCTGCATCAGCAACGCTGAACTCGGGAACTCGAGAACTCGGGAAACCCAGACAATGGAACTAGCGCCTGTCAACAGGTCGTTGTCACATGTCACCCCTAGGTTATCACCTGTCACTCCTAGGTAAGCCTATTTGCTCCTCCCTTTCTGGACGCTGATAGGTGGAAGGTACATCATAACCAGGCTAATCGCTCCGCCCTCACTCGACACCTGGCAGGTGGGCGCTCGCCAGGTTAATAACTCTGCCCCAACCTAGGCTGGCGAGAACTGGTTTGAACGAGTATATGTTCATGTGTATGCAGGGGGTGACAACATAAAGACTATTTAAGCTGGGAAGCGAGAAGAGAGATGGATACCCGGACACCGGACTTGGGGAGAGATGAAGTAGGAGGACCAAGAGAAGCGGACACGTGTAGACCCACGGACCTCTACCCTCCCCATCTTAGCCAGGACACCGGAAGAGAACTCCAGTCACACGCTAAATACACTGGAAGTATTTCACCGACGTAAATACGTGAGTGACTGCTGGATGCGCCTTATAAGTAAGACTGCTCCTACCATAAACTTATCTTAGAGTCTGGGACTCGGGTTGATGTAAGATAGGTGGTTTTATCCTGCCGGAGTCAGTTGGCGTCATAAGCTAGTGGCCGGGCAAGTACGCCAATAGGAGGTAAGACTGAAGTGCTGTTCGTAGTGTTGTCATTGCTTCATTGTTGGGTCGTTGTATAGCTTCAGAATGGTGTATCGCAGAAGTTGTTGTTTGAGTAGTGACAAGAGTAGGAGCTCTGTTGTCGGTCACTTACTGTATGTGTGTATTGAGCGGGATCATAGGCCGTTTTGCAGTTTGATTCCCCCCTGGAGTTTGATTATCTTCTTTGTCTGATACCACGTGGTATGACGTAATCAGGCAGTGTCTTACCCTAGACACGAGCACGGTGATTCTCTGTAAATAATCTGTAGATATATTTGATGTTGTCGAGTCAGTTAGTGTTTGAAATATATGTTGAATAACGGTTCGCTGCAATTGTGTGTTTTACGAGGGTGGGGGCTCTTGAGCTATTAGTGTTTTGCCTGTGTGAGACTGAGCGAGCGTGTATGAGAATGTTTTCCCTCGGTAGATTTCTCTAGTTATTCACATCATTTCATAGCGTCGTCACCCTTTGGTGTAGAAACCATTGACCTGAAGCAGTAAAGGTTTTTCATACGCTAACTGACATCAAATATATCTACAGGTTATTTACAGAGAATCACAGTGCTCGTGTCTAGGTTAAGACGTTGCCTGATTACGTCATACCACGAAGAATAAGACTACTGAAACAACTGCTTCACCGCGATACACAGCTCTGAAGCTCTTCAACGACGCTACACTTAACTCTTGCTCCCCTTGGCGTTCGCCAGGCCACTAGCCTATGACGTCTCCTGTCTCCGGCAGGATAAGACCACCTATCTTATTAATCAAACCGAGTCCCAGACTCTAGATAGTTGTGGCAAAAGCAGTTCTAACCTAGAAGGCACAACTAGCAGTCAGACGTGGTGATAGACTGAAAGAAGAAGAGAAAGAATAACGAAGGCGGGTGTTGGTGTAAGACAGACGGACACAAGACTACAACAGGTGACAGGTGTGTGAGTGGGATTCATGTTCAGGTGGCTAGTGGTCAGGGGGAGACAATCACAAGTTGTGACGTACACCGGGAGATACAGTTATAGAGGTATGTCCAGCCAGCAGAACCACGCTCCACACAGACGACGACTTTTTTCTCCAGGCCAAGAACACGATGTCCATCCGCCGCCCACACCACGTCACTACGGGCTGTGGCCACGTCCTCAGTGTCATCATCCGTCATCATCCGCACTGGGATATCCGCTTCTATCAGCCCCGTCACCAAATCCAGCTGGTCAGGATTGTCATACCCCAACGACACCAACATGTCTCTCCATTGTAGGCGGGGTGGTGGTGTGCTGCTGTTGATGGTGGTGACGATGGTAGATGTTGTTGTGTTCACTGTGTTCAAAGTGGATTCTTTTGTTCAGTCACGTGTCACATACACAACGTTCACAGTCACAATTACGTCAGGATGTTATGACGGAAATGTGCAAACCCTTAGACGTAAACAAAGACGTCATACTGCCATGACGTAAACCGTGCGGACACACACACCAACACACTGTCTTCTTTCTGAAAATTTGTCACGTGACTAGTTACTACATGACTTGAATGTTTACTTGTTTGTTGTTTATCACACAATTTATTGTCACGTGTTCAATCTCCCGTCACCACACGTCACACTACACACTATATACACACCTGTGCCCGGAACACGGAGACTGTGTAGGAAGCTGGCCACCTCACGACCGCACGCGACGCAGTCATCTGGCCTGTCGCCTGAGTGACCCTGACCTCGGTGATACAGTCGTTTGACTGGCGGGCCGTCTGTGTGGTCGACCACACCACATCTACTGTACGGCTTGACAAGAGTTCCAGTACTAACACCCATGTCGTGCTGAACTTCCCTGACGACGGCCGGCGGAGAACGGAGGGGTCTGGTTAAATATTCCACGTGCCAGTCGGTGGGTGCGTTGTTATGGTAACAACTTGCCGCCCAGATATGGAGACCAGGAACTTTTTTCAGCAGCTCGTCACACAAAGTGTGGAAGTACCCTGACCATTCCCTGTCACAGACATGAGTGTTACAGAGGACAGAGAGATACGTGTCAGCAGCTTGTCACAGAAAGTCTACAGTGTTACACAGAAGATGAAGATACACGTGTTACACTGTGTTCTGTCAATGAAGCTCGTGTTGGTGTTCGTCTAAAGTGTATCAACGTGTGACGCTATTCATTAATGACGTCACCACACGTACTACATACATGACGTCAAACATGTCACATACTTACCCAGAAATTTCATCAGCGATGACGTACAGCGACCCTCTCCTCGCCGCCAGTGACAAGTCGTTCACGGCCTTCGGCAAGTCTTTCTGCACGTCATGACCAACACAGCCAGCCAAACCATACTGCAGGAGGTGAGGCTGTCCGGGTGATGCCACTGACGTCAGCTGCGTCTTGACAATCTGCTGCAACTGGTGGAACAACATGCTGCACACTGCATGACTCCCCTTCCACGAACTCACAATGTGGACGTCGTTTCCACATCTCAACAATTCAGATGCTTTCAGCAGCAACACCACAGTTTTACCTGTGCCGGGCGGGCCGCCTACAAAGACTCTGGGACGCGCCGTGTTGACCAGGTCCAGTTGCTCTGGGAACAGAGTTATCTGAGCAGTATAGCACTCTCCCGTCCACGACACGGCCTGACCCAGGGTCTTGACACACACGCGTGGGGGAGATGCACATGGCACAGTCACTGTTGTCGCCGGACCACAGAACCTGCAACAGTCGCGTGTTACTTTTTAGTACTTACAAGTAATGCCACGCGTTGGGGTCTGGTGGGTCAAGGAGATTGCACCATAAATTCCAGGTGTGATCCATCCTCGACTCTTCGGCCCTAATTAAGGTCTGATTTCCCCTTGTTCTAGCCGCCATCTAGCTGCTCACGTCATCACCAGCCCAGGCTAAGTTCCTGTTCACACTTCTGAGCAGGGGTGCTGGCTCTGAAGGCAAGGGGCAAGGTGTTGCTTGCCCTAAGGCACAGCTGGGAAGGGACGAGCTCTAGTGCAGGTGTCAGGCTGGCCAGGTGTGGTTTGTTTGTTCAGAGGAGGATTGCATATCTGGGGGAACCTGCTGATGTGTAGTATCTAGTACCAGAGGCTTTGGTGTAGCCGAGCGATGTAAACAACCAGGAAGGGGAGGGGGTAGTTATGTCCACTCTAGGTGTCCACTTAGGGGCGTGCTCTAGTAGCTGACACGGGGTGTGGCTTCTGCCGTCTCTGACCTGATTGTTTGAATATGTTTAATTGTCTTGCTGACAACGTGCATGTGATTGAAAGAATCTATGGACGAAAGATTAGAATAAGAGGACTGGTTTAGACCGTCAAACTATCTTCCACCCAACTATCCTGCGAAGGGGCATCTTCTGCCAAAATATCCTGTGAGAGGACATCTTCAGCGAAATCTACAGTGAGGGCATTGTTAGCCTGAACTCCTGTGAAGAAGAGCTGCTGTGGTGAGACGTATGTGTCTTGTGGTACAACTCTGCTGAAGGCTGAAGGATTCAGCTGCAGAATTTGAGGTGTCTCGTTCTGCTAGACGTGTGGAAGTCTAGCAGCAACAGCACGTAAGTAGACCAGTTGCATAGCGCAAGGGACTCTGCGAGGTTGTGTGATACCTCCAGACTGGTGTGAGACTTTAGCACGTGCTCCTCTGATGTGGGAAACCTCTACGGTGACCGGGCGGGAGAGGACTGCAGAACGTAAAGGAGGGAGACCGAAGACCGCGGACAAGACAACCGTCTGAAGCAGGGGGCGAAGGTCCAGCCTTACAAGGAGGCTGTCTGAAACCGAGCTCTTGGGGTGAGCTCTAAAGGGGCTGTGTGTCAGCCTTTGGAAAACGTCATATCCTCTGTGGCGTGTGTGAACGTCAGCATCGAAGTCTGCTGTTACGTGGAGGTGTTCAAGAGGTCTTCAGGGTATCTACTGGTGAACATATCCAAGGAAGGAGCTCTCCAACGTACAGACTGTCGTGCGGACTGTAAGAAGCATTCGGGAACGATTGTTGTGTTCTGTGAGTGTTGTGCATCACGTGGTCATTCTTTTCTCGTAAGCAAAGGCGAGATTGAGGTACGTGATTTGTCATTGTGTTTAATGGCGAGGCGGGTGATGTAGGGTGGTATTAGATGTTATAGTAGATCTAGCTCAAACAGAAGGAAATTGCGGGACCCCTAGCTTTTTGGAGCGCGTGAACCTAAGAAGCTAGGGGGTTGGTCCACGCCCCACCCTCCTGGAGGCAAACAGTTGCCAATGCTGCCATCCCAAACTTTTTGTAGGCGATGTGGAAAGTACACCGCACAAAAGGTGAGACTGTGTGAGAGAGAACGTGCATTAGAATCTCTTGCAGCCAGCCAGACTGCAGAAAGAAGGCATCTCTGAGGGACAAAACGCTAGAGACGCGTCAGAACACAACCAACCTCTGTCCGGATCGCTGACGAGGTCAGGAGTAGACGTAGGCAGGATTGTGGACCAGGGCCAGAGTGACTGTCAGTCAAAAAGGGCTCTGAATCCTGACCAGAAAGCTGACCAGGAAGACAGAGGCCAAGAGCCATTCGAAGTTAAGGCGGACGCCAATCTGGACATCGCCACCCCAGCTGGAAATGCACCATGTCAGTGGAGCCAAGCTAATGACCACGGTGGAAGGCGAGGAGGTGGAGGCACAGTGCTATTCACTTCACGCGGAGGTGAAAAGAACGTACATCCACGTTTCAGCAGTCACAAGCTACCGAGGTGTCAAGGGCTGAATCCCTGCTCACCTACCCAGGTGAGACTGACAATAGGACCATCTGCAAAGAGTGGTCCACTGGCCAAGTGTGCTAGGAAATCACAAGGCAGTGAGGGGAACTGCACGCAACACCAAAAGGGTGAAGGGTAAGTTCGCCTTCACTTCTGACCAAGTGCTAGGAGCGACATGGTGCAGGGAGTGAATGCCCCGACTAAGAGAGAGGAGGCATGATGGGAAGTCTGGTGACAGCCAGGCCGGGATGGGCCATGGCTGGAACCGGTAGGCAAAGCATGTGGTGCTGGAACCCATGCATGTCCTCTGGATGGGTCGCAGGAACGGCACCTAGAGGAGGCAGTGAAACAAGCGACACCATCGTCCCACCAGCGACGTAAATTGGCGTGGAGTGAAGGGACCACTAGCCAAGGGGGTACCAACGAACTGCTGGAGACAATCCGTGCGTCTGGGCGCAGAAAAGACCGTCGAGACAACTGTGTTGAATGCCCAGTCGAGGCAAGAGGAGAAATGCTTGGATTCAGGGAATACCAGCGCGTACGCCTGAGACACAGCCAGCTTTTGCTGTGAAAAGCTCTCAGTCTGCCAGGTACGCAGGAAAGTGAGGCCTCTTCTTGTGCTGAAGAGCACAGAGACTCCTGAGAGGTAAAAAAAAGCTCGAGACTAGGAGACTGCAATCTTCCAGTCAAGCGCTATTCCTTGAAAATCTTAGCGAGAGGCAACGGCCCAGGTGGGACCCACCAGTCGCTTTGTGGACCAGAAGCAGATAGCAGAAGACCGAGCTGGAAGCGGTGAGAAACCCGTTCCACTGCGACCAGCTGCAAGAGGGAGGCCACGCGTTTACTTCTGGCAGGAAGGCAGAAGGAACAGGAAGGGTAACGTGCCAGGGGAATGGGAGCAAGATCCCACAGCAGGCTGAACCCTGCCGACAGCGGAGCGTGATAGGGTAGCTGCTGGTGACCATGGGCACCTCGACCCAGGGGGAGGGGGGCGAGTGCCAAGGCCACCCCTGGAAGAAGACTTCATGTCAGGCATGGGCTCAAAGGCAGCTGACACTGGCCCGCCGGAAGAGTGCTTGCAAGGCCTCGAACCAACAATTCCACAGTGCAGAAGTAAACACATCCGCCCCTTGTAAGGCAAAGGACCATACAAGGAGGGCGGTGTGGGCGGCCCCACGTGCAAGGTGATGGACAGAAGCCAATGGACAGCTGTCCTGGCATGCAGGAAAGATTCCAGTGGAGGAAATGGACTGCTGACAAGACAACAGCAGAAACCAAGACATCGGACATGGCCCACACATCCCAGACAGCTGTCACCAATGGTCAATCTGTGACCATCAGAAAGGCAGGGAAGAATGGCGGACTGATGCCTGCTGGAAGCAAGACCAGACTGGTGGGAAACATGGGCCAGCCACGAAGTGCTAATGCACGGCTAGGGGGGCACCAGCAGGTACCCACGGGACCGCCTGGGGGAAGGAAGACAAGGCTTCCAGTGGGGGACTAGTGACGCGTGCTGGTGGTGTGGACAAAGGGGTGGTCCTGCCACTCATCTCTCAGAGAAGCCTGCGCCAAAGGTGACGCATGCAAGTGGGGGCCCGCGAGCACGGTACTAGGAGGTGGAAGGAAGAGTACCAGGACATATCCTGTGCTGCTTCCTGCTGCTGACGCGTTGTAAGATCGCCAGCTGCTCTGATTCCCTTCTCCCGAAGTTCCTCCTTTACTTTCACGATCACGTCCATTGTATTTGACCAGCGAAAAAAATTTAACAATCACGGGCCGGGGTTTGTCTTCGCGAACTCCATTACGGTGTGCGCGCGCAATATCAGCTACAGACCATACTCTGAAAAAAACACAGTTTTGTAGCAGATCTACACTCTTTTGCGCACATGGAATAAAGCTTTCGTTTGGAGATTCTGGTGTGCCAAAAAACTTGAGATTGTCTTTCCTTGACACAGCCTCCAGCCGATCGATCTTGTCCTCCATAGTTTTTACACAATCATGTAACTGGAATTCCAGGTCGGCCACAGTTGTACATGCGTACTGGCACTCTCCCCTTACCTCAGCAAGATCGTCTTCCAGGTGGATGATTCTGGACTGCACATCCACAATGTCCGTCCTTAGCTCGTTCAAAGTCTCTTGCACGGATGAACGAACGGTATCGAACCCGGCTAAAAACTTCTCGTGGTGTTGTTCGAACATCAGATCCAGCATCACTTTGATGTCATCACTACCAGCTTTATCTGTAGCAGTGTGTTCCGTTGGCTCTCTACCGCAGTGCCAGGGTTTACTTCAACATCACCCGCACAAATTAGGAGACTCGATATAATCACTGCAAGTAGTAGACAGCGAACACGTTTTTCACCATCCTTGCGCGCCCGAGGATGAAAGACCAGAATGTCCACAGAAGAAGTCCACAAACAGGTCTGAAAATTGTACACGCCACTGGCTTTGTGGTAACGAACAAGTATATCAAAAATATATATATATCAAAACAATGCACTATTTAGCTAATATACAGCAAAATTAATCAAAGTTTGGCAGCGACCAAAACATTGCGTCCGCACCCCACTTAGCACAAGAGTTGGGGAGTGACGAAAGCACCGAGTCACGTACCCGCAACAAAGCAAGGTGATACATGGAAATGTACCTAAAAGCTGCATGGCTAAGTGAAACTAGTAAAAACATCTAGCACAAAATCGGGGAGTGACGAAGTACTTTGAGTCACAGACCCATAATAAACAGCAAAGCGTGATTACGAGGAGATAGTAATCATTTAATAGCTACATGGCTAAGTGAACAACCAAAACACCTAGCACAAAAGACGAAAGCACTTTGCGTCTTAGACCCGCAAAGCAAAGTAAAAAACGCACCCCCCAACAAACAACAACAACAACAACAAAAAACAAACAAAAAAAACCAACGCGAGCGTGAGTAAGGGTTATACGCCGGGGAAAAAAAACAGCGATATGTATAATCCCTGTGTAGTTACGCTAGCCGGCTAAAACGAGACTACGCTAACTCAAACAACTGTGTAACAAAACACTGCTACGTAAAGACAGAGCAATAAGGAGAGAACACAAAGCGCACTTTCCTTTGTTCACCTTGCGTTGGGTAGAGTAGAAAGTGTGCAGGGACTGCCAAGCAAAGGCCACGTCAGAGTGAAGGTAGGACGATGAGACGGTTAGGTTAACACGTCCGACCGACACAAAAACGCTTGAGAAAGTCAGTTTGACCTGGTCAGTGAACGGGTGGCTGGCGCTGTGCGCATGCGCGGAGGGGTCTTACCAAGGTTGTTTTTGTTTGGAAGGAGTGTTTAGGGATCGCTAATTGAGAATTTAGCACTTTGGGTCATGGTACAGTATTGTGACAAGAAAACAAATTTGAAACGCACTTTGTGTTTTGCATTTAAACTTTATGTACATCAATTGTTTGTAGAACTGACCTGGCTACCAGCTTCTTGTAATTGTCACAGGTCATGTGACTGTCAGGCCCAGACACAGCCACACGTCGCTGCCACCATTTCCCGAGTTCCCTCAGTACGTCACTACTGACGCCCCATGGCGTCTTGGGGTCAGACAACTGATCAGAGCACACACACAGACCGGGGATGTCCGCGGGATCTGTTGTACCCAGACACCGACAGAGATCCTGTTTGAAAACATTACGTCACATATTATGATAGAAGATCCCTCAAAATTTGAAAAATAAACTGAACTCAAAAATCCTCATCCATCCACCTAGTCCAATTCTCAAGATACATGTGTACGATATAGTGAAAACGTTAATCAATGATTAATGAAGTAACAAGAGCACAAGTAACACACACACATACACACACAATATATATATATACTAAAAACCAAAAGAAACGCAAAAAGAAGAAGTTGGTAATTTTATTTTAAGTTAAAAAATCTGTTAAATTGTTGAAATCGATTCCTTCTCGATCAATTCGGTATAGTGAGTCTCTGCAGAATGTGTCTGGTTTCATTGAGGGCCAAGGCATCACCTGAACATTGTTCTGCTGTAGGAAGGCGGTGGTGAGCCTTGCCGTGTGTGCGTGGCCAGTGTCATGCTGAAAGGTGAGGTTGTCTGTGTATGTGGCCAGTGTCATGCTGAAAGGTGTAGTTGCCGTTCTTCTGGATGTATGCCACGTGTCGTGGATCAAGGGTTGCTTAGGAGTAATTCAGTTAATTCGAAGCCGAACGTTTAATACATTTTTAAGATATTCATGATGGTAAAATCTTCATACTCTGAAGATCCGCATAAGGGATTCTATTGGGGAATACAAACCGGAATATTTCAAAAGTATGAGATGGATCAAACACACTGTGATCAGGCGATATTCAATCATTAGCAACAGATCTGGTTCTTTCTCTCACTTTCAGATTGTAAAATACAGGCGAATCATTCATTTATTGTCCCCACGTTATACTTCAGTATATGAAACGTCCAAATACGAGATTTAAATTATAACAAAATGAGAGCTGATGCGTGTAAGACCAGCATTGTTTATTTAGTTCATAAACCTGTGGGTGACTCATGGACTGGAGGGTAGCCTGCTCAGTACAAAAAAGGAAATGTTGTTCTCTCACAGGGAATGACACATACTGGGGGGTTGACCAACCTTCCCCATAATCACGTTTTTTGCCTCCTTAAATACTATTCCTCCTGACGCCTTAAACTCGGCTAAACCGGTTCTGGTCAGACTAGGTGGAGCAGGGCAGCTGCCATGACCAATGGCGTAGCGTTCACCTACCTAGGTGTAAAGAGAAGGGGAGGAGCTAGCAGGCTAAACCAAGAGTGACAGGTGATAACCTAGTAGTGACATGTGACAAGTAGCTGGAAAAAATGGCCAACCAGATGCAGTTAGAAGTAAGGAATGTGGGCTTTGGGAAATGGGAAAACATGAGCATGGACGGATATACCGTAGCTAGGACAAGAAAAATAATGCCACACCACTTTACAAACGATACAGTGGGATGGGGGCATAGAAAAACCTTCCGCCGTGCATGCACTGTGAAAAGGTCAAGTGAACCAGTGTGCTGAGCGTACGAACAGGCAGGTCACAAACGAGCGCATTGCAGACATAAACCGCGCGCGCCAGAGAAAGGGGCGGTAGAAGAGAGGGACAGGGTGCAGTCACCAAACAGGTGTTTGGTACAGATAGGCAATCTGAAAATTAAGCAGTAATAGACAGTGGGGCTGATGTCTTCCTCATTCATCAGAGAGTGTATCCAAGTATGAAGAACCCCCCTAAACTGAAAAAGACCAGATTAAATTTGCAGGGAGTGAATCGAAAGACGTTAGGCATTTTGGGAGAAGCTGCTATTACAATGAAAGTGGGAAATGAAGAAATAGTGCACGATTTTCTAGTAGTAAAAGACATACACAGAAAGGTTATTCTTGGCGTGAATTGGTTGACAGAAAATAAAGTTATCCCGTATTTTTGGAAGGGACAGATGAAGGTGAATAACACCTACGTAACACTGGACGAAGACCTTCCCATTTTATCTTTGGCTAGAGTAGTGTGTGAAACAATAATCAAGCCACAAACTGCTAGGGTATGCCTTGTTAAGGTCAAACCCTCAGGAAGTGATTTGGTAGGGCAGGAATGTCGCATAGCCACTGTTCAAAAAGGGTTCATAGTGTCAGATCCCGGTCTGAGGGTTGGAACAGCGAAAGCTGTGGCGGACAAAAGAAGGAAGGTGTCTGTGGTTGTAGAAAACAACACAAGTAAGACAATTAGTCTGAAAAAGGGATGTGTAGTTTGTAGAGTGTTGAGGGTAAGAGAAGTAGTTACAATAAGTGCGTACACTATTGTAGAAAAGACTGGGGACGGACAGACACAGAATGCTGATGCCCGACTGACAGATGCACAGGTGTCAGATAAACACAAGGAAAAGATTTTCCAAAATGTATCCAAAAGAACGTCAGCGAGTAGCGACGTGGATAGGAAAAGTGTGCTGAGGTCAGAGGTCGATGTCGACACGCGACGCGCCAGGCCGACAGCGAGTAATGCGGGGCCTAGGTGTTGCTGTCAGGCACTCGAACACGGTGTCGGGACAGGATGCGAAGACTGGAAGCACAGTCCACACCACAGTAGCCCACTCTCAGAATTATTCCAACTCCGGGAGACACAATGAGCAGAGAAATCCAAGGCGGAGATGAAATACAGAGCGTGTTGAAGCTGGAAAAGTTCTTGAACTGTCCACTGGTTTCCGAGCTCAATTCTAGACTGCGCCATTTTGAAGTAGTGTAGCAAATTCACCGGTTCGCCAGAAAACTGCGTGTATTTCCACCTTACACATTCCAAACTGGGATAGAAGCTTTTCTGTCCCTGAAACTTTCCCTTGCGGGGAAATGTGTACACCTAACCTTCGAGGCTTCTACCAAACAACTGTACTTCAAGCCGGTTGAACTATCATAGAGAACCTGGAATGCGTCCGTTCTTCTCAGCTTCGTGCGAGTGTCTGACTAGTAGTCTTAGCATGCCTCTAGATCACGTGAGGAAGCTACAAAGTAGGATTGGGTAAAAGGCCTTTCCCACCAAAAAGGTTAAGAAAGAATTGAACAGATTTGTGGGATTTGGCGGGAAATGAGAACAGAAATCGTCCGATGTTGTGCAATGTAGGTGTCGCTTTCCTGTTGTCGATGTGGTGAAAAGCATAAGATAGATCCATAGCGCAGGAAAATATGCTAGGGTCGGCTTAGGGCATACAGAATTGGCTGGAAAGTAAGATTCAGGTCACGTAGACAGATATGTCCCATGACTGTACAAAGAAGGCGACTCCAAAATATTATAATCAAATATAGACGTTGAACAGTGACGTGAAACTGAAATTTGAAATGTTTGGAAGTTGAAGCTAAGTCGCCTTGTTGCCGGAGCTACGGTGTGTCAACGGGAAAGAAATGCTTATACTGTGGAAAACTATAACTTTGTCAACAAGAGAAAGCCCTTGTCAACATTGTGTGGAAGAAGTGTCAGAAGGTCTTCGTGCACGAAGGTCTTCCGCGTCGGCCGTACCGTCTGTAACAACGGGACCCCCACCAGCATGTGTATTATGTGTGTATAACCACGATAGAGTGGAAAATTGTCAAGGATTTCAGATAAGTCACAACCTTGAATTCACTTTTATATTTTGCTAAATGTGTATTTTTTGTCTGTACAATATTGTCTTTGTTAACCTGGAAGAATAACATTATTTTCATTTATTGGCAACACAGACATCTTTGTGTATTATCCAGGTGAATGTCGGATCATCAAGGTTCCCTTTCGAATGCATATGATCACTAGTGTATGCAATGAATGTTTCTTTTTAGTAGGTAAATACTAGTAGGTAAATAAGTTTTGCGATACACGTTACATCGCCCCTGAAGCATTTGTAGGCTAAAGCTGCTAAGTGTATAGTTTAGGCAACAGATATGTGCTTATAACGTTTCACAATTTTATACTACTCAACACATTTTGAAGATATCGGTTTAAAGTGTATCTTTTCTCCGACAAAGTATTCAAACCAAAACGTTATCATCCAGTCGTACAGACGCTGATGTTTCAGTAACGCCATGTTATTTTTACGATCTGGATTTTAGTATGATTTTATAGTTCTAACTGGTACATACCCAAACAATGCTATATAATCATTATTAGAGTCTAATTTTCGAAACATTCTGAGAGCTACCAGTGCACGAAAGAATATACAACATACGGTAAAGATACCGTTGTCTTTCAGTATTCAAATGCCACTTTGTTGTTGACATGACGTTGAACCACAAACAATTGTTAGTTTTGTTTACACTGATAAGATGTTTAACTTTGTGCTAAAACATCTAATTAAATAGCAATCAGCCGGAATGCTTACCTGCATGAGCTGAGGGTCACCAGAGATGGCCTGTTGTACCTGACGAGCTGTGAGGTTAGGGACCACGATCGTCTTAGTGATGCGCACATCGGGATCGACGTCAGACACTAGATGTGACAACACGGCTTCTGCCTTGTCCAGTTGTGATACGGCGTCTGTCAGTTTGCTTCTGATGTTCTTGTCTATATCTTGCTGTGTCATGTTAAGTTTACCCACGTTATCACCGAAAGCTTTCACCTCGCAGACGACAATGCCGTACTGTCTGTGAATGAGCAGCACATCAAAATCTCCCTGTTTGTGTTTAGACAAAGCAGTAGGTAAACCCTTGGCTACAGGTAGCTGAGCAGCCGCAGCCGCGTAGCAAGGTTCACCCAGGTACAGTCCGAACTGAAGCTGGCTCAGTCCAACCAAAACTTCTCTGTTCTCTTCAGACATTTTCTGCAGACAGAAGAGAAACCGCTGCGTGGCTGAATCGTCTCTGAGGTCACTTTCCTGAACTTTAGGTGGCTGAGAACTCTTTTTACCAGCGGGTGGATTCATCGCCTGTTGGTTGGACTGACCGGGTTGTCCAGGTGCTTCGTGAAGGACCAAAACGTCCCGACCAGCAGCCGACTGTCTTGTCATCGGCACGCGGTTGAAGTAGACAGGAGGCAGGAAGTAGGGACGTGAGTCGAGATCAGGAAACGCGGCCTCAGCCCACTGTCGCCAGAATGTCTGAGCTTGTGCTGAGATGGTCTCCTATGACCATGGGCACATAACATTAATGGATAGTGTATTTTGGTAGTGAATTTTGTTAAAATACTTCTTAGTAGAGTACATTAATGAATAGATGAATAGGTGCCTATGTTTTTGTGTGTGGGTACGCCTGCGTGAGTGACTAAGCGTGTTATTTGTGTATTTATTAATCATTGAGTTTATCTATCAATGCAGGTGAATTATGAATTACGATTGACGTGTTCTTTAACAATTTTTTTCTTTTTTTTCTGAATACCCCCTGAGGGTAAACGAATAAATAAACTTGAACTTGAGGCTTTCAGTTATCTAAAACACTAATGAAATGAACGTTTCATCTTGAGATGTTATTGATGCAAATGGCAGGTAACAGGTTCGGAATTTTATTTTCTTTTGGAAGTATTTTTTAATTACCTGCGCACCTGTCTCCTGATTGATGAGCCTGACCGCTGCCTCTATTTGAGGGCGAGATCCCCGGATAATGACAATCTTCATGTTTTGTACGTCCGAGGCGTTAGGGTCAAACTCTACATCGGCTCCAGTCTTCTGTTTGATCTCTTGACGTTTAGTATCTGTAAATATAAAATTTAACCAACTCTTAATTTCTGCTATCGAACTCTTGATTGAGCAACTTACAAGGGCAACACACACAATCAAAAACGCAAATATACACATAGAGATGAATAAATATAATATATATATACATGCACAAACAAAAGATATGTATGAACAAATGATGCACATATATATATAGAGAGAGAGATACAAAGGATAAATAATAAATATGTAGACAAACAGATAGACGGACAGACAGACATACATATAGACAGACAGGAAAAACAGACAGGCAGGCAGACAGACAGGAAGAACAGACAGACTGGTAGGGAGGAAGGCAGACAGAAAGACAGACAATCCTTACCTGTGAGTAGAGCAGCCTGCACGTCAGTGACAGAGTGAAGGTAAACTTCACCTCCTATTCTTGCTTGTGGTGCACCAAGTTTACGGGCCCTGCTCGCATTTCCGGTCTACAGAGTAGACATGAATACATAGACGGTAGGCCTTAATTCAAATCAGTTATCAAACTGTGAGATTTGCAGCGTAAAAGAAATACTGACATTTCTTAGTAAACAGATCACTACCGGACACATAAGTGCACTAACGTCCCTGAATTAAACTGCAAGCATCTGTCTGTGTGTGTGTGTGGGGGGCGTGTGGGGGCGTGTGTGTGTGTGTGGGGGGGGTATGTGTGTGGCGTGTGTGTGTGTGTGTGTGTCGGGGGGGGGGGGGTAGACTGGAGCCAGGAACTAGGAGCATGAGTTGAGATCAGGAAACGCGACGTGTTTGTCAAGTACTGATAGTGTTATATTTCTATAGAGACTATTTCAGACTATACCACACTCTATGTGTTTGACGGATGATTATTACTTTCATTCGCACTATATGACTCAAATGCTCTGGATAATTACTGCTGAACTCACTACTGATCGCAAGTACTTTGACTCAGGATTAATTTTTCTACAGGTTTTACTGGCATTATGCGATCTATTCTACATAATTTATACTGATACCATAACATCAACTCATTATCGATATTGTTTAATTTTCCTTTTTTATCACTTGACTAAAACATTAATTTAAAGTGCCTTTGTTATGGATTATAGTATTAGGATTAATTACCTGTATTTACTATTAGTTATTCCCATTTTTGTCAGTTTTGTTTCTGTTCTACTGGCACTTCAAAAATTACTATCAACAGTTTTGTTGTAACTGCGTCTTTAACCAACCGTTGATACCCAATGTTACACGTTTCCACAACAAGCTGTTTATGACTCATTGCAGACCTTGGGTAAGTGTGATGTGATGACAACAAACACCTGTTACGACAGAAGGTGGACGTTTCACGCTGGGTCAAGGTGACAGTGTTCTTGTCTTACCTGTTGCAAAGCAGACGGAGGTTGACCAGACATGGCTGACAGTGATTGTTACTCTGACCTCAACAAGACAGTGTCTGTCAGAAACAGAGCCTACTGCCTGAGCGGTGAAGTACTCTGTCTTTCGATGAACGCTGCTCACTGCCTGGAGTGAGGGCTACACACGTCGTCAGTGTCCGCTGTACTAAGACTGTGAGTGGGCGTTGCGTCTCTAGACTAAACATGATGATAAAATGGATTGTCAGTGATTTAAAGACAATGTCACCTCGCTTAGTGTATTTTATAGCAAACCAAAACCACCTGTTTCTACACAATCATTAAAGCTTTTCGTACTGCTTTTTATAGTTTTCTATTAACTAAGACAAACTGACACTGAACCCGCCACTGACACTGATACTGACACTGACATCCGTTTTAACCCCATGACAAAGATGGAGGGGAATAAAATACTAGATTGTAAATTGTAATTGGATCTAACAATTAAGATATTAAGGGCTCGATGCGTTTCCATTCACAAACATGATACAACAAATTCATTTTCTTTCTAGCGGAAACAGATAATATACAATACACAATACACTCTGTCACTCTCATACACAAAAGTTTGTTGTTGGACACATGTAGAGTTTGACGGACAAGAGATTAGCAATATAGTTACATCTCGCCTTCAGTGAACTGCAACAACCTGACTAGATCAAAACCTTTACTGCTCGCAAAACGTTTAACTTCATTATTTCACGTGCATCCCCTTATTCAATACAAACATTTAAAATTTGTTTTGCTTGCACATTCAACGCAAATACAAGCGTACGTGACTTGTATCTTGCTTTCCCGCCAACTCTGGGCAGCAACTGTTAGTCGAAGGACGTGGGTCCAGCAACACTTCCTGGACCAGGGGATAATCAAGGTATCGCATCTACTTTTGTCCGGTGACTATAACCGTGTTCACGGTAAGAAGAACTCTGTCTCGGACCTGGGACTTGTGTGATGAATGACCTTTGTCGTTCGAAACCAGAGAAATGATCGTGACCAGCAGTGGACTCTTCACTTTTAATCGTGTATAATCGTTTCTGTTGGTGTCTAAACTACTTTGTGTAGTCGTTTCCATTGTGTGAAATCACCTCGAGGTGGAAGCACTGTCCCTCTAAACCACCACCACCTGTGAATCGCCGAGTCCATCTAATCTCCGTTGATCTGATTTGGAGGGAGGCCCATTCGAGTGATCTGCGGTGACCAGTGAACACGTGGTTGAGGCACCAGACACTGCACAGTGGAGGAGAAGGAGGAATTTACATGTGAGAACTGTGGAGGCGCAGGCCACAGTGCCAGATACGGAGGCTGCCTGTGTCGAAAGGTGCACCGGGAGGCCAGCAAGATCAGTGCGACCGGAAACATGACGTACAGCGATGCACTGAAGGCCAACAAGAAATCCTACTGGGAGAAGAAGGCCGACGAAAATCCAGAAGCACCGGCACCTACCAAGAAATCTGACAACCCAGACGAAATAGAGACGTTGGCCGAAGAAGTCTTGACACTAATGGATAAAATAAACAAATACATAAGCAAAATCACCCAGGATGATAATGTTAACCTCAAACCCAAACTGTCATTGTTAACTACCATGCTAAAAACACTGTCAGGATTAATAAACTTTTTGATCTAAAATGGATGTTCGAATCGTGAGGTTCATGCAGTGGAACTGCAGGACACTAAATAGCAAAAAAATAGAACTGCTAATCTTCATTAAAAATAACATGAATGAAGTTATTGCCCTTTAAGAAACAAACTTCACCAGGGACCCTATCCCACTATGTGGATATAAATATCCCCCAATATTCAAATCTATACCTACACCTATAAGAGGAGGAGGGGTAGCAATATATGATAGAAATGACATTACAGCAACGTAAATAAACCCCGATATAAACCCAGAAATAGAGATGATCATAGCTGAGATGACATAGGCATTTGGTAGATAGCTCAAGATAGTTAATGCTTACATATCGCAACCCAACAAATATAACACATTAGCAGTAGAGGATATGAGAAAGGTGTTTAGCTCAGGAGATTTGATACTGGGAGGGTTTATTGCTAAAAATCCGCTCTGGTACCATAACAAATTCAAACCTGGTAAGGGAGGGGAAATGATAGAACAGTTTATAGACAACACAAACTTAGTGCTACGAAATAATGGGGAACCCACCCACATCTTTTGTCAGGGAAATTCAGACCAAATGTCAACAATATACTTAACAGTATTCACCCCAACCCTAACTGGCAGTTTAGACTGGGAAGTAAATGGTGATGAGACACTAGGTAGCGTCATTTAGCGACCACTTCCCAATTTTAATTTCCATGCTAGACGCAGAACCAGTCAAACCGCAAGATGAACCAACCAGACTACATACCAAGCATACCAGCTAGATCAGTATGAAGAAACTGAAATAGGAGACAAATGGCACAACGAAGATAATGCAGAAGCCAAAACTAAAAAGCTGACAGAAGCCATAATAAACTCAGTTAGTAGGCATTAACAAATCTACAAAATTTGCGGGTCAAGTTTGTTGGACTAAAGAATGTGAACTAGATGTGAAAAACAGAAAACACAAACTAAAATGATAGAAGAAACATAAAAATGTAGAAAATAAGATAGAATACTTAAAAGCAAAATCCTTAGCCAAATCCACTATACTACAAGCCAAAAGAGAACAATGGCATAAGTTCACAGAAACCTTAGACCTAAATTCGAACCTAAATGAGAGTTGGAAAAAAATTAAAAGACTTAACAATGGTCCCAGGACCACCATGCCCACCCTACTAAGAGACAAAGAAAAGTATGAAAGAAATGAAGATATAGCTAATTTCCTGGCAGAGGTGTTTTTCAAGAAGTCAGCTCAAACTTAAATCTAGACTCTGACTTTAAAACACACAAAGAACTATCAGACAGAAATTTTACCAACCAGAAAATCTAGAAGATCCACTTAACAGAGAAAATATCCAAGTTAGATTTAGCAAGAGGCCCCGACCTCATAACTTACGAAAGTCCTACCAGTATCAAGACATTAGTCTTACAGTCTTAGAGTTCTTCACCTTAGACAATTAGCGATTTCCCGTAAATAAATCGTCAAAGTCCATGGATTATTTTGATCATCCGTCATAAGCATGGCCTTTGCTGAATAGAGTTTACTCATCACATGTCACTACTGACGGTGTGGTGGTTCTTTTAAAATCACAGCTCAGTAACAGAACCCCATCTCATGTAGTGTGAAAACATCGCGAAGTGAAAGCACTTCCCTCTCAAATCACCTCCCTGCCAAGCAGAAAAATCTTAAGCGTTAACAAAACAAATTGTGTAGTTAGTAGACAAAGATAAACGTAATGATCAGAATATTTTTCAGGGCAGTAAAGAGTGGACTGAATATTTTGGATATGTGTGCGTGCGTGCGTGCGTGCGTGCGTGCGTGCGTGCGTGCGTGCGTGCGTGCGTGCGTGCGTGCGTGCGGGAGTGCGTGCGTTTAGTTGATTGCAGGTTTTCGCCATTGTGTGTCTACAGTGAGAAGGCACCCTGTGGGGTGGGAGAATGCTTTGTGAAGGGCCGTATTTTTAGTGGAGGAATACATGTTGTGGAGGGATAGATTATTTTTGTTTTTGTTTGTAAAATCCCATTGTATTATTAAAGTTTTATTAGTTTGATGTACTTGAGATCAATGCTTGGTTCATTCGAGACTTTCGAGTGCATGTGATAGCGCGGCATGCGATTCACATTTGTTGCTAGATGGAAGATATATAGAAAACTAGCCAGGGAACCCTTCGCCGCCCGGGCTTTTTCTTACCCTGTCGACCCCATCCCTTCCGTAACCGCCATCCCTACCCCTTTACTACTGTCCCCCCCCCCCTTTTAAACCGCTACCCTTGCCTATCGTCTCCGTGCGTCAAGCGAGGCACGGGAAATTACTCTTCGTACGAAAGGGAAAAGACTGTTTGGTGATCTCCTTTGCACGCTGATCGCTGTGTACATGACTTGGTAAGGGTGTCGTCCTATTTATTATTTCATTATTGTGTGGGCCTAGGCACAGGGTCCTAATGTGGTCTATGGCCATCTGCCGGTGAAAAGAAACCCGCTTGCCGAATTTGGTGTGAATCGGTCCACGCATGCGGATTTGTATAACTTACGAACCCACAAACACACATTCGGCGTTATATTATTATGTGAGTAGTATGTGATGAAAGTCCGGTCACACGTGAGCAGCATGCGATTAAAGCACCGTAACAAAATAATATTTTTGTAAAATAATATATGAGTAGCACTTATCCTTCCAAGCTCTTAACTGGTGCGGATGTGATTATAACCTGAACTGTGAAATAAATTCTATGCCACTGAGCAACAAAACCCAGAGGTAATGTTGGCGATAATAAATAAATAAGCAACATTTTGATTTTCGTGTTAAGAAAAAAAAGCTGGCATTGACATTCTCTCACCTCTGTGAAACATAAAACCCTTCCCGTCACATTTACTGGTCTGAAGTTGACAAGCCGTAGAACACACAACATGGGGCCGGACAGTCTGTCGTCGGGGACCGTCAAGTGACCTACAACTACCATCTCGACTTTTATACAGTGTGGCATGGGGTCATCACGTGACTTAAATTCATCCCAATTTTCAATTATTGTGACACTGGGATCTAAGAAAATTGTTCCTCGTCTCTTTCCTCCACCCCTCTCTTCTCCCCCTCTGTCTTTTCATATAGTCTGTGTTTATCACGAGATCTCAGTATCATAATGGGTACAGTGTCCCAGACTTAGTAACCTAAGATCCTCCAGACAAGGTTTCTTTCAAAAGGTAGAAAATCTTTTACTGCACCGTGTAATGGCGTAGCAATTTCCACCCACCACCTCCAATCCCTTTCCTGATGCAGTAGACGAACGTTTGTGGCACCTACCCAGGGCAAGACATAGAGTTGGTTGTGATACAAATTATGGGCACAACAAAGGGAAGTCGTGTCCTCGCAGCACGCCGGGTGGGATCATGTTTCGAAACCCCACTGCAGTTGCTTTTGCTCCAGATGCGAAGGACAAAGAACTGATTTCTCAGTGTCTCTATGTCTGTGTGTGTGTGTGTGTGTGTGTGTGTTGGGGGGGGGGATTACAACGCTAATTATTATTAATCAATTGATTCATTATGTCGCGCACCACCTTCACACACCATGCAAACAGGGACTCACACTCAACACCCGCTTCACAGAACATCTAGCTGACACTAAACACTGCAGAAACACACCAGTTGCACGTCACTTCAGTGCACCCCCACACACAGCCGACAACATGAGGGTCTGTGGTATCTGGAAAATGAAGGGCGACTCCATTGACCGCAAGAATATGGAGTCCTACTTCATTACCCATTTCGGTACCATGGCACCTACTGGACTCAACCTAAAACACTGATCCTCCACCTCCTTTCCCTTAACCCCCTCACCCCTCCGTCTCTCTCTTACTTTTTTTCACTCCCTTCCCACTCTCTCTCTCTCTCTCTCTCTCTCTCTCGTACACCGACGCCCCCTTACCCGCGCTGCTTTCTCTTTCTCTCTCCCCCGCCCACTCTCCACCCCCACCCTTCTTTACCCTTTCCTACCCACCTTGGTCATTCTCCTGCTATGCAGCCCAGCCGCCACATCTACTGCAGATAAGTCTTTTTCCTTTTCGGGTTTTCACGTTTTTGTGTCGTCCTGATGAAGGGGTAATGCCCCGAAACACGTAGATTGTCTTCGTCTTTGTCCCTTTCTAGCTTGGTACAGTTCCCTTGTTTTACAATTAATTTACACAGTATGTAAAACTAAACAAATTAACCTCATACAGTTCAAGGAGAAGTAGGCAACCAAAAAATGAATTTGGGGATATCTTTCTAGTGTTCACACATTATTTCAAAGACCCTCACCTGTGGCAGAACCTTATGCTGTTGTCAACAAGTCCAGGAAACTGGCGCCCATAGCACGTCACTCCTCTCCTTCTGGGGACCTGTACACCCTCGCCAGCACAACGACAGCGGGGGGTTCCAGTGACTGCTGTCTGTCGCATGATTATAAACGAAGTACACGGGCCAGTCAGTAATGACCAACTCCAAGCCAATAAAGCCGCTCACCAGACAAAAGACCTGATGCAAAGCGTAAATACACACCCCACCGCTTCCAAACAAGAAACTTCATATTAACGTTACGAAAATGATATTGCTACTGCATATGAATATGAAATATCCCATCAAATTAAATAAACTAAACATAGGAAAACGTAACGAGTGACGTGAGAAACAGATATTAGACAAAAATTCAACTGTCGTGGATCTGTAGTAATGTGCATCATCTTTCTATTCCAATGTTAACACAGGACACGGCTGCTCCAGTAATTTCTGAAGACGAGTACAGTGTCCTGCAATTTGAACAGGACAGACCCCTGCAAGATGACCAGACTTGCAACTACCACCACATTCAGCTGCAAGAAAGCAAAACTCGCCTTGAGTTCTGTCCTTCGTATTAGCATTACACAAAGTTCACTATAATGGACTGGACTACTTCAATCTTCATATTAGCATTACACAAAGTTCACTATAATGGACTGGACTACTTCAATCTTCATATTAGCATTACACACAGTTTACTATAATGGACTGTACTACTTTAATCTTTGCAAAACGATTCTCCATTTAACATAACTGTTATGCGCTCCATGCTCGTGGAAACTTACATCCGATGAAACAACAACCAGCCCTTTCTTGTGAAACAAAGTATGATTTCACCTCTAGTTTCAAGTCATGCGTGAAAACTTCCTGCTAGAGTCTGGTTGAAGGCAAGCTACAATGGAGGCAGCTATCACTGTTATCGAAAAATGTTTATTAATTCGTTGATGTGTAGGTCGTCTTACAAATTATAATTTTTTGGGGGGAGGGGCAGAGAATTAACACTGTAGTCGGATAGATTTGTTCCATTTCTCCCCAAGTACGAGATGAATACGGTAGAAACAAAGCTACAACAAGTCTGTGGGAACCAGTTATTCATGTTCTTTTCCCAACCCGCACGCTAGACACCAGGAAATTTACCCAGGCGCCTGACTTTACCCGTCTACCTCTAACATTCACACTAAGTGCATCACGAACTAAAGGAGAATGGATTAGGAGGAGCGACTGAGAAATAGAAGAAACAGGGGAAAACCGTGAAGAAAGCGGAAAACGAAATGAAACAGAAAAGTTTACTCTCATTACATTCTAATCACTCATCTAGAGCTATCTCTCTAAATTCTTTCCTCATCTCGCGAAATCATCGCGAGGTGGAAGCACTTTCCCTCCCAGATCAACAACAACAACAACAACAGCAACAATAAGAAGAACGATAAAGAGCAGGAGAGACCTAATGTGAAGCAGAAGAGGCAAAGGCGAGAACCATGTTAATGAAAGGATAGGAAGGGGTAGTCCATCCAGAGAGACCCCGGCCAGCAGCAGCGGCAGCGGCCATGAATGTAGACGCTCTCTGGCGAAGATTGCCTTTGTTGAGAGAGAGAGAGGGAGGGAGGAAGGGAAGGAGATGGGAGGAGAGAAGGAAGTTTGCGGTGCGAACCCGCTCCATCACATGTGCACTGGTGTGAAAAATGGGTTCTAAGAACTAGACGAGAAGATCTACGGGGAAAATCTGTTGAGGAAGCGAGGTCCGGTGTTCGTCTATGTAGTAACCAAAAAAGTCAGTTTTTGTACCGACGAAACCAATAAGCTGGCATGGAATGCATTATTTTTCCAAGTTTGCCAAATCCATTTCCTAGGATTGTGTGACGAATGTAGTTCACGGTCCTTGTCATCTGTCCATCCATTGTCGACGCGAAGTTTCACGCGATTGGATTCTTCGCGTGACGACAAATTGTGGCGTCACGATCTGTTTCGATGACGAAACCCACATGACAGCGAAGGCCGCGTTGCCATGGCGTGTGAGAAATCAGTTCCAACTGTTTCTGTGGGGTTGCTGCTTAGTAAACCCTGGGATTAATTACACCTCGTGCCTGGATGCTCTTACCCATACTTCATAATTTTTCGTGTGTGTTATGGGTGAGTAAATATGCCGTTTCTAGGCACGAGCGTTTAGTTGCTAAGCAGTAACCAAGCTCACACCATGGCAACTGGCGTCTGATCGCAAGTCAAGGTGTAACACCTCCAGTCGGACGCACTCGCACGACAGCACAGCCCGACAGCAAATTGACTACACCAAAGTTTATTGCTAAAAAAATATACTAAGCGATGACACGGCCGTTCAACTAAACGCTACTTCTAAACGCTACACCAAATCTTGATAGTCTAGTGGCTTCCTCTTGGACCTGTCTCCCGTGTCCCTCAAAACAAAAATGACACCTCGAGCAGAGGAGGGGGGTCGTCTGCCTGGTGCCAACTGGCCACCTCGAGGAACACCTGAATCAGCACCTCCTTCCACCGGCCAGCCTGGATCATTGCCTGCAGTGCTTCCTTCTGTTCTGGTGTTTGCACGATGGCGTCCACCAGCCGATGCAGGTGCTGTTCCGCCAACCACACAGGCGACGCACGGTTGTTCTCCATCCTTCTCCGATTTCTTCTATAGAGGCGCACGTGAAAAGCAACTCTGTAGTTCACCTTTCAACTGTGCCCCTCTCAGTCTTCTGCTTGCTAACTCCTGCCTTGGGCTTCGATGTCAAATCTCTCCAAGTCCCATGGTCAGGCGCGCATAAGCCTTTCGGCTGGGCGCGGGTTCGAGCAAGCCTCTTTCTTCTGTGTCCTTCTCTCTCTAATGGTTGTCTCTGTCTGGATCTCCCCAATCTCGCATGTCCCCCTGTTCTTATTTCCCCCTACTCCAACGCTCTCTACATCACATGGTCTATTCTCGTAAACAGCATCACGTGCATATTCGCTCATGATCTGTTGACAGGCAGCCAGAGCAATGTTTAGGTTTCTCGAGTTTCCAAGTTGACCTCCAGGTCACTGCATCGTACTTGGCTGACCCCATTGCTGTCATCCGCTGTCCCTGACTCTTGGACCAGGGAGGTGGGTTGACTACCCCCTTCCCCAGTACGTATTGTTCTCTGGAGGAACACGAAATTTACTTCCCTGGACTAAACGACCCTCTAATTTAAACTGCGTGAACAATGCTATTTTTACACGCCAGGTCTCAATTTCGTTACAAACGGAAAGGACTGCGATCAGACTATCGCATGTTTGCAGCCGGAGAGGTCGCACATCAGGACGCTGCTTAGTAACCGTCACAACCGTCTTCCCACCGGAGCAGACAGCTGGGAAGCTGCACCGGCACCCAAGTTGAATACACCGTCCGGTGAAACTAGTCGTCTGGTAATTCGACCACTGTAGTTGCAAAGAGTGTGAATGGGATTATGCCTACAAAAATTCCTTTCTATCGAAAGAATGCACGTCAGTTGGTCGCGCCGTCTCATGACACCTAGTATCAAGACATTTAGTAATGTTTTTTACAATTGTGAATGTTTCTTGTTGCTAACTTTGTTAGCGAAAAATTAAGCCGTTTTAGTTGTGAAAATGTTGCGCGGTCTAATTTTGTCCGGGTCGCAGCGACCCGACAAAAGTTTCCGCGCTGATGTGCACAGTTCTGCTGTGTTACATACAGGAGGACTGTTTCGCCTACTGTTCCTTCGCCGTTTCTACTGTTCGCCCATTCTTCCTCCGTCAATCCGCCTTTCCGTTCGATGTTACGTTGGTTCGCCGTTGCGCCGCCTTCCTCCTGATTCAAGTTCAACGTCTCTTTCTCCATTTGCCGTCGTCTTCGCTTCATCGCCCGCCACGTCAGCATCCCCATCATCGCACAACCGTCATCAACTTCACTTCGCATCCGAAACATCGATCACAGCGTCATCAGTTCGCGGACACACGCGGACTGTGCCATCGTGCGCGAGAGCTAAGTCACGTGTACTGTGCTGGCATGGGCGTTGTGACTCTGGCATTTGTGGTCGATGTGAACATTTTCATAGCATACCATTGACTCAGAACACTCACATCAACATTATCGTCGTCATCTCCATTAGTTACTCGTTGACTTTTATTCTGAGTTAATTAAATGTGGGTATTTTCACACGGTCGGCTTTTTGTTGAAAAAAGCGTGTGCATCTGGTGTTTGTTAGTCACGTCTGTAGGCTTCTGCCTGTTGCACTCTACTTCGCTGCAAGTGCGCAGGCGCACATCCAGGTGTAGAACACGACAAAAACGTTACAGATTGTTTCAGCTAGAAAGCTTCCAGAAAGGTTATTATCAATGGAAGATGGCCAGACGTGCAAATACAGCATTCTCTACGGGGTCAAGATAAGGCTGACATCAGTCTTGAGCAAAATTACTTTATTGGTTTGTTATCACGGATATGTTCTGTTGGGCAACATGTGATGCAGTTATACATTAACATCCGTTTCTTTTTCACACTTAAAGATACCAATAGGTCATCCCAACTGAAATCCAACAGACGAAACAGGAAACTGATGAAAATTTGTCATTTTTAAACATATTGTTTTGAACAGCACCAGCAATTGCAAATTCAGAAGCTTCATAATATCTCAGCTTTTTATTCAGATAAATGGTTTTAGTCATAGACGATGCCAAATTCAACTGTTTTAGTGGCCTGAAATAAACTTATTTAAGAATGAGGCAAACCACGAAGTGTACAAATTTGATTCTGTTTATAGTTTTACACCTGTTATTTTATGCAGACTGGACAACAGAAACAGCGTTGATAGATACATTGTTATATAACGGGCTACATGGACAAATACAGCGTTGATAGATACATTGTAATACAGCGGGATACATGGACAAATACAGCGTTGATAGATTGTAATACAGTGGGCTACACAGTCACATACAGTGTTGATAGATACATTGTTATATAGCAGGTTACATGAACACATAAAGCGTTGATAGATACATTGTTATATAGCGGGCTACACGAACACACACAATGTTGATAGATATATTATTATATAGCGGGCTACATAAACACATACAACGTTGATAGATATATTGTTACATAGCGGGCTACACGAACACATACAGCGTTGATAGATACATTGTTATATAGCGGGCAACACGAACACATACAGTGTTGATAGCGCTGTATAGCGGGCTACACGAATAAACTACCAGACAAATTTCCATTTACACACAGGAGCTGTTTTACAAAGTGTACCTGTCGAGTGCACATAGGAATATGTACAATGTATGAATATATACACGTATAAACAACGACCACTGATGGTACTCCAGTCCTTGGAAGTGTAAGAAAAATGGTAACAATCAGTGATTTGCATAAGATTTTGACGGTTACAAGCTATTTATTCATTTGGCATAGGTGTTTCGAACTGTAAAGGCTTTGTACAGATGAAATTTGCTGGTGTCAGTATAATGTGACTGGGTAGGACTGCGGCCCGTGTGGCAGCACGTAAACTTTGTCTAAGCAACATCGTCTTGATATACACATAGTTTGCGACTGGATGTTAAGCAACAAATACCCCCCCCCCCCTCATTATATATATATATAAACTTATCAGACGTCAGTACATTCAAGGTACATTCAGTCTTGGGAAATATGCAAATAACAGACAGGAGCGGGCGTGCACACACACACACAATGTAGTAAACGAATGTAAAGTAGTAAGCAAAAATAAGGATAAAGATTAGGGCTATCAACTATTAATATAGCAATATTAATTTACATAAAATTACAGAAGTAGATTTGTAGTCATTACAGTCACTGCACAGAAATAACACGGTGAACATTGTTACGGTGAACATTGTTTGTTGCAGAGTAAGACAGTCGACACACAGTCAGGACCCAGTCTGTAACATAGTTTTCTATTGGTCACGTGCACACAGCATACGTCATGTTTGTGACGTCATGACGTTATGATGTAACGGCTTGTGATAAAATGAAAGAAGAAGAGAAGGAATAACGAAGGCGGGTGTTGGTGTAAGAGAGACAGACACAAGACTACAACAGGTGACAGGTGTGTGAGTCAAATTCATGTTCAGGTGGCTAGTAGTCAGAAACAATCGCAAGTTGTGACGAACACCGGGACATCCAGTCAAGTCGGCCTGTGTATACATTAACATAAGGATCCACACACACGACGACTTTTCTCTCCAGACCATGAAGAAGATGTCCATGCGTCACCCACACCACGTCACTGCGGGCCGTCGCCACGTCCTCAATGTCACCATCGGTCATCATCTTCACAGGGATACCCGCTTCTCTAAGCCCCGTCACCAAACCCGGGTGCTGATTGCACAACAACACCAACATGTCTCTCCACTGTAGGCGGGGTGGTGTCGTGGTAGATGCTGTGGTGTTCACTGTTAACAAAGTGAATTCTTTTGTTCAGTCACGTGTCACAGACACAACGTTCACAGTCACATTTACTTCATGATGTAAACAAAGACGTCATTCTCCTATGACGTAAAATGTGCGGACACACACACCAACACAATGTCTTCGTCATTTGACAATTTGTCACGTGACTGGTTACCACATGACTTGTTTGTTTACTTGTTTGTTGTTTATCACACAATTTATTGTCACGTGTTCAATTTCCCGTCACCACACGTCACACTACACAATATATACACACCTGTACCCGGAACACGGAGACTGTGTAGGAAGCTGGCCACCTCACGACCGCACGTGACGCAGTCACCTGGCCTATCACCTGAGTGACCCTGACCTCTGTGATAGATTCGTATGACTGGCGGCCCGTCTGTGTGGTCGGCCACACCACGCTCACTGTACGACATGACTTCACGTGACTCAGTGATTTCCCACGTCCTGCTCAACTTCCCTGACGACGGCCGGCGGAGAGCGGAGGGGTCTGGTTAAATATTCCACGTGCCAGTTGGCGGATGCGACCCCATGGTAACAACTTGCCGCCCAGAGATGGAGACCAGGAACGTGTATCAGCAGGTTGTCACAGAAATTCTCGAAGGTGTTTGACCCCCACTTCTCACGGACACGACTGTTACAGAGGACAGAGACATTCGTGTCAGCAGCTTGTCACAGACAGTCTACAGTGTTACACAGACGATGAAGATACACGTGTTACATTGTGTACTGTCAAGGCCGCTCGTGTTTGTGTTCGTCTAAAGTGTATCAACGTCTGACGCTATTAATTAATGAGGTCACCACACGTGCTACACATGATGTCAAACATGTCACACACTTACTAATAAGCTTCATCCGCAATGACGTACAGCGACCCGCTCCTCGCCAGTGAAATTAAGTGGGTCACGACCTTCGCCAAGTAGTTCACTTCACGGACCTCATAATCCAGGAGGTGAGGCTCTCGTCTGAAATCGTACTGCCATAGGCGAGGCTGTCCGGGTGATGCCACTGACGTCAGCTGCGTCTTGACAATCTGCTGCAACAGGCGGTACATCATGTTGCCCGCTGCACGACTTTCCCTACAAGTACTCACAATTTGGACGTCGTGGCCACACCTCAGCCATTCTGTTGCCTTCAGCAGCAACACCACAGATTTACCTGTGCCAGGCGGGCCGGCTACAAAGACTCTGGGACGCCCAGTGCTGAGCAGGTCAAGTTGCTCTGGGAACAGAGTTATCTGAGAAGTATAGAACTCTCTGGTCCTCGACCCGGCT
>SMGT01015902.1:30868-47670 GCA_004794575.1 Lanistes nyassanus | reverse complement strand
TTCGCTAGCGAAGCCTGAAAATTAGCGCTGCACGTCCTTCCTTATAGTAGTCCTTGGTTACACTATATAAAACAGTTGCCCCATATAAATGTCATAGTATTTTTTTCGAAGATGCATCCACTGCAGAGGTTGTTCTGGCACATTCCAACCTTTTACATTCTAAGAGTTTCGCTGAATTATTATTCAAAGTTTTCTAGGTTTAGTTTTTAATAAATTGGCAAGAAGTATATATTGTGCTACCATTTATGTTGGAGAAATACAGCCTCAAATAAGGATATGCATAGATATATATTGACAGAAAGATATTTCATGATCTGTAACCATGCAGCCCCCTTCCCCAACCACAAATGCATGACTTTGTGCTTACAAAATTGTCTATAATCTATGGATCTGATGTCTTTACTAAAAAATGTATTTGTTATATGATAAAATGCCAACAAAAAAAGGTGAGGCGAGGGAACAACAGCAACATAACCCTGACGTTTAAAACGTTCAGAAATAAAATACTTGTTAACAATTCTTTGGGCGTACATTTTTACTGCGTCCTTCTTTTATGAGACTGAATATTTGTTCAAGTATATAAACGACTCATAAATGAGGTGTGCACATTTTGTCATGTACTCATTTACAGTTAATGATCTGCAATATACTAACTTCTGTATAAAAAAATTGTCGGATGTCTATAGTTTGTATCTGCGCTGCTTCTGGATGAAGTATGCAAACCAGCTCCAAGAGCTTACATTCTTCAAAGATGACAAACGCCTCATACTGAAAGGTGGTTTTTGCTGTTTTTGTTTGGGATTTTTTGCTTGCTTTTTGTCCTTTAGGGTTTTTCATGTCTACATGCAAGTGATAGGATAGGGGAGATGACATCTTGGTTGGAGAGAGGTGAGAAAGGAGTCCAAAGGGGGTGATAGCAGAAGTTGTCTAGTTACTTTGTTTGTTTGTTTCTTTTTGTTTACCATCATGTCAACAGCAAAGACTGTTGTACAGCTGTTCTTCAGCACAGGAAAGGGTGATAAAGTTTATTTTGAAAATAAGAACAAAGTGCAAGAAAAACAGGTGACTGCCGCTTGGAGTAAAATCTATCTTAAATTTAAAACAAGGGAACTGGACCAAGCTAGGACATGACACAGACAAAGACAATCTACATGTTTCGGGGCACTACCCCTTCATCAGGACGACACAAAAACGACGAAAAAACGACAACAACGAAAACAGAAGAAAAAGACTTAGCTTCAGTAGATGTGGCGCATGGGCTGGACAGCAGGAAAATGACTCTGTCTCTGTCTTTGACAATACGAGTGCTAATTACACAAACAAAAACAAAAATAACATCTTATTGCAACCTTACAGCATAACAGAATGAAAAAGTTATTAATTTGTTTCAAATCCGCTATAAGCAAGCGAGGCTGAATGTCTGTCTCTGCAACATGACACTAAAATGGCAGTAATGCATTTTTTAAAACAAAGAACAACAATCTGAATAAAGTTCAATTTTTTTCAAGAAAGCCAGTCTCCCTCCTTTCCTTCAAACATTCATGCAAATACCCACATGCTCACATGCCAACAAGTACATTCTGACATTACAAAAGCACACAAACATGTCTTGTCATTTTCCTGCTGTCCACACAAACATGTCTTGTCATTTTCCTGCTGTCCAGCCCATGCGCCACATCTACTGAAGCTAAGTCTTTTTCTTCTGTTTTCGTTGTTGTCGTTTTTTCGTCGTTTTTGTGTCGTCCTGATGAAGGGGTAGTGCCCCGAAACATGTAGATTGTCTTTGTCTGTGTCATGTCTTAGCTTGGTCCAGTTCCCTTGTTTTAAAAATAAGAACAAAGGATAAAGCTATAGTACTGGGACAGATGGTGTCTCATGCAGAGAAAATGCATCTTCTGGACAGAAGACCCGAATCCCGCACTTTCAGATGGCAATAAGTGCGCATTGCCGTTACATGATGGGGCTCGAGATTGAGGAAGTGACAGACACCGGTGTTGAGGGAAAAAGACAGTAAAAATCAAAAAGGATAAGGAAGACGTGAAAGACTGCTAACAAGGCCACTCCACTGTGCAAAGAAATTGGGTTTACGCATTTCTCTCGCATCAGTGCCCGTTGCAAGATTTCATTTTCTCTTGCTGTAAAATGCATACTTTTAGCGCTGTTGTCTTTACTTCGCTTCTCAATACCAACTACCGACAAATGTATATTAATGCGTATCCCTGCACACCCATTCACAGAACCTTGTGGACATAAACTTGAAACATTACTTATATTTTTTGCAACCAGATCGTGATGTCAGAACTTAGAAGAATGTGAGCTCTTGTTTGCAACGACGGGTATTAATCATGCGAACTTTTGAGTCGAATGAACTATTGGGTATTTGGGTATGCATGTTTGTGCGCTTTTGTAATGTCAGAATGTACTTGTTGGCATGTGAGCATGTGGGTATTTGCATGAATGTTTGAAGGAAAGGAGGGAGACTGGCTTTCTTGAAAAAAATTGAACTTTATTCAGATTGTTGTTCTTTGTTTTAAAAAATGCATTACTGCCATTTTAGTGTCATGTTGCAGAGACAGACATTCAGCCTCGCTTGCTTATAGCGGATTTGAAACAAATTAATAACTTTTTCATTCTGTTATGCTGTAAGGTTGCAATAAGATGTTATTTTTGTTTTTGTTTGTGTAATTAGCACTCGTATTGTCAAAGACAGAGACAGAATTACAGTCTAGTATCTGCTGGGAAGTGTATGTCAGTGCAAAGAGGAACTCAGTGATCATGTGTCAACACAAAGGGAAGCTCATCGCTTACATATGTCAACTCAAAGAGAAACTCGGCATATGTCAAAGAGAACTCGACGTTTAAGCATGATAAAACGTTTTTTCCCTCTTTGCGCCACGCATGTTGTCAACCATTGTTTACTCATTGTGTACAGTGATAGCAAGGCTCTCAGGGCTCACCTCACCTGTTCACTTGTTAAATGCTTCACATTGTCAAAAATGCCCTTCTACGCCAATGATGGTTTCAAGGCAGAACAAACTCTGAAGTCGATGTCCAGCAGTGTTATTCTGGTTTGCTCCTTGGTAGTTCATTTTCTGATGTGTTGTATCTTTTTCGTACCAGGCGACCAGTTCGGCAAGCTGTTTAAACAAGTTTGTGGTGGATCTGGTGAAGTCGTTTCAAATAGAAAATACACCATAGATTGTCATATGGAAGAAAACCCATCCATTTCGTGCAGAGAGCTGTGGTTTTGACTGGCCGGGTGTAACATGGTGAATCGTTATGAGAACTTTCTAAATATCAACAAACTGTCTTTTGGGGGGGGTGTTTTTTGTGACAGACATAATGATCTTTTTCTCATGCCATGTGGCTGGTTTCCCTCAGACAGATGGGCAGACAGGCAGACAGACAAGCAGGCAGGCAGACAGATGGACAGACAGGAAGACAGACAAGCAGGCAGGCAGACAGATGGATGCAACAGTTTTCAAGACAAAAATACATGAAAGAATATCATTAAAAATATTTTAATTGTTCATAAAAAATATCCTGGATAAAATTTGTATTGCTGACTGTTGGATACTGCAGACTGTTTGATTTGTTCTTTGCTACTGCGACTTAGTCAAATGGTCTCAGATTGGCAGTAGAAACATTTTATTTTCAAGAATGTGCAGTTTAAGAGATAGTGCATGTTTAACTGATGCCTAACTTGTAAAAGAACATGGCTGAATTAATGCTGCTACTGCATACATTGTTTACAAACCAGTAGTTTTATTTTGAAATTGCAAGTTGATTAAAGATTCTTAATGTTTGGCGCCAGTTCTCGAGGTATGTGATAATTGGAAGTGGTTGTCTCTAAGTAAGATCTTAGAATACTTCCATTCATATTGTAATTTAATTAGACGATTGTGATTAACTTGCTTGAATGAATGAATGCGTTTGCGAACATTGTGATTGCCAGTCAATGCTGGTGCCTGCGCATGGTACTGACTGGACACACTATTCAAGGGGAGACAACCTTACTGCTTCAAAGCCCCTTTGTTTTCTAGAAGTGACTTCCCATATTCCATAGCCATCACATGTTCTTCATATGGTCCATCGTAAGATGGCCGCGGGATATAGTAATGGGCACAAACTCATGTTTCATTAAATCTCATTAAATTTAAACTTGAGCTAATCTGCAAGCAGGACAAGTCGCACTAAACGTAAATTTGTATTTTGTCAAAGATACATTGTAAAGCACAACACATAAAGGCATGAAGAATAATACTTTGCCCGGCAACAAATCTGGTGGACTGATGACTTTTAGGAAATGTGCCAGAACGTGAAGCAGCAAAATGTAAAAAAAATAAAATAAAAACACTTTTTCTCCCTTTTAGACTGCTGGATTTGAACCTGCAACTTTGACGTGTGACTCCGTTGATCTACCAATGGGCTAATCTCCCATCACCACAACTCGTCCACCGAGCTCGTTTTTTGAGAAACTGCTCGGGAGGAAAAGCATTTAAGAAGCGATGCGAAATAGATAAAAGTTAGATGCAGAATTAACGACCCACCGAGAGGAAGAGAAAAGTGCGTGTCAGTTGGCTGTGTGACAGGGCATCATAGATATCTTGGGAACCATGTCAACAGCACGAGTTCCTACCAAAGGCGTGGCATCCAGCAGCCTCAGGCAACTTGCCTGTAGACGAGAATCGCTAATGCCTGGAGGAGAAACAATGCGCGCTTTAATCTCGACATTAAACCAGTTTCAAGTCCACTGTGTGCAAAGTGCAAGTCTAATTGTAATAATGACGATCGGCTGTTAAAAAATTTTATGACAATTTAATAAAATGAAAATATATCGTTTCTTCATCTAACTGCCTTCCTCTTCAGGGTGTGAGGACGAGAGGAAGAGGCGCCGAGTGATTAGGGTGTGGCTTGAAAATCAATAACGATAAGCAGGCTTCGCGATTCCCTCCCTTGGTATGGGGTTCACGACTTCGTCTGTTAGCCTGAGAATCTGCGTTGTCCTGGGCGTCTTTTAACCTTCATCACATTTGATGTGTCGATAAATTCACTTTCATGGGAAAACGTTGTGCGTTAGATTATCATTTTTTATAAATTTATTTTGATAACTCCTGTTGGCAATAACGTCAATAAGAAAACTGAGAAAAGGACCGCGACAGGGTGAACGAAAAGATATTCTACTTGGATTTATAAGCTATAAACACGACAACTGCTTACTGAAGGAAAACGCGCGCGCGCCCATACCCACACATGGTAGGTTATTCTTTATGCATCCTGATGTTTTTGTTCATTGACTTGGCCTTTATAAGGGGACGCGCGAGCTGCTTATTGTTCCTACCCCCTCTTCTCCGTTTTTACATGGCGATAATGATAAGACCGAAGATAATACACTGCTTCATGGTTATTTAAATAGTATTAAGCACAAAACAAATTTACATATCATTAAACATAGTGAATATTTACTATTGCATTACTGTTTTCAGCGATGCTGTTCTACTTTCAAAGACTTTGAACTAAGACCAGATTGGAAGGTAGGATAAGAACACTCAGACTGAAACGAGGCAGTGAGGAAATATAAAAAGTGAAACGAAAACTGATATTTTGGGTTTTAATTTAAAACTTTGAAAGCGTTAGTCTCTGCACAAAAAGTACACGTATTCAAATGTAAGAAAGATATCCGTGTCGATAACGTCGAGATCTTACACTGAAAAAATAAGTAATGAAAATCAAGAAAACTGTAGTTCTCTCACGCACACAAGCACGCGTTCGTGCATATGTACCACCCACAATTACACGCGTATAAGCCGATTGTACTTAGACACCGAGAGACTTCAGCTTGTGGAGTCCACACCCATCTCACAGCCTCTTGTGTGGCTAAAACTAACCAGAGACCGCTCTGTGTGCACGCAATAATAATAGTGTATCCTCCTATCTGCTTTGTTTTCGCTAGTCACCCCCCCCCCCCCCCACATAAGAAAAATTCTTCCAAGAGAGCAAACTGCTACCGCCCGATGATCTGGAATCGTTCGATGTCGGCTGGCAATTTAAAACTATCGGCGGACCTACCGTTTGCTACCGTAGCGCACAAAGCCATTTTGATTACCTGACGCTCTACTCACCTAACTTTCTACTACATACTCACTTCACACAGCGCCGTCGCTCAAACCCTTTTGCCTGACTTGCAAACGCAAGCACATTCCCTCCCCCCAGCCTATCACTGTATGCCACAGTATCCACATAAGCCGTCTTCATCACCGGAAACTCTTCTACGCACTTGTTTATAAAATTCAGAACCATTTGTTTAGCTGTTTTTTAAAAATTTTTAATATTAAACTGTTTCGAACACCATTACCCCCATCGAACAGGGAGTAGTTTCGACCGCTAAGGTTCTATTTTCTGTGCCCTTGTATCCTTATCTCATTGCAAATCTTGTGCTGTTTTCTGGGACTCAAATTTCTGCTGATAAATGCAAGCTTTTTGCTATGACAGCGTTGGCGTCGTTTGAAACAATTGCACTTCATGAAAATTTATGAGCCAGTTTCGTTCGTTCACTTTAAAAATGAGCCTTGATACAGACTCGCTTTCTACGTGTATCCCGTGCGACACACGGGCATTCAGTTCACAACGAATTATTGCTCATGACATGGTTGGAAAAGAGAATCGTTAGACTTCTGCTGGTGCCGTGGGTGTGTGCAGCAGCCACGAGTTTAGGCCACAAGCAGCTTTCAGGCCCTGAGTATTATTACTGATTCCAGAGTTTTAGTCATCGCCACTCACCTCGTCTGTGCGCGAGCGGAACGCGTTCCAATCTCTTTCTCCCTTTTAGACACCGTCCTGATATGCACATAGCTTGCGGCTGGACGTTAACCAACAAATACCTCCCCCACCCCCCTCCCTTTTAGACTGAGAATTAATTATACATGTTCCTACTGTAATGTCTCCAACGCTCTATAGTCGAAGCTATAGTCAGTTTGTCTAAAACTAATTTTCTTAACATTACAAATTTATACAGAGAAATAAAGCTTGTACAACGAAGTATTTAAAATCTGCAATTTAGATACCGATCAACAAAATAATAAATCATTGACATCGACTTATTATAAATCTTTGATATCGATGAAAAAGCTTCTTACAAGCTGGCAACAAATTATGGACAAAACTTTTATATAAAAAAAAGAAATGTTTTATTTTTATAGTGGATGAAAACCTATGCATTCCATATGTAAAGCATACTATGGCAGTAATCGTTAACTGCATACATAGGGTAGCTTGAAAACATTAACTTCTCTCATCTCTTGGAAAAGACCAGGTTGGATTAATCGGCAGTTGTAACTTGGTATCCGCCACATATAAAACGCTCGAACCAGTGCCGCCCTGTTGATAATCGATAGAGATTTACAGAAGCACGTGACTGTCTGGCCTTGTCCATGACAGATCTGTCTTTCTGCAGCTGGCACCACACTGACCAATCACCTAAGCTGTTCAAGCGATGGCTGTCTGGCGCCAATCAACAACAAGCTATTTCGTAATTCTGCCACCACCCGTCCACTGGGATCGTGGCTACTGGAACTCACACAGTTCAAGGCAAATAGCTGTGGGGTGACTTCACGTGAGTACAATATCTTTTGGTTTGGGTTTGGTTTCTCAACAGTTCCAGGCACTGGTCATTCTCAAACAGAGTAGGCAAATTAAAAGATTATTCTCCAATAGACTTTATTCCCGTCATAATGCTATTGTCACATGCCACCATATCCAGCCTATATCAAGATATTTTGCAGAACTCCTTTTATAAGAGTGACGTTTCCCAGGAATGTGTGTGAAAATGATAACAAACAATATCAAAACGCTTCTAAGGAACTAAATGGCAGGATTTTTTTCAGGCGCCTACACTAATTCATTACCACAGTTGTCAGACATAATCGCATGTCATTAGTACCTCATTAGTTTGCACTGGCCATTTTTTAAAATTTGCAAACAAATGTCTATTAAATTATGCTGTCTTAAATCCCACCAGAAATATGCTTCATACTCTTTGTAATTATCTTTCTATTGTTATCACGACTGTCATTACTCCCTATGATCACTGTTAGTAGGCAGTCCGTAATGTAACACGATGTAATGTATCTGTTCGTTACATTAAATAGGTGAGTAAGAGTGTAATGGCTTTCATTTGTGTGTGTTTGTTTGTGTGTGTGCGCGCGCTCGCTACGCGTGTGAGAAAATGTCAGGGTTGTGTATGTGTGTGAGAGATAGGGAGGAATAGGGGGGGGGGGGGGTGAGAGAGAGCGGAGAGGGTTACGGTGTGTGTATGAGAGAGAGCAAGCGCGTTTGCGTATGTGTGGTACACGCGCGTGCTGAGGTTGGAAGTGCATTTGTTGTCGTATGCAGCTCACGTATGTAGTTGTACACATCACGTTTGTATGGTGGGGTGTAATTTTATGTTTTCTAAGCAGCGGCTTTCAGAGTTGCAAACACGGAGGTGCACATGCCTAGACAGCAAACTCGATTAATGAATGTGTGGATCGGCCTTAAATTATCACTACAAACTTTTTATTACATTATTTTTGGGGGTGGGGGATGTTGACAAAAGCGAACAAACAGCGGTCTGTAAACCGACGGGGTGTTTCCATGGGAATAAAAATATTATCCCAATGTGTTACAACGACATGTAATCTAGAATGTTTTTGAGTTTCTATTCTGACGTCAAGCATTCTAAAGCACAATAACCCATTCTATATTTTTGTTCGCAGAGAGCAGCAGTAATTTGAAGGAAGTAATAGAAGGGTTGCTCCTACAACAACAATAGGTGAGAAAGAAAGAAAGAAGGAAAGAAAGAATGAATAAATGAAATCAGAGGTACAGAGGAAAGTAGACGAAAGAGAAGAAATGGACACGGAAAGAATGCTGGAGGCGCTGTGTGTCCTTCCGTTGTAATATTTTGTGTGTATTTTCTACTCGTTCACTCACTGGCTGACTTAACTCGACTTTTAAGTAGTACATTTTACATAAAATTTCTCGTCTCAGTCAAGTTCGGCGCACACAGATCCTAGTGACCTTGGCGTTGTAGACCCATAAAATATGCTTTCGTAGTGCTCACAGCAGCTTGCCCATGGTGTGTGCCGCCGTGACAAAACGCCATATCGATTGTTGAAGGCAACTGGTTGTTGCTGATGTACGGAATCTTTTTCTGTCCATAGATTCATATTGAGGAGTTAACATTTAGTGTCGCAGTGTCTGAGATCAGAAACTGTACTGGGTAAAAACATTTTCCAAGCTCGTGCTTGGGTGTGTGTGTGCGGGTTTGCATGTGTGTGTGCTTGTGGGCACGAGCACATGCAAACCCGCACGCACACACACACATTCCCTAGGTCCCTTCTTCACTCATTTGTTTCTGGGGAATAACTGGTTTCACCGACCATGTCAAAGCAAAAGAACTTTGGCGAGGAACAGTGTCAGTGTGATTCGAACTATTTGCAGAAAATATTCCCCCTCCCCACCGCCACCACTTTCCGTCAATGAGGCTGTGCACAGGTGTATTTGCGAGTGCTCGAGCTGCGGTCTTTGTGCGTTCATATGTGTTTTAGTGTTTTATATCAGTTCATCGCAGTTAATGTCAAGGGTTGTATCTCCAATCTAGTCCGCCTGGCATTAAGGCGCGTCTACAGAGATGCGTTTTTGTATTTCAACATTCTAACCTTCTATTTGTTTTTCGTGTTTGTGCATCTTCACAGCCCCTGTAAGGTGCTTTTTAGAAGCAGGCAAACGTTTCACCTGGACAGACTAGAAACAATATGACCGAGGATTTTATAATATAAAGTTTGATTCATACATTCTATTGTTGCATGCAAATATGATCCAAAATGAGCTTTGCAGAGTCACTGAGGCGGTTAATCATGAATTATAAAGATTTTAAGAAATTTGCAAACAGTAGCCTGTGGTTATGGAAGATGCATGCATGCCTTATTGTATTTAAATGTTGCATTTCATATATTAAATATTTTATAAACTTATTTGCATATCGGTCACCAATGTTTGTTAATTGTTTTTCCTGGAACACAATTGGATCTTTCTTAATTTGGCCATAAACGGAACCAAAAAAGACCCGACACAAGAAAGTTGCACAATTTAGTGTCGTAGTGCCATCTCTTGTCCAGACTCGCATCAAACAGGGATAAACATCGCGAACGCTAAGTAGCCGTGTGGTTATAGATTTGTTTCCCGTCATACAATCTGATGTGCCACCATGCGACGTATAGGCGACATTGGACACCCCCACCCCACCCCCGTTATCCACAGTCCATCGGACACCGCTGTGGATGGTGTACTGACCCTAGCAGAGTACGAGGCAGGGGTGGATGAACGTTCGCATCTCTTCGCCACAACGTACACGTGGATGTAAGTTACTCAGGATGAAAAAGGACCTTGCGACGCCCTTTTGACCAGAGGACCATGTGCGACCCAAGATAAGAACAGCTGTATGAAAAGATGATACGCAACATCATCATCCATCAGCAACTACCCACTCCTATGGACAGAAATGTTACGGGACCATCTTTATCCCCCTTTTTTTTAATCTCAAAGGAAAGTCGCGTTTCCCTGAAGGACGGTTGAAATGAACTGCCCAGGATTCCAGCTAAGACCATAGACGATAAACCTCCTACCAAAATCTGTTGCAAGCATTCGAAGCTTTTTCTCGAGTGCACACGCCTCCGTTTACGTGTACGAAATATCTCGTTGGAGATTTTTTTTCTGATACACGGTATCATCCTCTGGTAGTTTGCTCTGGTAGTCCGTTCTCATTGTTTAGTAAAAGTAAGTATTTTGTACAAAAAGCTTCGCAACTGAACGGTGATACTTATGTTGTAGGCAGATAAAGGTTTTGTCCTGTCTGTCTGCTTTCCGTCCGTCCGTCCGTCCGTCCGCCCGCCCGCCCGCCCGTCCGTCCGTCCGTCCGTCTGTCTGTCCTCTTACTTTTTTCGCTTGTCTGATTGTTTTCTTGCGTGTCTGTAATGACGAAAAGCCCGCGCAGAATGGAAACGCCTTGAGAATCCAGACGGTACAAAACCCTTTACCTGTCGAGGCTTTCAGCCAACTGTGTCACCGACACTGGAAACAGCGACTAGCAAGAACCTGTTGAATGCCGAGACCACGCCTCTGGGACAAACTCACAAAGTCTCGCGTGAATTCGCGTTGTCTTGGTGTCAGGCTCACGTACGTCTCCTTGACTGCTATCCTCACTAAGCATTCCAAGGGCGCCAGGAACAGCTGTTAGAAGTCTGAAATTCTCTGCCAGCAGACCCTGACCTTATTTTCCTATGGTCCTCTTAGCACAGTCGCCCGTCTTACATCCTTATGCCGACATCCGTATATTGGAACAGGTGGGTTGGACTTATATTTTGAATCTGTTTCTTTGACAAACGGGTATCTATCTACATAAAGCTTGGAAGTTACAAAGTTTACTCTTTATGATAGTAATTTGATATTCTTTTCTTTCTGATCATGGGAGGTTAAACCCATTTGGCGAAGTAGTGCCATGTCTCAGTAGTGTTACCAGGACCTTTGCGTTTTTGAATCCAACAAAAATCTCTTTCTGAATATCCGAATAACAAAATACAAAATACTGAAATTTTTGTGTTTTGTTTATAACGAACAGCACTTCCAAGATAGTGAGTATATGGGAAGACGAAATAAATGATGTAATTGATGTCCGACGTGAACGTTTAATCTTGTGCAGAACTTTTTAAAATAGAAAATTTCGGCGAATAGCATTTTATCGGAACCCAATTTTTGTATATATAAAAAATTGAAATAGTAGTAGAAAAGTTACATTGTGAATGTATGTGGTTCTGTTTTCAGCCCCAAAAAGAGTGTCCGAGAGGAAATGTGGTACTACATTTTACGGGAAATGTACGTGAACTGTGGTAGCAGTTCCGTGTAGTTATTATTTCACAGCAACTGCACGAGCAGCTTGGTAGCAGTGTTACCACGAGTGTTAAACGACAAAAACAAAACAAACAAAACAACATAGAGGCCTGAGAGTAATGATTTCTCAATGGAAGACAACAATTCAAAGCAAAAACATATGGAGAACATTGGCAGTCACATTGCTGCTGTTGAGCCAAAGTGAGTAATTAAGAAGGTAAACGCGTGCCACAAACAAAAGTGTTGACTGGACAAACCAAAGACTGGCCCCGTAGATCGGAAAAGAGAACAGCGTGATTATGACTAGCTAGGCAGCGTATCGTTATCACGAAAAAATGTTTTCTAGAACCAGACGCTACTCTGGGATTCACAGAGAGCAGCCGGCACGTAGCAAAAGCGTGCACCTTCGAGGAAAAGTAACGGAGGCGATGAGATTAGAGAAGAAGGGATGGGAAGGCTTCTCTGGTTTCGATCCAGTGGAGAAGGTAAGTTCCAACGCGGAAACTGCACGTTATACGGATTTTGTCAGCACAACATTGTGATCACGAATGTATGGCCAATCAATTGCTTTATCGTCGTCTTTTTGCTGTTATTTTTTCTTGTCTTTATTGTTGTAAAAATAAAAGTAGTGTCAGCGGTACTTAGTTGTTTATCAGAATTTGAATATGTGTATATGAAATTGTAAAAATTGGCTGTCAAAGCGACGATTTTCTTATAGAATAACGCGCTACCAAAGTTTTCGAATTATCCAGGGTATCAATGCAGATTAAAGACTTAAACTGTTTTCCTGACCTTTAGCTATTTCTGACCTTTCGCATTTTCTGATTTTTTGGTGCCGTTTATATTAGCCTCACACCGATTAATTATAAATCAACCGATATAAGAACATGCCCCGGGACTAGTTTCGTTATCAATCTGTCATCCAGTGACAAACATTTCTTGATGCTACGGGGAACGTCGTTATCAGCAAGAAAAATGCAAATCAAAACTGTAAATGGGGTAAAATGTCACCAAAATCTTCGCGCAAACGGTCTTGTTAAAATGCGACGTGAAATCGCCTGGTATGAGGCCGTCTTTACTACACAGGGTAGGCCCACGTTCCTCTTGCTAGCCACTACCCCTGACAGTCTCGTGACATGCACCAAACGCGAGATTATTCAGCAGAATTTGTTGCACACTAGCTTAACACTGGGCGGAGTGACAAAAGCCAGTCGGGAGAGGCACTCATTGCCGCGTCAAGAACAAGCCGACAACGATCGACTGATATCGACCGACATCTTGAGACCCCATCTTCGCTGAAGCAACACTTTCTGCCTTTCTCCTAATAAGGCCAGACTTCTTTCCAGTGCTTTGACAATTGAATGACTGTTTTCCTACATTGGTTGTCTGATGTCGTTTGTCTTTTTCGGATTTACAAACACTGAGAGCTGGTAATAAAGGCTGCTTATTGTTGATGACCGCGTTAACAACTCGAGAATTTTGGCACGCGGCGGGCCGCTAGTTTGCATTTCCCACAGACTTGGGGCATACAGGTGGGGAGTACAAAGTGCGCTGCGCATGCCCATGTCGGTTGGTAGCCTAAACAACAAATAATTATAGGTCGATCCATGACCTCTACACAGCGTCACTTTTTATAGTTTTATAGTTACATTGAAAAGACTAATGCATGGTGGTCGCTAGCTGAGTTGTAAGACATTGGGTTTCACAATTAAAAAGTTGCAGTTTCGATACCCATATTAGCTTACGATTTTTTTATGGGGGAAGGGGGGGGCAGTAACGCCATTTTTTCCCTGGAGTCCCGTTCGACCAAATTAAAGCATAAGGTAGCATTGTTTTTTTTACCCGCTTATTCCTCCAGGTTTTCAGCAAGTCAGCTGATTTTATTCCAGTTTTTGATTCGTTCATTATTTCTATTTCTTCCTGCCACTGTCTGGCGGCTCTCTGTCTTGAAGGAGTTCATATGACAACAACACGCTCGTTTATCCCCATTTTCCTCCAGCTGTAACCCGTGTTCCACCCCTCTCCTACATCCTGTTTCACTTCCCCGGCTGATGCTATTGATGCATGTGCTTCTGCCAGCTTCCGTGGTGTTCTTCTGCCTACTTCATTTCTTTTCTACGACTGATTATTCCAGTCGGGGTCTCAGAATTCGCAGGCGGAACAGTCTGAAGACCGGCAGGTTAAAGTCCTCCAGTCGCAATAATAATCCAAGTTAAATGTAAAACAAGGGAACTGGACCAAGCTAGAACAGGACAAAGACGAAGACAATCTACATGTTTCGGGGCACTACCCCTTCATCCGGACGACACAAAAACGACGAAAACACGAAAAAGAAAAAAGACTTAACTGCAGTACATGTGGCGCGTGGGCTGGATAGCAGGAAAATGACCAAGGGACAGTGAGTAAGAGGGGTCAAAGAGGGGCAGCCAATCGCAAGGTGGGTAGGAAAGGGTAGATGATAATAATAATAATTCAGAATCTTATAATTGTAGAGCCAGTGTCCGAGAAGAAAGTTTAAGATGTGTCTGGGGCTCTGTTGCAATTCCCTTTAGCTGTGCAGTGCGAGTGGACGACATATGCTGATATTGTTACAAAATCATAGCAGCACAAGGGCAAATATACGAATTTTCTCTCTACTTAGTCTAAAATATGGTTCACACAGGGACCAGTGTGATGTACACATGAACTGTGAATGCAATGTGAAACGTGCGTATTGTTATCTCGTGACCAGCCTGCACAAGATCTCTTGATCAAATATCAGTCACGTGTTCTGTGGGCTAGAAGTTGGCTTTCTTTCGCGATCAGTGATCGCCCTTCAAGACGTCAGAGAAATGAGTGAATATTTCAAGATTTTCAAGGTTGTATTAGCTCCTCGTTGACCCCAGACAGGCATGTAGATACAATATATTGTATCTTGGAAATACAATTCCACACAGAACAATACATGCATGTGTATGCGTATGTGTGTGTATATGTACAAACAATAACAGCTAGATTACTACATGTAGAAAAAAGGTGAAAAAATAGGGAGGGAAAGAGAGAATCAGGGGAGGCGGAAGAGAGAGTTAAGAGGTTAGCATGTAGAGGCTATCCACTTTAAAGTGACAAAAACACGAGCGAAAGGCGGGTATATTGCTTCCGAACTTTCACACCCCCGCGTGTAGTGAAAATGTATTTTTTTTGAGCTGTGCTCTTGGTACAGTGAAAGAGCTTTTGATTTTTAAAATTCAGAAAATCCACAGCAAGTTTACCAGCAGAGGAAGGAATGCGCAAAGAAGAGGACCTAACTTCGGTCTCTCGCCGATCTACTCGGTGGAATGAGAACAATGGCAGTGGAGTAATCCCACCTGCTTTACCTAAAATGTCATTCGATTTTGATCAAGAGATTTTACATTCTTTGCTCCTACCCACCACTTCCACTGTAGCTTCCTGTCAACGAGAGATCAACAACAACCTGTGTGAACACAATTTTGATTTTCTGCCAGCGGCCTGACCCTATTTGCCTCTGGTTGGACTCAAGTGAGAACGGCGCACTAGAGAAAACTTCCGTCAAAATACTCATCAAACTTCAGGAAGGGTTTAGTCGTACTTAGAAATGTGAACAAAATGTCATGTCGATACACACCCGACGTGAGCTCAAACAAATCCCACCTGCCGAACTGCATTGATTATGGCTATCATAGTTTTATAAGTATGGATATTCTCTTGCCTTAGCTGTGTCCTTTTCTGTAATTCGTGTAATGTTGTAAATGGGGCGTAGCCGGGACTTTCCCCTGCATATGATTATGAAAGTGTTTGAAGTGCGAAGTTGAAGGGCAGAGTCTGGGAAAGCGTTGCGTTCAACAGGTTGCCAGTGGGGAACGCTGCAACGTCGGGTGCGGTGTCAAGGGACGCACAGCACAGTGACCATGCGTCTCGTGTCGATGTGTTCAGTCTAACTCGTCTGGATTTTTACTTTGCATCCGGGTCTCGCGTGTATTTGTGAGGGGTTTTTTTTTGTTCCCCTTCTCCACGGACTGTGACGATGCTAAGGAACGCATTTCGGCATGTGCACTCAGTAGCCGGATCAGAGATCGTTCTGCCGTATGCTATTAGCTTTTCTGGAACGTGGATCAGAAAGCCTGCGTCGGTCTTAAATATTCTTCAAAGTAAAGTTCTTTGTCTGAAAGCAATAGAAGAGTTTGCTAAATCTGGAGGGCTGGTCACAGAAAGAGTTTCTGAAGACTGACATTTGTTATAAAAATAAGACAAACATTTGCTTATAACACTTGGACCCGTGGCCTTGCTTTTACCCCAGACAAGCAACTAAAATGTATTCGCTCGGCCTACAACTGACCTTCGTGAGTAAACTAAAGGCCAGAGCTGAAACGAGGAGACGAGGGGTAGGTACTCCAAATCTTTTATTATAGTTTTACTGTCATAAGGTGCTCTCGCTTCTCCCCCTACCTTTCTGCTATCCCTCTTTACTTCTGTCCACTTTCTCCTTTCCTCTACATTTCTCTCTCTCTCTCTCCCTCTCTCTTTCTCCCCTTTCCCACCCTATCTCTCTCCAGACAGAGGGCAGATGTAAGGTTTGTTGATGTTTCACAGTCGGAGCATGATTACATATTTCATATCTGATTCACAAAAAATAGTGGCATCGTTTGACGATTGTAGAGAGTATTTGGCCTCTGCCTTGATTACGTATTCCTACTGCTTTTATGGTGTTTGTCACGAAGAAAGGATTATATACTGGAGTATGGTGTTTGTCATGAAGGAAAAATTATATACCGGAGTATGGTGTTTGTCATAAGGAAGAATTATATACCGGAGTATGGTGTTTGTCACGAAGAAAGGATTATATACTGGAGTATGGTGTTTGTCATGAAGGAAGAATT
>SMGT01015902.1:14089-30702 GCA_004794575.1 Lanistes nyassanus | reverse complement strand
CTGTCATAAGGTGCTCTCGCTTCTCCCCCACCTTTCTGCTATCCCTCTTTACTTCTGTCCACTTTCTCCTTTCCTCTACATTTCTCTCTCTCTCTCTTTCTCCCCTTTCCCACCCTATCTCTCTCCAGACAGAGGGCAGGTGTAAGGTTTGTTGATGTTTCACAGTCGGAGCATGATTACATATTTCATATCTGATTCACAAAAAAATAGTGGCATCGTTTTACGATTGTAGAGAGTATTTGGCCTCTGCCTTGATTACGTATTCCTATTGCTTTTATGGTGTTTGTCACGAAGAAAGGATTATATACTGGAGTATGGTGTTTGTCATGAAGGAAGAATTATATACCGTAGTATGGTGTTTGTCATCAGGAAGAATTATATACCCGAGTATGGTGTTTGTCATGAAAAATCGAAGAATTATATACCCGAGTATGGTGTTTGTCATGAAAGATCGAAGAATTATATACCGGAGTATGGTGTTTGTCATCAGGAAGAATTATATACCCGAGTATGGTGTTTGTCATGAAAAATCGAAGAATTATATACCGGAGTATGGTGTTTGTCATGAAAGATCGAAGAATTATATACTGGAGCATGGTGTTTATTATCAGTAAAGGATTAGATGCAATGGCGTGGTGTTTGTTATGAACTAAGGATTATTAGCATGGAGTTTTTAATTATCACAGAAGCCCCTGCATCTTGCTTTTGTTGATCCGCAAGCCGTTTGTGTGTTTCTCCTTCCTGAATCAACAAGTTCATTATATATATATATATATGACACAAACGAGGCTGAATCGAGGTCATGACCGACAATCTTTCATCTGAAAGTTAACTTATGTTAGCGTGGGTTTCATAGTTACGTCTCTTTCATAGGAATTTAGGAAAACTGTTCGGATCTTCGGAGATCGTTGGCTTCTTGATGGGGGTTCATTTGCTTTTTTCCGAATATGCATTTAATATGTATTTAATCTAGAGCAGAATACAGCCCGTAGTGGCTCACGTGAAGAAGACTGAAGTTATTTCTAGTTGTTTTCTCTGTTTGAGTCAGTGGAACGACATTAGCTTGTTGTATGGACAGTATCTTTCAGCGTGGCACTCACAGAGAAAATTTTCATCAGAGGATCCTCCAGTGGACAAAATTTGGCAGTCTCAGTCTCTGGGGTCAAAACTAAAACTTCCCTTTAATTTTCTTTGCTTGTTCTAAAAATTCGCGCATTCTGTTTTGACGTTCTAACAGCTAGCCATCAGAGGTGAAACTCGCTGGGTCGGCTTTTCAAAATTGTTAGGTTGGATTCGGTAAATCTCTGACGTTGGGTGTGTGTGTGTGGGGGGGGGGGGTCTTTTCTACTAATGCAAAACGTCTGAGCCACATGTACTTCTGCTGATAGGAATGTCCGCGATCCACCACACCCACAGACAGCGCCATCAGACACGAAACTGACCTTTTCACCACACGTGATGATATGCGCAGTTGAGACTGGCTGAGCGGCGGGTTCCCGTTAAAAATCGATCTGAACACTTGGAAGGTTGTATTTGTGAGCACTGGCATCGACACCAGTCACGGCGAGAAAACGAACACTGCGATACCCATTTTCGTATCGATATGGCCAGGATCTTGTGGGACCAACACCCACCAAAATCGTACTGCTATCAAACGTCAAAAGTTGCGATCGTCAGATGAAATGACGAAGCGCCCCGCTGATTCCAACGTTTTACAGCTACAAGCGTCAGGCGCTTTTGTCGCCTTTTTTCATGCTTGTAACCCTTGACGTTCGCTTTGGGAGGCCGCAAACCCCCCGTAAAGTATTCCTTTGTTGTCTCAAAATTCACCGCATGTGGGCCAACATTTTCCGCTAGTTGGCTTGTGTTGGTCTGTGTGGGTCTGTGTGGGCCTGTGACCCCAGAAAATCTGTTAGCAGTGTAGCCGAAATGAAATCGTTGTTATAAGATGGTCAGCGCCAAGTCTGCTGGTAATCTGCCTCGTTGCACTCAGCCGAACCCAGAGAGAACTGAGTTATGAACACAAGGCTACATGCCTACATCGGCGAGTCTAACTTCATAGTTAAATACACAGATTGGAAAAAAACGACAACCAAGTTTAGAACACGGTTTTGTATGATTCATTGTAATACTAACCTAAATCGTATAAGAAACTTTTAAAAAGCTTACGGAAATTCTCTTCAGAGCCTCGAAATAGACTGTTAAGTTGCGTTGGATTTTACTACAGAATCGGCTAGCAATAATGTCCTTGTACTAAGTTCTCATATTTTCCCAACATCAGCGAATTCTACTGACTTGAACGACGTTGACATTTGAAACTTCGCTTCCATGACGTGTGGGCCGCGAGCAACAGCGTGAAACTAAAAGAATCGATTTACGAAATAAAAACAGCCTAAATTTCTTGTGCTGATTCTTATTTTCGCAGTTTCTCTTTGCGGTACATGTTGTGCGTGACCTTAAAACGCAGAGACTGTCAGTGAAAATAGTCACTGTCGGGTCTACCTGACGTCACCCAGTATGAGTTTGCGCATGCGCGTTGTACATATGGGTGTCTTTATATGTACACTCTCAAAGAGCTAGTCTATATTTTTCAAGAGGACTAAAACACAAAATAAATTACAATAGAAAAATAGACAAATGCCAGTTATATTAAGTTGTGTATTGAATAATTTTCAAACGAGGCAGAAATTCCATGGTTGATCCAGAATTTTTGTCGTAAGTTTAGTCACGTGCGCGGGTAAGTGAATAGTTGCACGTACACGCAAAGAAGATTGAACGTTGATTTATATTGTAAACTGCTAGACTGCTACAAATGGAAAACTGATTCTTCGTGAAAGTTAACGGTAGAAGTTCATTCAATGTGATGTCATTTTGTCTCTCTTCGTGACTGTAGGGAAACTGTTACCTCCCTTCTACCCAGCTTGAGCTCCAGGGTTGACTTGCAAAGCCATTTATCGCCTGTGCACGCGTAAATGTTCGTGTAGAATGCACAGGGTGAACAGGCCGTACGACCACTTTTATGACTAGAAGAGCAGAAACAAACACTTTGAAACCCCATCGTAAATTTCGATCTGTTTTTGTTTTCAATCAAAGTTATCTTTGTCACGATTTATTTTGCCAGCCTGACAATTTCGCTCACGACTGTCGAACGATTTAAATAGTTTTTCTCGTTCTTTTTATTTTGCGCGAAGCTGTTTCGAATGTCAGACTTATTTCCGAGAACGTCTGCGAGAAACACTATCCTTTCGCACTTGGATCCGCTCTTCCTGTGGTACGTGCTGTACGTCAAATGTCAGCACCGCGTGAGGCTCCATCCGGTCGATGTACGTATGCGCGACTTTTCATTGCTTCTTCTGCTGACATTTGGTCAGCACCGCGCCGACAAATTTTCTTCGGTACCACTGCTTCATTAGATAATAAGCATCAGTATCTGCGTGTTGGTTCGGTCGCCAGAACTGTGCCTTGCTTGTAAATTGCGCTTCTGCTTCCCCACATCTATTTTATAGCTGCCATTTGATCAAAGATGTTTTCTGGTATCAAAAATTTTAATGTTATTATATAGAGCTCTGTCTGTTAACCGGTTTACCGCAAAACGATTGTTTTTAGAGTTTTGGATTTTTCGTGGAAAATTACACCACTTTGTGAAGTATTTAAATACGGAGTAAACAGACTGCAACCGTACATTAAAGCCAGTCGCGAAATATTGAAATACCCAGCAAACAATCTGTAATTGTCCTCCTATCCGTTTTTTGCCCATGCTCCTTGACAAACCATAAAGAGCAAATGAGTGATTAGCTCCAGTGAGTCAGTGTGTGATCGAAAAACATTCATTGTAAGACGTGTTCATGAGCACTCGTTTTGGTTAGTGCATGTGTCAAAAAGGATAAGGTCTTTTTCTGCGGAAATGTTTAACACATGTTTATTATATCCGCACATATCTCCTATAAATATTGCAGAATGTAACTGATACACTGGATGGAGAGGCATGGAAACACGAGAAAATAATACAAGTGTCAAAAGGCTGCTTAGCTGTCAACCAGGTGCTAGCGGTTTGCTTACACGTCATACAGTTGTCAACAGTTCAGTTACTTCTCATAGATCATGACTTGTCATAGACCATGACTTGTCATATACCATGACTTGTCATATACCATGACTTTTCATAGATCATGACTTGTCATAGACCATGACTTTTCATATACCATGACTTGTCATAGATCATGACCGCCTCGATGGTCTAGTGGTTAAGGCGTCCGCAGCCGAGGCGGGAGGTCGGTGCCACACGACAGGCACTGTGGGGAACAGTACTAGGACTGGTTGGCCCGCTGTCAGTATAATGTGGCTGGGTGGGACTGAGGCCTGTGTTGCGACAGAGGTCCCACGTGTGGTGGCATGTAAACTTTACCTAAGCAACACCGTCCTTATATGCAACTAATTTGCGGCGGGGCGTTAATTAAGCAGCAGTCCCCCCCCCCCCTCCACACACACACACATACTTATGCGTCAAGCAGGTGTCAACAGTTTGGTTAGGTATCAAACAGGTGTCAACGGTGTGCTTACTTGGAAGCAGATTCTAGTTTTTGTTGGCTTTGTGACGTTATCACCTGCCACAAATCGCCTCAACTGTTTGCTGTATCCATTGTTACCTTATCTTTATTTTGTAAGGACTTCCGCGTGTTTCTCAGTTAATTATACATCGCAGTTTTTAGAACGAGACTTTGGGGTGAGACATTGGAATCATTTTGCAAACCATGCTGCCTAGTGACGGGTGTCTGTAGTCTACATACAGCTTGGAGCACGATACAATACTGGGACAATATGCGTGAGTGCACGTGTTTCCTTCCCACAAGTTAAACTGAGGTTAAAATTCAAGATATTACTGGGTTAACGACTGAGCTGCATTTACGAAAACTCATGCATCGTGTAGCCCTGGAAACGCAGGCTCGCTTCGCTTCGAAGACTCTAGTTTTTAAACTCTTACAAATATGCATGAGTCATATCAAGTGAGAGGTTTGTAGCGTCTGACAAGTACGTTCTAGATCTGACTGGTCTGATCGTACCCACTCCTAATGAGAAAGGTCACGAGGTGCATAAAGGCAGGTTTTTCCCAGCCTAGCTTCCCATATGGCAAAGCGTGCTTTGTAAAGTTCATCCTTTCTTTTATTAGGTGTGTGTTACTAGCTCACCTGATTTTAATTTAGGTCATGCACACAATGATTGAAAAATAACTGGACGCCTTCAAATTGAGAATTGTATTCCCTGTACAGTAGCCCTATTCGATGATGAAGCTATATCTGATCAGACGATATTAACAAACTGACGTGTAGGCCTACATTTTGAGTCACGTGTTTTGAAACCCCTTCCAGCCTCTGCACAGGTGACTGCACAAAAGGACAGACAATCTAAACGATATTAGATGATAAAAAGTTGCGTCAGCTAACTCATGGTAGATGCGTCCCGAAAAAATAATTTGCCGTGATTTCGACTATGAGAAGATTTGCTGGTGAAGAAGGCATATAATCTTTATGTTCATTTGAAGGGAAAATGCCTCGCCTTGGGAGGATTTCGCAGTACAGACGGGGTGTGTCCTACGAGGCATGCTGGTTGGGGTTCGTCTTGCTTGTCATGCTGCTGCTGCGTGTCCCGTGTTCTCCTTTCGATCTTAAACACGAACGACAACCGCGCTAACTTTTCCCTCATAGCACCTTATTTTCTACCTCCCCTGAACCGGGATGCCCGTACTCCTCTAACTGTAACAACCAGTAATTGCTGTTCCATTGAAACCAGCGCTAATTGGTTGAAACACTGTTTATTCTTTGAGTCGATATTGCTTGTAGCTCTGTGATAAATTTGACGGACTATTTAGTTGGAAAAACGTGCGCACCTTACCTAAGTGCTTCTCTTATTCTGAGCACGCGTGTGTGCGGTAGCGTGTACGCGTGTCAAATTATTCTCCGGCGTTTTCCACACATGCACTAGACTCAACACACATGCTGAATGGCCTAATTACTGAACGAAAATGTGCACTTTCGTAAAGATGTGAGTATTAATCGTAAGTAATTGCCTATTCACAGCATTTATGCAAGATATAAACAGGGTTACTCATTTTTTCCCCGAGCAGAGAAGATAAAACCTGGTTTATCTGGCATGTGTGAAAATTGTGCATTATCGTTGTACATAGCCTCGATGTGTCTCCTTTCATTCCTATACCTTCCGCCGGGTCCGCTGACACTGAAAATGTCAGGCACAGCAGCTCTTCGTATGCGAAAAGTGATAAGCGATGGCCCAGCTGTCAGTCCAACCTTGTGGATGGCAATCTTTGTTGTTGCTAATAGAAAGCGACTGTAAATCAAGTCAATTTCTTAATTAAAAGTATTTATTGTCAGCATGTTTTAGAGAGCTACATCAGAACCAGCTTGCGCGTGTACCAATATCATAGTTTCATTCTTGCTAGGGCAGAAATTCAAAGCAGGTCTTGCAGTAAAGGTTGTAGTTTCCTTCGTCTGCAACGAGTCAATAAAACCTTAAGCAAACGACAGTTCCTGAGCTCCGCGTACAGAAAACGCCAGCTGAACACATTAGATCCGCGGTTGCGTAACCGTCTTCAAATAAATAGAAATCAAGCATGGGGATATTATTGATTATCCAGCCCCATCTTTTGTTAAGATTATCATATAAATATCTGACGATAAATGTCTGTCGAACTACGTTTCGTTGGAGCTTCCATTCTCTTTCAGAAGAAAGTCTATTTCATTTATTTTGTGTTATACTTTGTATTAGCAAGGACCGATGCCAGCGGCAATAGACAATGACCTAAAGACAATGTTCACCTCAGTCGCCCAGTCCGTCATCAACGCATGTACCAACGCATACGCGCTTTGATGACAGAATTATGTCTTCAGTCCAAGAAAAAAAGTGATAACCTCGTAATGCAGTCCGTTGTGGAGTAGCGGGACTCCACTGTGGCGTATTACAGTTTGCATCGTATTATCGTCACAGCGGAAGGCTAAAAGGGAAGTAATCATGAATGTTTTAAGCTTTAATTAAAGGGAAGACAACTGATCAAAGTCTTATAGGAGACACAAAACTCTCATTCAGCTTTCGATCAGTCAGCTACTAGAACATGCAGCCAACAACATGTTTCCCTCTTCATTTTCCCTCCCGTCTTTCTCCACTTCACATCCAAAGCTTTAATATGGCTTCAGAAATAATCGGATTTTGTTTAGTAAGTGTCCGTGTGTGCGCGCGCACGCTTGCTTGCGCTTACGTCGGGTATATGATGTTTGAACCTACTATTTCAAAAATCTTTTTCTGGCAAGCCCAGACTGATTGGTGGGTGGGGTATTGTAAGTGCGTCCTCAACATGTATATTGTATTACGAAACTGCGAAAGCTACCAGCAGCTGACATTTCTAGAGTTTTTTTTTAATAACTCCCGTCGCACTGCGTGCAGCAATAGTGGGTCACATCCCGGTCTGGGAATGTTCCAGACCATCGAGTGGGGACAGTGATATTGCAGAATAGTGTGCTTGGTATTACTGGAAGGGGGCTTTCTATCCCCGCAGTTTGTATGATTGTGCTTGTACTCGGGCTGCTTGCCGTGCACATCGTTACTTTATTTGCACAAAACGGATAATGTACATTGCATGAATGGAAGACGATATCGAGTTTTGTGTTTGTACGTTATGGGTTTGATTTCTTCAGATGTTTGGCAAATGCATCGTTTTCATAAACGGATTTCTCTTCCTTGTCGGTCTTCGTGCTGTCTAAATCCACGATCCTCCGTACCGGCTCTGCAAGCTTGAGTTGTGATACTGTTTTGATGCCGACCCACCGAGACAAGTTAGATGGGTTTTTTCCCAACGAGATAATATTTTCTGCACACATTCTGTCGCTTATCAGGAGCGGACATGGTGCATGAAGGTACGAACTATTTGTAGATCAGACCTCGGAACTCCTTGAATCTGCATGGTGTTTTTCTTTTTAAGGAGAAGAAAATGTTAAATGAAACAACAGCAGCTGTTGCAAGTATACGTTTTGTGGCCTTTTCTATAATTACGTGATATGATAGTCGTGCTCAGGGTTTCCGCCATAAAATTGGCGCTCGCTTCCGCGCGTGCACATACGCACACACGTGAACGTCAAGTGCTATTAGAGATGCCAGAAAACACGTTAGGCCATAAATAAAGTCAAGTTGGATCAAGTCGACCTGTGGTAGATATAAGTAGCACGCATGTACTGCAAGTGCAATCAGAAATGTGTTAGGAAACACATTTTTAAAAGTCAAATTGTGTCAAGTCGACCTGTTGTAGGTATAAGCCGCGCGGATGCACTCCAAGTGCAATTGAAGTGGTAAGAAACACTCAAAATCAAATTGTGCAACTTGACCTGTGGCAGATGTAAGATGGTATGCATGAGTTTTTTGTACCTCCTTTTCCATACATTTACATTCTCATGAATTCCACTTTCTCAACGGGCCCACTTTTTATGATTAAGTAGCGGCTAAACGTACTCAGCCTATCCCAGGCATAGCATAGTACGCTGATGAACCTTAACGGTGCTACTATACAGCCCACGTTTTGAACGAAAATCCGCACTAGTGATGTCTGGTTGCTCAGCCATATGCAAGAGTGAAAGTGGAAATGCGGCACAAAGCTGTGTCTTCGTCCAACTTTTCTCCACGCTTTGCCATTTGAAGATATAGAATTACAACAGAATCTCATGTTTACTTCAGTGGCAATCTTAATCTCACCGATACCTTCAAGCAGGTGTATGACGCATCGAAGGACACGACCAAACAGTCAAGTCCATGTTATTATAAATAATTTACTAGTCGCGACCCAATTACTGTGAATAATTTCCTGCAATTAGGCGATCATCGTACAACACGTAAAGGTTAACTTCTGCATGAAGGCACATGAGGCTGCTTGTTGAATATAAAACTAGCTGTAATCCTGACAATATTTGTGTGTCCTGTCGAAACTGATGTGTGCGATGTTCTTCTGTTCAATTTTCCACTCAACAACAACACCACGACATGACGTTGGGCCAGCGGCGCCATTTTAAAGTGTTTGTAATCACAGCAGAGAAAACCGTGATCTGTTATTCTGATCTTTTGTTAGACCCTCGCGCTTGTTTACAGGGATAGCTGCCTGCACTGATTGATGTGGTTTTAGTTGCTGACGGGATTAAACACAGACAAACCAATATTATGACAGTTGCAAACAAAACAACTAGAGTGCAGATGATGCTGTGTGGAATGCACTATAGAGATCAACGCACGCGCAAAAACGCAAGGAAGCAAGGACAAGCCCCCCCCCTCCCCACCTTTTTTTTTACATCAGGTATTAAGAACTTGTACATCGATACAGTTAATAAAACTAGGTTTTTGTTTCTCTACCCATCCCTCCTCTACCCTCACTCTTCGCTAACTTATTTTTTTATCATTTTCTTCACGCGTAGGGTTTTAATTGTTGTAGGAGGGGGGGGGCGCATGGGAATGGTCTCTCCAGAAGGCTAGATACTGTTGTGAAAAGTTGTCACATTTCCAATAAATTCTTATTGTTAGAAACATAAACAAAATCTCCGTACAGCCGCTGTAAGCTTCCTCTTCGCCAGCAGCCATTTTTGGTCAACACTTGTAGTCGGCGGTCTGAACCCGAAGTTGCAGATGGCGTGATCAACTTTACTGTGTGCGCGGTACTCCTCGAGACCCGCATTTCACTTTAGACAAGGCTCGTATTTCACACCACCCAAATGCGCGCTTGTTTCTTTGTTTTTGAAATAAATGCGAGTGTGGGTGCATTTTGAACAGGTCATGCAAAACGAAACTCGGCCGTTGTTGTGAAAAGCGGAGAAATGAAACGCAAGGTGCCGCGGTTTGACCATGCCTGGTGCCTACAGTGCTTCTGACGCACTCCTACACAATGAAGGCCTTGGAAATAAGATTAAGAAGGTTTCCAATATCGTTCTCAGTGACTTAATGACCAGCGGGGACTTCATAACCGTACTGACGATTTACTGGGGAGGTTTTTTCTCGTCCTTCCCATGCCCAGTATGCTGCCCAGGTGTTGCGAGAGCAAGAGACTAGACTTGCATCTGTTAAATGAGGAAACTGCCGTTTGACGGCACTTGGCCCCGCATGGTGAAGGTATTGAACATTCGCCAGCAAGTCGTGATCAATATGGCGTCAGAAAAGGCAGATATCGATGTGTCGTTAGACAGACACGCCCAGTCATCGCTTAGTGTCTACTAAAGGCTGCCGCACACGACCACTTTTAATCCGCACGTCAACGCTGACCATCGAATTATGTGTCAGAATACGTAGCCGGCCACTGGTTATGCTTGACTTTCCTCTGTTTCAAACACCGCAGATTTCCTGTGAAATTGATCGTGCGTTTTAGCTTCGAAGCCCCACGAGTCCACAGAACATTCTGGGATTTTGTTTGTCTGTTTGTTTAGAGGCTGGAGAGTTTTTTTGAGGCTTCATTTTGAGCCCTTGGGAAGTAGATATTTTGATATAATAGACTTATAATCTGCATAATGAAAAATTTCCACTTTTGCTGAAGCGTTTTATTATTGAAATAAACTCTGCACGAAAACGATTTCAGCAACTGCCTGTTCTAAAATAATCTTCATTATTAATTTTTTAAAACAAATCAACAAAATGAATAAATGCGAAAGGGTATTTGTGGCAGAAAGACATCATAATCTTGCGAATAGACGCTGTGGTATCAAAATGAACAAATCGAAATTTGATTTTGAACTTTTAAAAGTCAAATTGTTCATGAGAAGTGTGTCAAGACATCTAAATATCTGTTGCAACGGACTATACGGAGTACATAGCTGCGACTCTTTGACAGGAAGCATCCCACATATTGTATGCCCTACCGTAATTTATCAGAATGTCGGGACGAATGGCAAGAGATTGCATAGTCTCGACATTTAACACCTCTTGATCAATACCAGCAGAAACTGGTCTAGAATAGGGCTTCTGTCGAAACTTTTTTTTTTTCATCGGCTCCAGCACTGCAAAACTCCCAAGTATTAAAACTATGCGTGTACTGGGGAGAGAGAGAGAGAGCTTGTTCTTGTTAGCTTTATCGACTGCCAGCAGGCGTGAATGTTCAACAGGTCTCTTAGCAGAGCAATAAGCATTCTTGTAGTCTACACTACAGTTCGTTGGGGTCTGCCTCAGAAGCTTTGTATTCAATTATTCCACAGAATCATTTATACTCTGTGCACAGATGTGTGGGTGGGTGAGCACATGGTTGTGTGTTGTTTAGAGCTGAGCTGGCAACGAAGACTATTTTATGAATGGGATGTTATGAAGTGAAAAGGTGATGAAGGGTGTTGGGGGGGGGGGGAGTTGTGAAAACCGGAGTACCTGGAGAGACAGTCCGGCAGCCAGCCCTCTAAACAGGTGGCACATGCAGAGAAGTACAGGTGCCAGACACGGCATCCGAACCCACTACTCTTTGCGTCGGTGGCAAGTTATGCTACGGGCTGTCTTGCCCGGCCCGCTAACTGATAGGGAAGATAGGAGAGAGAGAGAGAGAGAGAGGAGGAAGCTGGAGGAAAAAGGACAAGATGTGTTATGGGGGGTGGTAGAGGGAGAAGTGGGTGCTGCCAACCAGTGAAGCAGGATTGTTCTACAAGGACATTTCCTGTTTCGTATTTATCCTCTATCTCTGCAACCCTCAGTCTTCTGTAAGCGCTATTAAAAAAATTGTCTCTGCTTTCATATTTAAGCACTTGCCCTAGCCTCTAGTATCGCATGGCGCCATCGCGCAAATGCCAAAATGACCACGTTCGGCGAACCATTATGCACGTTCCTTCAGTTAAGAAAGACCGTAAGGGGTTAAAAACAACATGCCATTATTTTGTTAGGTTTTCTCAATCCAACCGTAAAGAGGCACAACCGCGATTTTTTTCGTTTAACTTAATTTTTTTCCTGATACCTTGCGAATTAAAACAAAAATTTGCGAAGACGTATGCAAGTCTTATCCACAAATATGCTGAGAATGTTAACGCGCTAATTTTTAATGTTGTTTTCCCAGAGAACTTGGCAACATAAGTTGTCAGCTGGATTGATCGCGACTGGTTTGCCTACAACTGAGGCGTCTCGTGCAGGTCGAATTCAGTTGGTATTTAAGCTCCTTGTGTGTTTCTTTCTATATATGGTATGTGCGGTCCGTCTCCTTTTCAGGACACATGTCTTACGTATATTGATGGGAGAAAAACGGATTTCTTACTGGAATACACACAAAGACAGACAGACAAACCCACAGACTATTCTTACTAATTCATGGAAACTGATATCCTAGTCTCGGTTTACACCTGGACATTCTTTGATTGTCAAGCCTCAACAAGTTCAGGTGGAGGTGGGTTGGTAATGCCAGCCTGACAGGGTGCGACTTAGACATATAAAATCTGTATCAAAATATATATCAAACAGTTTACCACATGCATATTATTAAGGTAGAACTGAATAAAAGCCTTCCAGCAAACACAGATTTTATTACAGTATCATTTGGAAGAAGTTTCATGGGAAATAATCTCTGGGTTGATAAAGGAAGAAATCATTTTATGCACAAGGTGTGACTAGTTGTTAACCACAGACATCGACATTCAGTCTGGTCAAATGGAATGTGTGAAGCCAACATAACGCATTTACATGTTTTGACTAGAGACGAGCTGGCACATGCACGACGCGGACATCTGCGTTAACGCAGAGAGGAAATGGTCTTTTAAGCCCATTTGTTTTCTCCTTGCGTATACCCTGATTGTTGGGGAGTGAGGCACAGGTAGATACGGAAGATTTCAGTCCTGAAATGTGGGGTGGGAGAGGTGGGGTCGGTTTCACGGTTCACTTGCTCCATTCATCACGAGATGTGTTGATTGCACGTGGGAGCCCAGCCTAAGTGGTACAAAACAATTGGCTGGTCTCTAAAGACTGGGGATCAAATCCTGGCTGTTTGCAGGTTAGATGACGTTAGAGTCCACATCCTAACCGCTCGTGGTCAAACAATTCACAGAAACCATTTCACTATCATTTCCAGGGTATCAATGCATACGCATTTCTGTTGTATCTACTATGTTTCTTTTTATGGGGTACTGTACAATTAAAGCAGGTCACGTTGGGTGGTATAAGTAGATTGACATTCCCCGCACCTTCCAAGCAGAAAGACATAATTGCGGTATACTGCCCCATGCTGGTTTTGTGAACACATATTCAAAATTGCTTCTAAATACATCGTTCGTGCTCGTGTTTGCACCACGTCACAAGTGTACACATCTGAACTTATAAACCGTGAAATAACGCAAACCTTACAGTTAAAATGAACGCGCAGTAGCCAAGAATCAAGTGAAAAAACTATGTTTATACAAGGAGAACCCCGTTGTTTACATGGCAAACGCCCATTGTTTCAGCGTGGCTTATCGGCGTTGCTGAAAGTGGTGAAATCAGGACGGTCGTGGGATGCACGGTATAAAAGGGATGTGCAGTGGGCAGCAGAGTTCTATAAATGTTTGTTGGTTATAAGGGCAGACGCCAATTTGTCATCCGCCCCTCAGGCAGCGTGATTTTCAGCTCGGGAAGCGAAAGCAGCGGCCGCACGACAAGAACTCTGGAAACTCGCAAACTGCCACACACAGGTGCACGACGCACGCAAGCGCGCTTCACGTGGCAGTGGGTCACGCAGCAAAGCCTGAATCATAAATCATGCGCCGGCAAACGCACGTGCCCGCGGTTGTTTGAATCCCATTTAAGGTTCTCTAGAGACTGCCAGCACGGGCTTGGAGAGGTTCGAAACAGCCTATTAATAACTCATTGCGCTGAAATCCAAGCCATCTTTTAATGCACAAGCCGACTGTACTGGTATATCCTTTTTCACGAACCCTGCACACAACGCCCTTAGAGTTGTGTAGATTAAAAAAAAATAAAAATTCTTCGCAATCGATTGTTAGTCGTGACATTTATGTGCGGGACTCGTGTTTGCAGCTGGTAGCTTGTGAGAATAAGGATCATGATCGTGGATTGGTTTGGTCCCAGTTTCCGTTTTCTCTGTCCAATAAGTGTACCTGCCCTCATCTTTGTCTGTCTCCCCGTCCCTTGTCCCTCCGCGAGTCTGACCCAAGGCCGCCAACAATACACCTACTTTTCTTGCAAAGATTTGAATGCGATTCTCTCAGTATTTCTCTCTCGGTCGACACAACGAGTTTTAAATTTTTCTTTCGCAGGGTTCTATCCATCCCCCTTTTTCCACTGATACATGCTCAGAAACAGAAAATCCTAGATGGGTTTGCCCGACAACTCCTATCCTCTTTTGCAGACCCACCCCGCTCCCCTCCAAAAAAAGGGTGACCCGGTTCTACTGGAGGTTTTTATCAGGAATTAAAAAAAGACATTGGGCAAAGCGCCCGAGATTTGGCTTACGTTGTATGTCGATTATGCTTAATTCACACGCCGCGGTGTGGACAAAGTACCACGAGCAGATTCATTTTGTTTGCAGGCACGAGAACTAGGCAGCTCTTCTGTTCTCTTTCGTTCGTCAGCTGTGCTTCAGGGCACGCCACACACAGTATGATGAGGTGAACTCACCACGGTGACTGCACTCTATATTTATAACACTTTTTGATGTGTGATGGGGGCAGCCATCACGGAGACGGTTTTGGCCACCACGCTCACAGCCACAGCGTGCGCCGGGGGCGGTATGGGTCGAGTATTAACTGCCTTTTAACGTAATTATCTTTATTTCCTTTTCACTCTACTTAACTTTCCTTAACACTAACAGGAAGAGCAAAGCGCACTCTAGTCACTGTATATTTTCATGTCCTTGTAGGTATATTATTTCACTTTTTATTCTAAATGTTGTATGTGTAAGAAACACAAAATGAGGTATCCACCTCACTTCCACCCGCCAGCTTCTGCCGTAGCTGGCAATGGCTCCGTTGTGGCTCGCTCCCACCCGGTAAAAGCGGGGTGCGTGACGGACAAAGCAGAGTACCGAAGTAGGGTGAAGCAGGAGGAGGACGAGGGAAAAGATGTAGCGAAACAGCGAAGTGCAGTAAACTGTGGGGTGGCGGAGCATGTAGGGCGGCAGCAGCAGTGGCGGCCCAAAATAAAGTACGCAGAGGGCGTGGAAGGAAAAAAACCTGGCTTTGTTTGAAGGAGAGATAGAGAGAGGAAAGTTGCGAAGCGAACCCGCTTCATCACAGATGACTCGTGTTGCGAGTAGGTCAGAAAGATGGACTGAAGGGAAAGGTGGAAAGGTGCAAGTTATACTTTAAAAAGGCGATGTCTCCATCTCCCGTCTGCATGACGAATACAATGTAAAAATATAAAATAAAATTCTCGATTAGAATTCGTACAAACTAAAAAAATATATGTATATAAAGTCTATAGCTCAAGTATTTGTCCACAATGTTAATGAACAGTATTTAAATGGCTGTTGCTGCGGCTGATTGCGATGGTGGTGAAGTGGTGATGAATCGTTCTGAATGAACCTGATTCGCTTTTGTCGCAATGTGACAACTTCCTGAGCACGTGCAACACACATCTGTACGCATGTCTAGTACTACCTCTTGAAATCCTTTTCTGGCCCACTTAACGATCCTGATTACTTCGTGTCTGATTTGCGTAGCTTTTAAGTTCCGTGCAACATCGCTAAAATATTATTTTGATCAAACATTTATTTTGGGCTTCCATTATGACGCACGGTTAAACGGAGATAAGCCCCTTGAGAGAGAAGGATGGCGTTGAAAGCAACGAAACGGGCAATCGCTTTGCTAAAGGTAAGAACGTTTGCAAGAATCAGTCAGCGTTTAAAACAGTAAGTTTTATAAAGAAACGGGTGCGTATGTCAGGTAAATCGTCTACGGTGGGGCTTTGTGGTACTTAGAGATCCACTAGAATCTCTCCCACTAATATAATACTTGTGAAAATTCTGACAGTACCGCAAATTGTCGTGTGCAAAGTTGTCTCTTACAAATCACGGGCATGGCTTATGATTTTAATATAGTTTTGAATTAAGAGTGCGACCTTTTTATTTTATTTATTGTATTTCTTGTTTCGAGACAGTAACTACATTCTTTACAACTACAAGCTCAAAAACAAAATAGGATATGTATACATTTTAATAGTTCCGTTAGTAAATGATTATGTGAGTAGCATTGATAAAGACAAATGAACACTTTTTCTTTTACACGTAACGGGGCTCGCTGTCATCTGGCTTGCGTTCTTATCAAAGAAATAGAAAAATTAAAAATTGGTTTTCAATGAAAATTATCAGATAGAAACTTTTTTTAGCAACGTATAAGTACCGTCGATAAATTCTCCTTGTTTGGTAACATGAAAACAGTATCAGTCGCGTTAATTTTCCAGAAGAAGGTCCGCCCGTAACATAGCTGCAGCGGGTGCTTGCTATCGATGCAGAGGATATCGCTTGGGATCCTGTATCACGTACCTGCTATGTATGCAGAGGATATCGCTTGGGATCCTGTATCGGGTACTTGCTATCGATGCAGAGGAAATCGCTTGGGATCCTGTATCGGGTACTTGCTATGTATGCAGAGGATATCGCTTGGAATCCTGTATCGGGTACTTGCTATGTA
>SMGT01015902.1:2607-13124 GCA_004794575.1 Lanistes nyassanus | reverse complement strand
CTTGGGATCTTGTATCGGGTACTTGCTATCGATGCAGAGGATATCGCTTGGGATCCTGTATCGGGTACTTGCTATCGATGCAGAGGATATCGCTTGGGATCCTGTATCGGGTACACGTACTTTCTCTGCATGTGCCCCCCTTTTAGAGGGATGGCTGTCGGCGGTTTACCTGGGCACTCCGATTTCCTCCCTGCTCCATACCCCCTACCACCCTCGCCCCTCCTTCCCTGCCATGACTTCATTTCTGACGATGCTAAGCAATAAACAATAAATAATTTTTTAATAGAGAATATTGACAATGTCTTGCAGAAGGTCCGTCGGTGGGGACTACGATCGATTGCACACAGTGGTACACCAACATCAAAACCTGGCTTTTAAAAAAACTCATAATTTAAAGTAAAAGTTTAATGAACCACATCACTAAAATAATTCGTGTTCCCTACAATGACATCATATCCACCCCCACCCCCACCCCCACCACTACCTCCACAACTACCACTAAAACAATAACAGCAAACAACATTGTGCATTTAATTGCAAGATTTTTTTCTCTCGTTTTGCCCATTCGCTGAAAAACAAAACCTCCTTCGGATGCGGACGGTGATGATTATTACATACAATGCTGTACGAGCTCGCTGCGGATACAGTTGAGGCGACACAATTCAATATTTACTTCCACGTTGCCGCCAAGGAAATGTGCTGACACCAGCCGGAAGTTCCAGCATCCTCCTATAATGAAAGAGGGCGTTCAAGCTAGACAGGTGTAAATGAAAAACACACCGTGAAGTCAGTTCAAACAGGTAATGCTGTCCTCACCTGCTTTACCACCTTTCCCGACGCAGGTGAGTGTAACGCATGTCCTCGGTGCCACGTGAAAGCAAACAACAGCCAGTCTCGCAGACACCTGAGCGGCGGTGGCGACAGCTCGGAACGCACGCGAGCGGCAGCAGGTACTCCGCTGTGCTGCATACAGATGGCTATTCAGCGCCGCGAGCTCCGGTTTCTGGCATGCCCTGGGTATTGTGCGTCAGGTGTGGACAGGGTCTCGTCCCTCGCTGTGAAATCTACAGCTGTTTGCAGTCTTATGCTGACCGTGTGAAAAGTTATTCTCCTTCTGTATGACTGAAGCTGAATGGGAGGTTCTGGATCTATACACCAACTTGTTTGTTTCATGAGGAACATTATCCACGTCCATTAAAATATGCGTGTTGATAGCACAGACCTGTTGTAAGAACAATCCAATTTCTCTCCGCCAAATCGTTTGACTCTTGGATGGCAGTTATTTCTTAATGCAGACAAGAAATTGAGATTGTGGTTATCTTTCTTAAATCGTCGAAACAGAAACGCGTTTCTGCGAGAATACGTGTGTGGTTCTTAACGCCGCGTCTTGTCTGAATCCACCCCTAAAAGAGTCAACGACAAAGCTAGTGTTCCTCACTGCAGTGTCGCGTTCATAGCATCTGATCTACACTAAGCCTTTTCTTCCAAGCATGCGCGTGTAACCAGGAAATGAACCTAAATTGTGTCAGTCATTTTATCTGTGCGCGAATCCAGTAAACGCCACACCAGTCAGTTGAAGGGTGCAGTTCCGTTATTTATGAAGAAAGGTCCGGTTTCGTGTAACGGCATGAGAGAAATTCTGTTCATCTCATGACCCTTAAAAAAGCCTTGGTCATCAGTACTAAATACATGTACTTAAAGTTTTTGATTTTCTTCTGGAGAACTTAAAGGGGCTTGGATTGAGATGAGGCAAGAACACCAGTTGTTGGCATCCGCTTGTGCATAGTTTAAAACATCCGGTTTCCTATCTGATATTTATATATGAGGAGTAGTCGTTGGACGAACAAAGCGCTTGGTGGGAGTTGTTCGAGCTGCAAAGTGTTTGTTGATTTTAAAAGAGCTTCTTTCAGCCTAACTTCTCTGTGTTGTGAACTGCCTATAGAACTCGCCAGTAAGCAGTCCTCCGCTCTAAATAATGGCTCGTTCTTACGCACGCAGTCTGGCGTTAAAAATAACGCCAAGAGAAGACAATCGAAACTCGCTGACCTCCCCCTGCATGTGTGTCATCTGAAGTAGCTTCTCCAGGAAAGGCGCAGTGAACTGGTGGTGGTTTGGTTGTTAACGTCTGTTGTGTGATATGACATAGCTATACAGAGCGGCCCAAAGAAGGTATCAACATGAATAACAGAGGGAGAGTTAGAGGAACCCCTCGCTTGGTGGCCCAGTCTAACATGATCGGCGTGTTGTCTCGCATCAAGGTGGACATGCCCATCAGCGGTGGGCGTGCGGGAAAGGGATGGCGCAGACGACAGGGTTCAAGCCGCTACAGCTTCCGGTCCAACGCGTCACAGGACTCCCACAAGGGCGTAAGTTGCCTCCTTTACTGTTTACTCTTAATTTCATTGCGGTCAACGCCAACTAACTTCACTTTCTCACCGTCAAGACTAACTATATATTGACTTCATTGAGCAACACTGCAGTACTTACCATGATCTAGCTGTTAATCCTGTTTGGTTACAATTTAATAAACTCGCTTTTCTTCTAAATATTCTTAATTTTACTAACACCAGCATCAGAAACCTTGTTTTCTATTCATATAATTGCACTCGAGGCTAATTATCAATTAACTTTTTTTCGATGCTTTTTATAAACCTGTACAGGTGTTTAGATGAAGAACTATTTATACATTGATATGTGAAGGAAAACATAATATTTATTTTTATTTGGTGCGAATTTATTAATTTTAAAATCTGTTCTAAGTTGTATTTTATGTAATAAACATGTACATAGCAATCTGTAAAAAGCTTGTTATGACAGTGTTAAAGTTTGCTAGTGGGTTTTAATTGAAAATCTGGATTTAACCGATGAGAGAAAAATAAAGATGTTACCTTTTGTAATAAATTTTTGATTTAAATACAGGTTAAACTGTCAGCATAGCTTCCTACATTTAAGGTCATCTGGTGATCAACAACATATTTACTTCCTGTTGTCAATAGTGACACGAACATATACGGCTCAGGGCTTTTTGCAAATTATTAATGAGAACTGCTTTTGCTGTCGCTACGTGAAAATGTGTACCCTGCGCAAATTAAAAACTCAAGTTCACACTGCGGAAACACGTGCGTTGCTGGCATTTCCTATTGCAATGGTGTACTGGCTCTTTGCACAAACACGCGCTCGGACTCCTTCCTGCTACAGGATGAAGATAGTTGAGGACTTTTCCTCTACCGCTCCGTGTCAGCAAATTATTCGAGTTTTAAGAGCGATGTTGATTCAGTACAGTTTAAGACAGTTTCGTATTCGATTTACAGGTCAATCAGCAAGCAACTGGACGTAATTGGACCAAACTGACTTTAACGAATTAACGAACCATTTATCACATTTTGTGCGTTAAAGACACCCCGACACAGCAGCAGGAACTTGTTTCAATATTTCTTTTACTCCTAATGCACATATATGTAACTTACGAATATCCTTTACACTTCCGCTCTCCGTTGGTGGATATTACGACACACAGATTTTAGAAAATTGTTCCTACTTTGTTATAATACCCTTGAATCTCTACCTTTTCACGTTCAAAGAAGCCCCTTACTCAAAAACAGGTGCAAACAGTTCCTGAACATCAGCACTTTGGTGACGGCCTCAGTGGTCTAGTGGTTAAAGCGTCCGCTTCTGAGGCGAGAGGTCGGTGGTTCGCGGCCCGGCCGTCATACCTAAGTTGTAACAATTGACAATTTAGTAGCTGCCCTGCCAGACGCCTGGCACTATAAGGAACAGTACTAGGACTGGCTGGCCCGGTGTCTGGGTGGGACTGAAGCCTGTGTTTCGGCAGTAATCCCACGTGGAACAGCACATTAACCAACACTGTCCTGATATGCACCTAGTTAGAGGGGGAATGTTAAGCAACAACTAGCGCTTAGGCCGTGTTCTAGTTTAACGAAGTGGCCGAATTAAACGAAGTGCGCAACTAACTTCATGAGGTGTTGCATTCGAATACGCCACAGGAACGATTGAGGCGATGTGCATGCCAGCGAGTTGCATTGCTCTGAGTTCGGGAACTCCACACGAAGGGACGTGCACTGCAGCCACATCGTGAAGTGAGCTGCGGGCTTCACGCAGAAGATGCGGTAGATCGTAACACGGCTTAGGAAAGAGTTCGTACTATTTGTGATGTCTGAAGCTGACAAAATCCTCCAGAGAGCCCCGTAGGAGACCAAAAACACAAAAAAGTAGGAGAGGTGCATTTTTAGGCTTTCGGAATGTGCTTTCTTCACGTTATAAAAGCTTTTCAAAAATATGCGTAGAAAACGCAACGAATTTTCTAAGCTATAACAAAAGAAAGTTGTTCTGTGTATTTGTAAAATGTGACAGAGTTAATATAATCTCTATATCCTCCTTTTGTGGAAGTTTAGTTTTAGTTTAGTGTAGTTTGGGTTTAATTTGAGTTTAGTTTAGTTTTAACTGCTGAAAACATATCACTTTCTTCGTTCTCCCAGTGCTAGCTCCTATCCTACTCACATTATTCACAATATGTTTACTACTCCCCAAATCAGAAATCAGACGCTACCAGCTCAGATGCACACTAACGATGCTGTAAAGCTGTTGATGAAAGGTCACGCAGAAGGTGCAACACTTGTAAGAAAATATTTATATACCTCGAACATTAGACAATTGGGGGTACGGAAGCTGTGGGCATGTGGGCATGTCAGCTACATGCACTGATTTAGGAACAACTAGGATGATTGGTTAAAAAAAAACTTCGGTAAAGTATCAGGTACACGGACTTTTATTTGAGACTGGTTAACAAGACACTATGGGTGGCGGGAAGAATCTCTCGGGTTAAATATATGTTTGATATCCTTTTGATCCTTGTTGTCATTCCACTTGTTCAAACAACGTGAGACAGCCTTATGAGCTGCGAGAGATAGCGTTTGTTATTTAGGAAAGCTTACGATTAATGTCATGTAATCACCGTAGTAAGTGGGCACACATTCGATCGCTTAACAGACCTTTCCATCATTCTAAATGTGCAGGTAGGCCTGTGGGGGGTAAGTAGTGAATGTTGTTTACCATATGCTGTCGCTGTGGCTGCCTGTTTGCATTCTGCAGTGATCTCATTTTTTTAACGCGATCACAAGTGCTGATGTTTCCGACAGTGAGAACTTGATAAGTGGATGTTTGAAGTTGCCGTTAATTTTTTCCCTATATAATTGTGCTAAACACGAGCATCAGTACCACAAATGCAGTAATAATCGACCCCTATTCCACAAGAGAACTACGTGTGACTGTCTAACACTTCCTTTTTCGTTTCGTACAGAATCCGCGAGTACGTACGCACTAGCAAACATCTGCATTAGATAAGTGTTTAGAATTACACGGCTGAAAGCACATGTACTAATAATTGTTACTTGTGTTGCTAATAATGATATTTTGGAGGAGGAAGGCGGTTTTGGTACTACTTTGCAACCAGATTATCTTTGATGACATTTATATTTCATAGAAGAATTAAAGGGAATTTTTATATTCTTATTTTGATCCAAAGACTTATGTAATTGCGTGAACGCCCACATCTCTTCTTGTGTTTATGTAAAAGATTTATGTAAGTTTTGTACATTGGTCAGTTGTCCTTATATATACTGAAAACCAAAAGAAACGCAAACTGAGGGAGTTGGTGATTTTATTTGAATATTTTCATTTCATTCAAACGATTAGTTTTCGAGAAAATCGGTACAGTGAGTCTTTGCACAATGCGTGTTCATCTGCCATGCTAAAGAAGCCTTCCAAATGTCCCAAACGTCCGAATTTAGAGTCCAAAGTCGGTAGCGGTTGTGTCGCCCATTGGCGTCGACTACGGTCTGGCACCTGGCAGGCATGGAGCGCACCAGACGGTTCACCACCACCACAGGCTTGTTTGCTCAGATCTGCCCGAGGGCTGCTCCAGCTAGCGAGGTGTCGGTCTCGGCTGGACAGTGTTCAGCTCTCTCTGCAGATTGTCCCATAGGGGCTCGACTGGGTTGAGGTTGCCGCGCTGGTGGAAGCATGGCGCGACGTGGGGCCTCTGCACCTGGTCCACAGCCTTGTGCTGTCACTCCATTTTGTCGTCCAGGTCTTCCAGGGACAATGTATTGGAAAAAACGGGTCTATCTGTGGCCGTACGAGCATCGGCTTTTATTGCTAGTGGGCGGTGCCCTCTGTTCGAAAAGAAAGTTCCAGTTTTGCTGCTTTGTGCACGCTGCATGAGCGAAAACCACTGTCCGACTTCAACGCCCCAGAAGGGACACGTTATTTTGGGCCAGGTACGTCATTATCAAGGGTTGCACTCAACAGACCATGCGACTTCTTGTCAACTTATTTTTGTTGCCATCATTCTACCCGAATGCATTAAATTTGGCTACTCCTTGCCCGTGTGTTAAATTGCGTTTCTTTTGGTTTTGAGTATATACCGGTCCTGGAGTTCAGCGCTGTGCTTCCGGAACATTAAACTGCCTTTCCTCTCAGGCCATCTTACTGCACCCATCAGCCTTGTGGCTGGTCCAGCGCACAGCTAATATGCACGGCTGGACTAGGTTTGGTGACCTTGCACTATGAAAGGGGACAGCCTGTAGACAAAGACTGTTACTAATACATTTCTCCTCATCACAATTTGCTGTCTACACACAGCGATTAGATGTATGCTACACTAGTGCTTAACAGAGCCTGAGCAGCTGGTCTGAAATGTACTACACTTTCAGATTTTGAAATGGGATTTCCTTGTCTGTAGGTATTCTTTGGCTCAAGTTGATCTAAACGCAAATTAAGCCCCAACCTCTTTTTTTCTTCTTTTGTTGCTAGTGTTCTGCCTGAACTGTATAACGGCCTGCATTGTCCTTTACAGTGGTTGTTAAACGCTGAAAATGATGTATGTAGGTTATTTAAGTGGGTCAATATAGCATGGGTCCAATATTATTATTGTTATGTATTTCTCCCAGTGTCTATGTTTTTCAAAGACTTCACCTATCTATAAATCTATAGGGGGTGAGATATCGTCTGAGACTGCCAGCTCTACAATTAGTTGAACCTTTTTTTCCAGTCTAACTACAAATGTTAACGTCTTCTTGTTTAGAAAGTTCGAAGAATCCCAGTTGAAGTAACCAAAAATGTGAGTAATCTGGAATGCCACTTTATTTCGCACCCTGGGCAGTTTTACTGGGGAGTAAGTATGTAGTTGTCGTGGTTGTGGACAGTTCGTGATGACTTTCGGGTGCTTAAGCCTGCCAGTGCCTTAATTGTTTTTTCAAGTCTTCGTCCAGTGTAAGCGCTTTTTTTTCGTATGCAGCTATAGTGGACAATTGCAGTGAAAATTACTCCTATGTATCCTTATGTAAACCTACATACTACATAGATACAAAAACGTGGAGTGAACATACACAACGTTTATCTGTGGTCGGCGCTTATCGAGTATGAGTGTAGCATTTTTCTCGCTTGTTCTTTTATTCTGTCGCACTTTGTTCTTCTGTTTTTCTTCGTTTTAAAATACTTTCAACCTTTGTATAATCTGTTGTTATAACTAAAACATTTTCGGTTTTTTTATTCTGTTCTCTAAGCAGAATTTTTCCCCTGAGTATTATTTATATTGTTTCCGTTTTTGCGTCCTAGTGTTAATACTCTGTGCTCGATGACAATGGCACTACTTATTAACTAATCCAAATGAAAACATTATATACTCTCCAGAAAAGCATGAATAAAAACGATCACGCCAGAAGTGGGGAAAATAACACTTTTACGAAAAAAATGTAGGTTATTCATTGCTTACACTATCAGAACATGATGAGCTTATAAATTATTTCGCGTACAGTAGTTTCTGTGCTTTGTATGAAAATACTGAGGGCGGAAACATGTTATACTCTGACACAAAATACATTTGTCCACTATAATTTCCAGCTGTTTTTTTCCCTTGACGTTGGCAAGCGTCTTTGCGTCGGTCATCCAAAATCCAAACCCAGGCCGCAGGTTCTAATGTTTCCAGTTATCGCTGACCATGCAGTGAGTTGTCGTTATCCCGAAACCCAGACCTCATGTTCTCTCGCCGCTCTTCTTTCCTCTCTATGCACCGTTCCTTTCGCTATCTCTTCTCTTTCGTTTCCTTTCTTCTTTCTTCTCCTCCCATCTCTCTCTCTCTCTCTGACCAGCAGCCTAACAGTAGCGCCCGTAGTTCGAATCCCGTGTCCCGAGCATTCAATTGGACATTGCTGAAAGTGGGACGTTTCCTTCTGGAAAACCTCTTTCCTCCAGAATCCTTCGTCATTCTGTCTCCTTTGTCCGCATTTATTGCTGACGTAACCAGCCAGCCGCCTGTCCTCCTTACTCCTCCCTCTGTCCTTCCCTCGTTCGATCCCCTCTCCTCTCCTCTCTCTTTCATCTCCAGCTTTGCAGATAGAGAAGCTACAGGCCTGAAACCATGTTCTGTCCTGTGTGTAAGAAGCAGAAAAATAAATGAAATTCAATGTGTAATCTGCCCCCACCCATACTTTCAGGACTAAAGAAAACGTTTCATTTCACAAAAATTTGCATATTTCCAAGCATTGTTCACATTTCTCTACTACTGGCATCAGACAACGATGAAACTGTAAACTGTATTGTCAGGTCATTTAGTGTATGATGTTTTTAACGTGTCTATTGTATGCGCACTTAATTCAAAACGGATTGTGTCCTGTTGAATAAAATTTCGCTTATTCATTCGTTTATTCATTCAATCATTCATTCATTCAATCATTCATTCATTCAATCATTCATTCATTCATTCTTTTATTCCTGTATTTATTGATTCGTTCAATCGTTCATTTATTCTCTCTCTGACCGGAAGAAGAGCATACTCGGCGAACTTCTGCACTCACCAATTAATCACTGTTCTATTTTCCAGCCTAACATAAGCCGTGTAAGTGATGCATATTATTTACCCTCGCTAATAAATACCTCTCTGCTGCTGTTCTCAATCACCCAGAAACTGAGGCGAATTTCATCGACGCATAGAAGCAAATCGGAAATGCAAACATGTCTGAAGGATGTCTCATACAGGTCTGGGTAAATCAATAAAACTGTTGAGTTTGATGTTTTAAAAAAAAAACAGAAGCCCCACTGTAGTGACGAGCAATGGCAGGTGAAGAGGGTGATTGGAAGAGGGAGGGAGGCGCTGTTGGGGAGAGACGGAACAGCTGTAATCTGCCCATTCTGGCCCTTTCTGTAGCTGCGCGGGTAATGATAGGCTTATCGTACGGGATTTCCCGGCGTGCGGCAGGACACTGAGCGATTGGCTGTTTCCGGTACCTGGCACGTTTCCAGAGGGCGCTGTTGCGATGGTCCGCCATGGCTGTTATAGTCATGATCATGTAGCGCTGGCGCTAATATCAAGAGAAAAGGTCTCGGGTTGCGCAGGTCGATTGCAAACGTTGTCAGTTGACTATTTACCGGATCGTAAAATTCTGTAATATCCCCTCGCCCTCTTCCCCCCAACCTCGACTCTCTGCTCATCTTTCGACTCCTTTCTGTTTTTGCCGTCTTGTCTGTCTTGTCTTGTATGTCTGCCTGTCCGTCTGTCTCTGTCTGTCTGTCTCTGAGTGTCTGTCTGTCTGTTTCTCTCCGTCTTCCGTCCTTCCATTATCTGTGTTGTCTTTTCTCTCCCTCTCTCTATTTCCCTCCGTTCCTTCTCCCTGTCTGTCTTGTGTGTTGACTTTGTCTGTCTCTGCCGTTCCCCCTCCTACAACGTATTTTTTTCTCTCTCTTTCTTCCATTCCGTCTTTCTCATGTCGATCAGTTTTAAGTCTTATTAGCCCCTCTCCGCCTCCATCCGTCACTTAACCCATCCATTGTTCCTTCGTCTCTTCCCCTTCTTTCTTTTCTTTCTTTCCTTCCTTTTCCTTCCTTTCCTTCCTTTCTTTTCCTTTCTTTCTTTTTTTCCTCCCCTTCCTATCTTTTTCTCTTCCCTCTGTCCATCTGATGTGCATGGCTGTATACACATCTGCATTAGCATGTTATCAAAATTAGAATCGCATAGCATGCAGCTGAAAACGAAGTGGTATGTGCAAACAGATTGAAGGGCTTTGCGACACTGGCATGTTAGGAAATGTCAATAGCTGCGGAAATTCGCAGCGAGGTTTTCCTGACCAAAAAAAAAGCTTTCAGGTACTAAGGAGCGAACAGGAAGCGTGGCACGTGAAACTGGCCTTACGGAAGAACTTGGATTCTTTATGAACCTGTCCTTGACGTCACGGAACTCCCGTTCCTAATGTGCATGCTATTTTTTTGGGGGGGGAGGGAGGGGAGGTAGGAAGGGGCCATTGAAAGTTCTTGTCAGGTCTGCTTTTCGTGACAAACCTATCGCCTCTTCTTGGCAGTCTCTGTTAGACAAAGAGCGCATGGATCTAGTCTCCTGCTGCTCGCCTGTTTGTCGTGGAATGACGCTGGTCGTCTGTGCCTGACGTGTGCGTTCCTCGTGTTTGTGGATTGGAAGAAACACGAGAGAATAAAGCGTCTCGGTTTCA
>SMGT01015901.1:0-21483 GCA_004794575.1 Lanistes nyassanus | reverse complement strand
TTTTTTTAAACGTTAAATCTATGCGGTCTCTATGCGGCCTCTGGGGTTGCTCAGCCCTGCGTCCCTGAAGAGTTAAATACGAGCCCTGTATGGAGCAACTGGCCAGCCCTATAGACAAGCTGTGCAGAGAGAAAATGTCAGAATCGACACTTTGCATTCTAGAGGCTGCCACCAGAAGTATGTACACAGTACAGACTGGGTTTCCCACAAACCAAGATTTTATGGACAGCAATGATTGCTTCCTTAAAATATTTGTTTGGGCACATCATTTAGTAACTGTTATAGGTCACTGTGCCATTATGAGGGATTCAAACAGCCAGGATTAAAAAGGGGGGGAAATTACTTGAGAAAATACCAAGTTTATTAACAGACATAAAATATGCAGTGTTTACATGAAAGGGACGTACATTGAAGCTTTTGTTACGATTACACATAATTAGCAACAGATTGTACCATGACAGTTTGAAAAATGCCCACTGCACTACATACAGTATTTATTACATAGGTTATGCATTACATTAAAGCCAGTGATGAAATATTTTTTTTAAAAACATTGATTTTTCTGAGTGGCGGATTTCAGGTGGAACCACTTGTGCTGGTGGCAGAAAAGTGATGATTTTTGAATCCCTGATGCACGATGGAAATCCATTGAGTAAATTTTCTGAGTTGCATGCTGTTAATGTGTATTACTTACACATCTGTACTTTATGAGAAAAACGGCAATAATTCAGTCATTTCATGCAAAAATAGTCCAAGGCATAGTTTGTATCAATTTATTATGTTGATAACATAACACTCAAATCACAGGACACAGAAGTGAGTCTTCTCCTGGACGTACACATACTCGCGCTGTCACTAGGTTTGGTAGAACGAACTGCTGGTGTCAAACGTTGACGCGGCATGTCTTCTTACTTTTATCACGCATTACCTAGTCGTCCACCTGCCTCAGCTGAAACATAAGAAATTGTGGTATTCTGTGAGCATCACTTTTCTCTGCTGTAACCTTAGTTTGAACAGGGCATGTACAGACACGCAAAATTGCAGATATAACTTAGAATTGAAAAAACAGCCTTATGCATAGGTGCGACTTCCAAAAAAATCCCAGAAAAACTGGAGTCCCTTGGTGGGGTAACAGGGGCAATGGCTCTGCGAAACTGGAGTAGTTTCAAAAGTTAATGTCCCTGCAATTTGGTGTTAAAAAATGATCATCTCTGACCATGGTGCAAACACAGTATTAAGTAATCAAAAACAATGCACTATATAGTTTTAGACTAACACTGTTAGGCAACAAAAACTAGGAGTGCACTAGGTTTGGCTCATTTCCAATATGAAGGGATCAGGAGAATGAACTGGTATGGATAAAGAATGGGGTTTGTGTGCTGCGTTTCAGATTGGCGAAGATCAACTGGAAACGAGCAGACAGTGATATTTAGACATTTTCACATTTTCCGTAACTATGTATAAATTTTGGGTATATTATGCACTGAATACTTGGAAAAGTGCATTTTTGGTAGATTTTCCTTTAAAAACTGTTATAGCCAAGAAAATGGACAAAACAAGACATAACATCAATGTCTGGGGACTTTACCCTTTCATCAGGATGAACAGATAATAAAACAAGTACTTAGCTGCAAAAAAGATGTTCTGCCAAGGCTGCCTGACTGGAGAAGAAAGGCGGAACTTAGCAGACAGTGAGCAATGGCGAGCACCCACAGCCAATAGAATGATGTATCGGATGGGGGCAAAGAAAAGATGGGGTGGGGGTAAGGGGAGACAAGTACAAAGGGGTGTGGAGTTGTGTGGTGGTGTTGAGATGTGGGCATGTGTATCAGTGGGCAGCACTGCATGGAGTGGTGCCAGGAGGCAGAGGCGAGGGAGTGCACAAGTTTGGAATGAACCAGAAGGTCTCGGTTTTTATCCCATCGCGATTCCCGGGGATGAGGTAGACTGAAGAGTTGTGGTTCAGATTTGGAAAGTAGGTGCCAGTTAGAGAGGAGGATTCTACATGCAGGAAAGCTGTCGGGGTAGTGGGTTTGTAAAGCAATGGGGCAAGGCTCAGTGTGTTTGGGGTTATGGGTGGGCTGGAGTGTGAGTCTGTATTACTGAGTCTGTATTTCGGCAGCCATGAATGTCAAGCCTGTGTCGTTGTTGGAGTGTTAACCATCCTCAGATTTTACAACTACTTAAAAGTAGTTATAAATAAAAGCCAAATAATAAGTAACATCTCTCATCCAACTTATATATTTAAATACATTTGGACATTGTCATATTCCTATGGTAAAGGCCATGAAGCCCTTTCTCAGGGTCTTACTTTTCTGCAAAATTTTTCCGCCATCCCATTTTGTTGTTTTAATGACAGTCTCATCGCGTGCAGCAGCTTGAACACGTAGTTCAGGTTTCAAGCACCTTCTCACCACTCGTGCACAAATTTGTGAATAGTTGATGTAGCTGCAGCAAACAAGTTTACAAGTGAATAACTGAGCACATTTCTGAACATTGTACAGTGTAACTGCATAAACAAACAGCTGTGTTCACTTACCTACGATTATCATGTACCTGTTTTGTTGAGATGTCGAAGAAACTCAACCAAGCTCATTTATGGACAAAGAAAACTAGGGAGTTCCTTCTATGGCTACAAAACATTGTAGAAAACACAAAATTGCAGGTACATCTATGAAAGGAATGAAAAGAATGTGATTCATTTAGCTCTGAAAAACATGTATAATATAGCTAATGGTGATAATGGGAGATATGCACAGATGCGTTAGCATTAGCATCACTGTGAGTGTGAGCTTATAATATGATGTTACTAATTTGAATAACTAAAACACAAATAATGAAGATTTCATGCAAGTAAGTGTAAACAGTGTATCTAAATGTAGCTACAATCACAAAAGTTCATTACTGGACATTTTTGACTTACTCATACTGGCACTTTTATGGTCATATATAATAAGAATTTTTACAATAATTGCCACTAAGGATACTTTAGTTTCCTCACTACTAGTTTCAGCTAAGGTTTAAAGGTATATTAACTTGTTTATAACGGTATGTCAGAAGTAGTTTGCACCTTCCTAACACTTGTAACAGATACCGGTTTATCATACCATGGTCTTGTTCCAAAAACCTGAGGAAACGTAGACCGAAAATCGCGGGAGGCTTAAAATTTATAATATTTCGCCATTGAAACAGATCTGTATCTTGAATGGTGAACATTTCGTCGCTTTAAAACTAAACCGTATATGCTAATGTAACAACTCACGCAGCACCATAATCATTGATAATCGTGACACTGCCTAAGCTAAATCCTCATTGACACCCCACAGGGCACTGTCGATACTGCATCCGTCTGCTAGATTAACGACGATAGTATCACTCAGCACAAACGTATGCATCATATAAAGCTTAAAAAAACTATGCTGAACTTACTTCAACCCCGCTTGTCGCCAAAACGAAGACATGGTTTTGAAGTTCTTGACAACGTGAGCAAAGCACTAAACCAAGTTAAGAGGGCACCTTCACGTTTAGAGCCACGCGCAAAGCCAGCACAAGTTTTGTAGTTTCGTAAAGAAAAGAGTTATCTCTCTTAGATTGCAGCATTTATTGTGCCCACGCGTTCGCGCTGCACTCTTTTACAGGAATGATGTATTGAAAATATGATTTACGTATTTCTTTTGTCACTGTTCTTCTTGCTTCTTTTTGCAGTGTGTGTGAGTGCGTGTGTCCACAAATCCTGTTTTTGACTTCAAAGAAATTTCAAGGCAACATTACAAGTGAACGCATAGAAAGATTTTTAAAATAGTCTCATTGAGATTTTGTCGCTTCCATTGCTTTTCTTGATTAGTAGAGTACAGTTTTCACTTGCTCGTCTTTATCCAGTACAAATTAAAAAGTGCTGTTAAACAGTTGCAGTGAGCTTCGCACTCTGTTTTTCAGTGGCAACCCTAAGCGGCTGCAGACAAGACAGGTGATAACCATGTCAGGGTCAGCACCTCCATCGAAAATGACAGCAAGTGAAACTTTGGAGACCGAAGGAGACAGGCAGCTTAAAGCAATGGCCCAGAGGCAGATGAAAACAGACATCACTGTCAATGAGTGAGTGCTAGCTAGTTTCATCCGCTGGCACAGATATCTTGAGAAAGAGAATACTTCTTTGCACATGACAAATTCTTATCTACTGGCACATTAAGTAGACGATAACTGCATCTTCCTCGAAGGTAAAGGCATGCATGTATTCGCCCACCAAACCACTGTGTCGTGTATGATTGCATGACGCAAGCACACTATATATATATATATAGCGTTTGAATGTCAGACAATATGTGGGTGTGCATTGTTATACGAGTATGGGGATGTGCGGTTATGTGGATAATTAAGCCAGAGGATGGAACGTTGAAACTAAGGCAGAAAGAAAAGAGATAAAAGTGTGTTCTTTTGTGAATTTTTTTCCAGACTGTTTGCTCAGAAGCGTCAGTTCTCTGGGGCAGGTCGGTACAAACCTGTTACCATGACTGTGAGTGGAGTGCTGAGTCTTCATGAGTATGCAGCTGTTGCCACTGTGGACACCCGCGTGGAGGTGCTTCACCAGTGTGGGCTGACAGATGACGAGGTTCGACTTTGCTTGACCAGAGAAGGAGTTGCTGGCCGTCACCAGACTCAGGTTCAGAAAGTTCTTATATTGTGTGTTGAATCAAGTGTGTTTCGCTGCATTGTTTTGTACTGTTGATGAGCTGTGAGATGCCTAGGCATACTGGTGCGTGAAAAATTGTGAGTCTATGCAAGCATGCCAGAGCTCCATTAATTAATGGATTGCCATTTTTTCTATCATCCAAAAGGTAATTCTTGTGAATCGTCTAAATTCGAGGAGAAAATCTGGGGGCCGGGGTGTTTAGTGTGAGGTTTTCCGAAACTTTGAGCACTGGAGCAGGGTTCCCAATTAAGCAAAGTGGTACGTTTTCAGATACAAAGACTTAAAATGATGCATAAAATTTGAAAAATGTGCATCTTCTTCATGCCCACATTTGTAAGTCAATCACGAATTTTGTGGCCAGCCTATCTGTTTAATCATCGATCATGCTGTATACACGTTACCAAAGCATCTGAGTTACTTCCCTTGAATATGCATGCATTCTTGTTTTCCTGGAAGTTCACTGTGCTGCAGTTGTGTTGCTCATTTCATAACTGCCATTACGGAGTACTAAAGATCAGCAGACTGTGCTGAGTAAGGTTATTGCAGGAAACATTACTGTAAGTCCATTTCGAAGGCAACACTTATTCTTACAGTACCAGCATGAGCATAGTAAGTAGATTTAGCAAGTGACAACAACTGACAGACACGAAAACAGTAATATAAGACCAATATTGAAAGTGGGGAACATTTAATAAATTCATAAATTTTGAGCACGTAAAATGCACCTCCAAGTATTAGGATTCCATGAAGCCTAGAAATGGTCAGTGAATGTGATGGGTTCTAGCTGGTCTGTAGTTCCACGTACAGCAGTGTGTCTGCCCTACACTGTTTCCCCCCACCCCACCCTCAGCCTCAAAAACTTTGGCGGATGGCAGTAACAGTAGTGACATTGTGATGTAACAGGCAGTGATTGTTGCATTTTCTGTTAGTGATTAAGGTGATCAATACAGGATCATAAAGATAAGTTGAAACAGAGAGATAGAGAGAGTATAGAATGCTGTTGTTTATATTCAGACAAACTGTTGATCTGAAATGCCTTGTTTTAGACTTAGGCTTCAAATAAAGTATCAGCGCTGGTATAATTAAAGGAAACAAAAATTTATCCATATACTATAAACTGCCTCATTAAAAAAATCTTTCTCTATTCTGTGACACTTTTGACAGCAGTGTGCATTTAACACACATCACTGGCAGATTAGCACACACCATTATGGAAATAAGTAGCCCAGCTAGAGAGTGCTCAGTACTCAAGGTCAGTGTACAGGTCACTAGTCCAGCAATATTTCAGCAAAGTCATCACATAATTTGCAGTTGTACTATTGCTGGCCTAGCTTTTTTTTTAAAGCACTGCAAGTACATTCACTTCGTAAATGCACGGAACTTTTAAATTTTTCTGAAGGATTTTTTTCAGTTTTTGTAATTCCATAATGTTTACAGATTGGATTTTCATGAATATTTTAAAATCTTAAGTCGTAGTGAAGACAAAGTTAAAAGTTGTTTTAGCCTTTGAGTTGCCATTTGGTCGTGGATAATGTTCACACAGCACTCTAATTATTATGTTACTTTATTTCTAATCCTGCAATACTGTACAAGTATTTGCTGCTAGTGTTTTCTTAAGTTTTTGGGCTTTTTTTTCCTGTTGTTATGTCAGTCTTTTCATCTTGTTGCTGTTTTTTTTTTTTGTTTCAGCTTTTGATTTTTCTGACATCCAGTACTGTACAGTACAGTGCAAGCTTCCATTTTCATTAAAAAATTTCATTAATTCTCATACCAACTTTAAAAAGCAAAATATTTCTCTTGTTTATTGACTATTATTATTTGAGAGTATTTGTGTCCTCACTAGCCAACGAAGCACTGCTGTCTTTAAGGCTATGGCCTGGTTGTCAACGTCATGCGTTACTTTCCTTCTTTCCTTCTTCCCCCCACTGGCATATCTGTCACGAATTCCAACAGAATAAATGTTTTACTCCCAGAGCTTACCATTTGGGGATTATTTCTTACCAAGATTAAAACTTCACAAGATTTAATGTTTCCAAAATAGAGTGAGAGAGGAATCAAAGTCTGGATGTTGTTCCTTATGTGTGTACACAATTCTCCATATCTGTCTTGGCTGATAGACCTGAAGGGCCTGGAAAGCTCAGTTGGTGGAGCCATGGTCTAGCAGGTAGAAGGTTGCTGGTTCGAATCCTGCTGTAGCCAAGGATTATTTCCTGGTGTTAAGCATTATACAAACTCCATTTGGCCATCTCCCTGTACATTAAACTTACTGCATGCACTGATCATCTTACTGTAGCTATCGGTCTGGGGGTTCTTTCAGTGCAGATCTTAAAAACAGGACCCCATTCCCCCCACTCCCCCGATAGTCCACTGTCCTTATATGCACCCAGTTTGAGGCAGGGTGTTAAGCAACCAATAACCAACCAACCTTGGGTAACAGAAGATTTCTTTTTTGTGCACTGGTTGAAGCAGAATGACTGTAGAATTTCTGTCTTGGTACTCCTTCAGAACTCATCTTGTTGTCTTGCAGAACTCTGCAATGAAAATCAACCCGGACGTTGAACATGAACGACTGCAAGCTATAGAAGCAAAAATCAGGGACAAAAGGAAAGTTCTGAATCAACCAGATGCATTTAGAGGTGTGCAGCAACTTACTCGACAGCAGGCAGATCTTGAGAAGGCCTTGTTCCATGGGACGGACAGAGACAGGTCAGCCGTTAGCAGTTTGTTGACAAGGTGGAAGCCTGTTCAGTCTGGTGACTCTAGTGACCCAATTGACTGCCTTCCACAGATAGTGGCCGACATAGAGACACATGCTGGGGAAAAGATCCGACTAAAGAGGAAGCACCACAAGAGAAATCGGAAGCAGACTGAGCCATCAGTAAGCCCTGATGACATGTTGAAGACAGCAGATGATGGAACGTCAGACAGCCTGAGCCACATAAGATCTTCAACTTTCCAAGAAAGAAACTTAGGGTCTGTAGATACTTCTTCACGTGAAACAAGTGGAAGGCACTCACCACTGGGAGGCTTCGTAGGGTGTCTTTCTTGGGAGGACACAGTAGCCCTGCAGATAGTGCAGTCACACTCGCAGAGCGCCCAGAGAGATACGCAGGTGTCAGCTTCAGTGGTGCGTGAAGAATCGTGTGTAAATCAAGCTGAGGACAACGCTGTCACTGACAATGGGAAAGAAAAAGACAGTAGGTGGAAAGTAGTAGAGAGGCACATAGAACTACTGCCAAAAGACTACATTGTTGAGAACAGACTGAGTGTGGAGGAAATCTGCCAGTTACCAAAGTTTGAAAACTATGAAGCTGGGATACCAAGCAAGGTCAGATTTTGTTTGTATTCGTGAGAGTGGGTAGAATTCTTGATGATATATTTTAAATCCCCGAACTAGTGTGTTTTGTGATGAATTTTGTTAAGTGATTTTGTTTTGAAGAGTTGTTCATCATATTTTCAGTTTCGTTTTTGTTACAAAACGAAACTGAAAATATGATGAACTCTTTTTAAACCTTTTTAAACAAAGACAGCTTGGCCAGATTCGCTTTGCGAAACGTAGCTGGGGTGTGCATGTTGTATGGGATCAGTTTCGTGCAGGTCTCTCTTAAGAGAGTGCTGTGCCAACTGACCAAGCTGCTGTTGATAAAGGAGAATCTTTTGCTTGTATCCCTATCACTCTGTGCATTCTTGCTTGAGCAACTTGACCAAATTGTCACTCCAACAGGAAGTACTTGAAACGCTCGACATAACCATATGCAGACGCATGCGACCAAGGGAGCTTACCGTACCCAAACATGTAGCAAAGAGAGGGTAGTAAAAAAGGAGGATCTGCCAGGTCCCTTTCTTTCGACCCTCTCTTTGCTGCGTGTTTGGGTACGGTAAGCTCCTTTGGTCACATGCGTCTGCATACGGTTATGTTGAGTGTTTCAAGTACTTCCTGTTGAAGTGACAATTTGCTAATTTAAGTGCTCTGTCCTCATTTGTTCTTTATCAACTTGACCTAGTTACCTCTCTTTGCTGGGATTTAAAGCAGAGTGACATGAGAAGACATTCTTCTCTTCATATTCTCAAGTGTTCATCTCATGCACACGTGCATGCACACACGCATAAAAATGTATCATGCTATGGCTGCAGAAGGGAGACAGTTTGCGTCCATTCCAGATGCATAGAATAATCCTAGTTCGTACATAAGTTGCGATTCTTGTATGTGTAAATCTTAATCTTTCGATTACTATAAAAATAGTTATATTTTCTCATTCGTGTTTTCTTTCTTATTATTTTGTGTGCATGACCATGCCAGTGAGTCAAGGGTTATTTGCGTTACACAGGTGCTGTATGTAAAAAACCTAGCTCCGTGTACTTGTGAGGCAGACCTTGTTGCCCTGTTTGGTCACTACCAGAAGCAAAATGGGGCACCTGTTGTCTACAGACTGATGAAAGGCAGAATGAGGGGACAGGCTTTTGTCACATTTGAAGGTACGTGGAGTCACACTTTGTTTTATCATTTAAAAATTAGGCCACTATTAAGGTGGTTTATTTTTACTGAAAAACTGAGCCTAAGACAAACAACCGACATCAATTTCATTTTGAACATGTTGACAGCAAACCTAGCTTTTGCAGAAGAAACTGTTACAAACCAAGGTTCCCCACAGCCTAAGAAACTAAGGGCCCTGGGTATTCTGTGTGTGAAAATTCTAAGGATTCCTTGAAGAAAACAAATAAAAATCCCTCTATTTTTTTGATTTATTCAATAATATAAGTATTACTATTTCATTACTGTAAAAGAGAAATTTACGTTTGGTAAACATCAGTTGGAACAGTGTGGTTTGGATGAAGTATGTTGTCATGGTCAAGAAGTAATGGATCCTCATAACGAAACAAAGCATAAATACTTCTACTTTGTTCCCAGTGTTTTGTTAACAGTGGTGGTTTTTGAGCTAAATAAAGGTGCAGCTTGGAGGTTAATGTTAACTTACTATGTTAACAATAGTGGTTTTTTAGCTAAATAAAGGTGTAGCTTGGAGGTTAAATGTTAAAACTTCAGTAATTAGAATTGTATGTGTTATAACTGTGTAGCAAAAAAGGCATCCATATAGCTATTATCACATTCTGCATTGTCACTAAGGCTGTTTCAGGTAGCTGGCAGTTTCATAGAATATGCCAGCCTGCTTCAACGAGTTTGAAAACATATATTTGGTAGGGTGGTGTTTTCATGACTATGCTCTGGAAGGGCTGAAAAGGCTGTTTATTTGACTTGTCATATCAAGTGAACATTAGACATTGTGAGTAAATGTGATCTGTCACTTAACAGATGTGAGTCCTGCAAAACAAAAGCTTGCATCTATTTTCATAACTGCAGCTAATAATTTTTTAATTGTGGCTAGTAATTGTGTGTGTGTGCATGTGTGTGTGTGTGTGAGAGGAGAGGGAATGGGCCGTTGGCCAGTAGCTAGCAAGGACAAGCGCATGGTTTCAGGGCTGGTTCTGCTAGTGAAGTGGTTATAAAACGGTAGAGCCAGGTGTTGATGGACATGGCACACTGGGTCAGTGAGTGAGCTGGTGGTCTTCAGGCTTAATTAACTTTTCCTCTGGTGATCAATGGGACAAAAAAATTTACCTGTTCTTGCAAAACAAAGTAAACACCAACTGTCTCAAATGTTGAAACCTTGAAGTTATCTGCAGGGTTTGGGGCTCATTAAAATTGCGAATCCTGTTTGATGTATCTAACAGAAATAGCTTCTTGTTTTAAAACTGTTTTGATTTTTCATTGTGGTTGGTTAGTTGCAAACCAGCTTCCGTCTGTGTCACAGCTAGGGAGATTTCTTTTTGCTCTTGATGGGTCGTCTCCTATTCTCGCTCACACGACCACCGTCAAGAGGCGACATGCGTAGATGGAACTATCACTATATTACTAAAATTAATGAATATACTTTCTTAATCATATGGCCGAGCCCCCACCACCTACAGTCTCCCATAAAGAACAACAAAAGACCGTAATACAGTGAACACAAAAAAAAGAATGTATTGTTGATATAAACAGCGAGTATTTACAATCAAGTCAATATATGTTACAACTCGTTTCAACTCTAGGGGTCCCGCAATTTCCTTCTGTTCGGCCTAGGTCTACAATAACATCTAATACCAACCTACATCACCCGCCTCACTATTAAACACAATGACAAACCACGTACCTCAATCTCGCCTTTGCTTATGAGAAAAAAAGAATGACCACATGATGCACAACATTCACAAAACACAACACTCGTTCCCGAATGCTTCTTACAGTCCGCACGACAGTCTGTATGTTGGAGCGCTCCTTCCTTGGATATTTTTCACCAGTAGATACCCTGAAGACCTCTTGAACACCTCCACGTAACAGCAGACTTCGATGCTGACGATCACACATGCCACAGAGGATATGATGATGTTCCAAAGGCTGACACACAGCCCCTTGAGCTCACCCCAAGAGCTCGGTTACAGGCAGCCTCCTTGTAAGGCTGGACCTTCGCCCCCTGTTTCAGACGGTTGTCTTGTCCGGGGTCTTCGCTCTCCCTCCTTTACGTTCTGCAGTCCTCTCCCTCCCGGTCAGCGTAGAGGTTTGCCACAGCAGAGGAACACGTGCTAGAGTCACACCCCAGTCTGGAAGGACCACGCACCCTCACAGAGTCCCTTGCGCTATGCAACTGGTCTACAAGAGCCACGTGCCGTTGCTACTAGACTTCCACACGTCCAGTACAACAAGACACCTCAATTCTGCAGCTGAATCCTTCAGCCTTCAACAGAGTTGTACCACAAGACACGTACGTCTCACCACAACAGCTCTTCTTCACAGGAGTTCAGGCTAACAATGCCCTCACTGTAGATTTGGCTGAAGATGTCCTCTAACAGGATACTTGAGCAGAAGACGTCCTTTCACAGGATAGTTGGGCGGAAGATCGTTTGACTGTCTAAACCAGTCCTTTTATTCTCAACTTTTGTCCATAGATTCTTTCATTCGCGCGCACGTGGCCATCAAGATAATTACGTATTCAACCAATCATGCCAGAGACAGCAGAAGCCCCAACCCCGTGTCAACTACAAAGACACGCCCCTAAGTGGACACCAAGAGTGGACATAGCTACCCCCTCCCCTTCCTGGTTGTTTACACCCATCGGCTACATCAAAGCCCCTGGTGCTCGATACTACGCATCAGCAGGTTCCTCCAGATATGTAATCCTCCCCTGCCCAAGTAACCCGCACCTGGCCTGGCTATGGTCCCTGCCCAGCTGTGCCTCAGGGCGAGTAACACCTTACCCCTTGCTTCTAGGGCCAGCACCCCTGATCAGAAGTGTGAACAGAAACCTAACCTGGGCTGGTGATGACGTGAGCGGCTAGATGGCGGCTTGAACAAGGGGATAGTAGACCTTAATTAGGGCCGGAGAGTCGAGGATGGGTCGCACCTGGAATCTATGGTGTAATCTCTTTGACCCACCAGACCCCAAAATGTGACAGTCTGTCAGGGCAGAATCTTGGCATGAATTCAGAACTCCGTATTAGAATGATAAAGTTCTCTTATATAGTGATTATATCACACTTCCCATCCAGAAGCTGCTCCAAATCAGAATGACCAAATGCTTGAAATGTGTTTTGGCTTTTGCATTGAATTTTTTTAACAGCCTGGAAATGAGCGGAAAATCTCCCACGTTGCAGACTTTGGTGACAATACCTTCATGACTATGAATTCTGGGAATCCTGAAAACATCTTCCATTCTCCGTTTAGCTATTTGCATTGCACGGTCCTTTTTGTGATGTATTGTTGTTTGCTAATCACCATATTTCAAATTAAGATTTTGCTATTTGCATTGCACGGTTGTTTGCTAATCACCATATTTCAAATTAAGATTTTGCTATTTGCATTGCACGGTCCTTTTTGTGATGTATTGTTGTTTGCTAATCACCATATTTCAAATTAAGATTCTGCTATTTGCACTGCACGGTCCTTTTTGTGATGTATTGTTGTTTGCTAATCACCATATTTCAAATAAAGATTTTGCTATTTGCATTGCACGGTCCTTTTTGTGATGTATTGTTGTTTGCTAATCACCATATTTCAAATTAAGATTTTGCTATTTGCATTGCACGGTCCTTTTTGTGATGTATTGTTGTTTGCTAATCACCATATTTCAAATTAAGATTTAGCTATTTGCATTGCACGGTCCTTTTTGTGATGTATTGTTGTTTGCTAATCACCATATTTCAAATAAAGATTTTGCTATTTGCATTGCACGGTCCTTTTTGTGATTTATTGTTGTTTGCTAATCACCATATTTCAAATAAAGATTTTGCTCTAAATTTTTGTTGCAGATGCTCAGACTGCATCAGAAGCACTCAATCTTGTTAATGGCTCCAAGCTTCATGGCAAGCCGGTCATTATACAGTATGGAAGACAAGCCAGTTCTTTAGATGGAGAAGTCTTTGGGTGATGGCACAATGGACACCAAAATGCTTCCCAAAATCATCACGTGGACATTAGATGGTCCTATTTTGTAAAGAGTGCTAAAATCAACTGTTTGTAAAGGTGCATTTTGTAGTGATGATAAAGTAATTTTTTTGTAATACAGTAAAACCTGCCTTGTGTGGCCCCCAAGATGAACAGCCCCCTACTGTCTTGGGACACTTACGATCGGCACAGATTAGTTTCCAACACTAAATCACCTTAGAGCAGCGGTCACCTGCCAAATGTGGACAGGAACGGTTAATTCAGAGACAAACTTTTAACTTAACCTGACCCGAGGACCTATAAATATATAAATAAATCCATGTGGGACTGGTTCTGAATTACACAATCAAAAAATCTACCAGCTAGTGGATGTCTGATGCAGGCAGGATTCTACCCTATCCACCCCCACCCTTCTCCACCTGCCTCTCTTGCTCCTCTGTCATTTTTTTTTCTGTCTCCAATCTTGTTTACAAATACTAGAAATTTTCAAATGATGTGGGATAAAGTCATTGTAAATATTTCATCTTCAATTTGAAAGGGTGGTGTTGCAAATAAATGGACTGAGTTTTTAGCATAGATGGTACGTAGGCTTTTTCTTCCAAGCACATTCAACATCGACATTTAGATCTACTGATTTAGGGCACACGTGGTCTGTGACCTGCACAAGTGAAAATTCTGCAAATACACGAATAGAATTTACTTTGCAAGTTGTGATCTTAAATGTAAATGATCTGCTTAAAATATTAAACCTGAAATGTGTAGTTTATTCATTTAACTTTGTTGATTTTTTTCTGTAAGCACATTTCTATTTGCTCACACACGTGACATGTTGATGACGCCATTTCTAAACCTACAGAACATGTTCCCTGTAATGTAGGATCTTAGAATTAATTTTTAAAGAAATGACGTAGATTGTAAAGGAAATCACTGCAAAATACATTTCATTGATTTAAAAATGTACTGTATATTTTTTACTCATTTCAGTAATCTGTTTAGTTTTTGTTATTGTGTTGACAAACACATGCTGTGTCAAACTACAGAACATTCATAGGACTAGCTTTAGGGCAGTTTCTCAGTCACGTTTTCGTTCTGTACTTGTGAGCGTGTTTTGGCCTTGTATATGCACTCTCCTTTTTTCAGGGGGTGGGGGGAGCGCAGGGGGGGATGATGTTGAGGACAAAGCACTTCCCCTGTCAGCTGGAGAGGCCCATGGTGATTTCATGGCATCAGATGGGGGCTGGAATCCTGGCAGGAAAGATACAATGTGAAATTTTCTGCATTGTGCTTTTTGGCAGGCAGAATGATGAAGTGTGCTTTGTAACTATAATAAATGTATGATGAAATCTACATAGTGTTTTAGTTTTCCTTTTTTTCTCTCTCTCTCTCCCCCAATCATTTCATGGTTGGTCTTTATAAAAACAATATAAATTTGTGCTCCTGAGTTGGAAATTAGAGGCACCTGTGATGAAGGGCCACCGGTCATTTAAGGACACACTTCTGGGTGGAAAAAAGGGTGTGAAGTGATGGTAAGTATTGGTACCAGCCCTGTGTTGCTGTGTGTATCAGAGTTGATAGAGCCCCCTGCGTTCCTGTTCCTCTGGGGTGTACTGGAACTGATACAGTCCCTGTGTGTTCCTGTAGTGTGTAAAACTGGGCTGTGTGGTGAAGGTGACAGACTTGTAGCCGTGCAGTTGATAGCTTCTTGCTGTTGGCCCTACAATGTGTCTGCCGCTCGTGCAAGCCGCTGTGTGTGACAAGACGGGCCGCACCTTAACTTACTGGACTCGACTTCTCCAGAATTACTGGACAACTTTTATGGTGATCTCGTAAATATAGATTGAGCAATCGTCACCAAAACCTTTACTGCCTCAGGTCAATGGTTTCTACACCAAAGGGCGACGATGGTATGAAATAATGTGAATAACTAGAGAAATCTACCGAGGGAAAAGATTCTCATCCTCTGACACGCTCGCTCAGTCTCACACAGGCATAACACTTCTTGCTCAAGAGCCCGACAACAGAGCACCTACTCTTGTCACTACTGAAACGGCTGTTTTACCGCAATACACAGCTCTAAAGCTATTCAACGACCAACACTGAAGCTATGACACCGCAATGACCAGCACTTCCCTCTACCTCCCCTTGGCGTACTTGCCCGACCTCTAGCTTATGACGTCCCCTGTCTCCGGCAGGATAAAACCACCTATCTTAAATCAACCCGAGTCCCAGACTCTAAGATAGTTTATGGCAAGAACAGTCCTAATTCAGAAGGCACAACCAACGGTCACTCGTCTATTTTGTAGATTTGTCGGCGAAATACAACCCAGTGTATTCAGCGTGATTGCTAGCTGCGGCTCCTACCACATACTGGCTAAGATGGCGAGGGGCAGCGGTCCGTGGCTCTACCTGAGTCCGCTTCTCTTGGTCTTCCTACATTAACTCTCTCTCCATGTCCTGTGTCCGAGTGTATATATCCCAGTCTCACATTTTTGCCTGCTTAAGTAGTATGTGTCCTGACGCCTTAAACTTGACTAAACCGATTCTGGCCAGCCCAGGTTGGGGCGGAGCTGTTAGCCTGGCTATGACGTACCGTCCACCTGCCAAGCGTCAAGAGAGGGAAGGGTGAACAGGCTAAACTAGGAGTGACATGTGACACTGTGTGACGCTGGTTTTGCCTTGCAGTCCATAGAGGGACAGGATTAAAGTGTGAAAAAGGTGGTTAGGGGATAGAAAGCCGAGTGTGTGAGTGCATGCGTGTTAGTGTTTGAGGTTCAGTCCTGTGGCCACCATGGTGCCAAAGTGAGAGATGAAGTAGGACTCCATATTTTTACAGTTAATGGAGTCACCATTCATCTGCCACAAGGCACAAACCCTCATGTTGTCTGCTGTGTGTGTGTGTGTTGAAATATGCGATTGGGTTACATCTGTTGTGCTTAGTGTTAGCAAAATGTTCTTTGAAGCAGGTGTTTAGTGTGCGTTCTGTCTCACCAATGTAGAGCAGATGGTACATGAGATGGCGTTGAGGATGTTTTTTATTCCTGCAAGTGAAGTGGCGCTTGATGTTGAAAGTGGTTTGAGGTGTCTGAAGTTTAGTGGCGGTGTTCAGGTGAGGCCAGGTAGGACGGTGAGGAACATTGCAGGGTGTGGAGCCAGTGGATGGTGGGAAGGGAGTGGGGCGTCGCAGGCAGTTAGCCTCAAGCTTAAAGGGACACTGCAGGCAGCTTAAAGCAGCACCTCAGGCTGAAAGCCACACTGCAGACCGTTAACCTCAGGCTAAATGGCACTGCCGGATGCTGTCCCCTAACTCAGTGACAGGAACAAGCTGACTTCAAAGTAAGGTAGCAAGAAGTTAAAAGTTTCTAAAAATAAACGCTCAGTTCAAAGATTATTGGCTAACGCCCCAAGCAGCTTATTCACCACCATACTTCTGACTCCTTGTCTCTTAATCAGTCCAGCACTAGAATGGCCCTTCTCATTGCTCCTCTGCCCCCAAGCAGCCAGCTAGCCAGGCGGGAAGTTTTGTTCTATTTCAGTATTTGTCATCTTTTTTCTGATCTCATTGTAACTTCTATGGGCGTGATGATTTGTTTATTCGTGATGCAAAAGTTATTTATTTTGTGCATGGAGACGCCAGCTGTTAGGTGTGCACTTTCGCCTTCTCGCATTTTCTTTTGCAACAACGCACGGAACTCCTTCGTGTGTAGTTCACTGTGTAAATAACTATGTTACCAACCGGAAGTTTAACACATGGCTGGATCATCAACCAGATGTTGAGCAGATCATTGTATCAAAAGCAGGTTATTTCGGGTAGCATCCGGCCGGAAGTGACGAAGCTGCGCGTGCTAAGTTTCGGTCGCTTTCACTAGGTCGCCAGGCACTTCCCGCTGGGTGGTGGAAGGGGAGAACTGGGGTCAAAGGGACAGAAATACTCGAGGTGACTTCTACCTGATAGTTTAAGAGGTCAGTTTCTGGTAAAGGAAAAGGGCGGTGACTTTCTGAGGACGTGTACAGACTTATTTTGTTACCATCACCACACCCCCCCCTTTCAAAAAGAAAACACTGGCATGTTCTCGGGGACAACCCAGCAGCCACTCACAGCATCTTGCAGTGTCTAGAGAAGGACTCAGGGACTACAAAGAACAGCACTGTAGGCAGTCTAGAGAAGGACATCTGCATGATTTGTGAGTATTTTTTTAAAAGTGATCTGTAACCATCGTGGTTGTCTCAACGCAGTCGTATTCTGTGTAGTTTCTGTGTCTCTTTTCCTCTGTAGTTCTCTATAGTGGTTCATTACTAATCATATGGACATAAAGAACTGTATAATGTAGCTGTTCCTAGTCTCCTGAAAATAAAGAACTGCACTCTGTAGCTGTTTATTGCGAATCTTCTGAATGTAAAGATCTACTCTTTGGCTATTTATTATTAATCCTTTGGACATAAAGAACTGTACTCTACTACTGTTGATTTCTAATTTTGTGGACTCTGAGAACTGTGTTGTATACATGATCATTACTAGTCTACCGCCACACATCTACCGCCACACGTCTACCGCCACACGTCTACCGTCACACGTCTACCGTCACACATCTACCGTCACACATCTACCGCCACACGTCTGCCGCCACACATCTACCGTCACACGTCTACCGTCACACATCTACCGCCACACATCTACCGTCACACGTCTACCGCCACACGTCTGCCGCCACACGTCTACCGTCACACATCTGCCGCCACACATCTACCGCCACACGTCTGCCGTCACACGTCTACCGTCACACATCTGCCGCCACACGTCTGTCGTCACACGTCTGCCGCCACACATCTACCGCCACACATCTACCGTCACACATCTGCCGTCACAGGTCTACCGTAACACATCTGCTGCCACACATCTACCGTCACACATCTACCGTCACACATCTACCGCCACCCGTCTACCGCCACACATCTACCGCCATTCACATTTGGTAGTTTCCCGTCTCCTTCACAGCGTGCGTGAACGTGTGGGTGCGCGTGCTGACGTCAGACTAACGCCATGTTTCGCTCTGTTCGCCAGGATCCCGCCATGCTGCTGCACCTCTGTATCTCGTCCTTTCTCGGAGCGCTCGCAGTTCCCCACTTCATACCCTCCTCCGCTGTGACGCCAGCGACGCCCTCGACACTGCAAAGAGTCACCGAGAAAAATCACTCGCGAATCAAGTGCGACCTGTACTGCTGCAACTGCAATCATGATAAAGCCCTCTGCACCGGCCGCAGCCGCCGTCTGCACTACCTGCCGCGCGTGCCGGCCAACATCCGACAGTTCCGCATGATGCTGGCCGACCTGCACGTGGTAACTCGCGCCATGATGGCCAACCTGTCCAACTTTGACATCGTCCTTCTGAACCTGACCAACAACAACATCGTCAGCATCAGCTCTGACGCCTTCGTCGACTTTCATCATCTCAAGTCCCTGTGCCTGAGCAACAACAGCATCCCAGTGCCCGACCTACAGGCGGCGCTCCACAATATCTCCAGCCGGCACATGACGTCACTGTACCTGGACAGCATGAAGCTCGGCGACCTGCCGCAGGATTTCTTTTCTGCCCCGGCTTTCGAGGACGCGGAGTTCTCCGTCCTCAACCTGGTGAGCAACGATCTGACGTCCTTCAACAGCTCGGTGTTCCGGGTCTTCCGTAAGATCGAAAAACTGCTTCTTTCCCAGAACAAGATCGGCGGCTTGACGCTGCACGCTGGCGCCAACATCAGCTCGCTGCACTTGTCAGACAACGCTGTGCGCGAGCTGCCGGACTTTTGCCTGCCGCCAGATGGCTCTCCTGGCGTCCATACCGACGTGCCGGCCATTCACAACCTGTTGGCGCTTCATCTGCAAAACAACGAGTTGCAGCGCATCCCCACAGGACTCCTGCGCGCCAAGTGCTTGCCACACCTGCTGAAACTGGACATCAGTGGCTTGAGGCTGACCAAGCTAGAGAACGACTTCATTGCCGACCTTCCCAGACTGGAGAGCTTAATTGTCTGTGACAGCGTGTTTCTCTACAAGTACGAACCGTGGGCGTTCCGCAGTGCCAGTCTGCTGAGCCTGTTACTGTGTAACAACAACAAGAGGCTGGACACAGGCACACTGGATGTTTCCACCGCCTTCCACCACTGCCCCAGCCTCACCACGCTGAGGATTCTCAACACCAAGATCGAGATGAGGGACGAGGCGGTGAGACAGCTGCTTCTACCTCTGACCTCTGTTCAGCACCTGGCGTTAGAGTCGACGTCACTCGGTAACATTCCTGAGGACACACTGTGGCGTCTCCCAAAGCTAAAGGTACAGGCATTGATGTCATTTGTCTCCATTATTAAAACAAAGGACTTATCAAGTTTATCACAATAATAAGTACAAATCTTATTTGGATTTTAGATATTGTAAAATTAGGAAATCGCTTGCGGGTTTCTGTGGTACGCTTGTGGTGTACTGCAGTATGTTTGTGGTGTACAGTGGCATCCTTGTGGTGTACCAGGCACGCTTGTAGTGCACTGCAGTATGTCTGGGGTGCACTACGGTACGCTTGTGGTGTTGTGTTTAGTGGCATGCTTGTGGTGTTCTGTTACGCTTGACTTGCTCTGCGGTATGCTTGTGTTGTTCTGTGCTACACTTTTGGTCTACTGTGGCACGCATGTGGTGTTCTGTGGTACGCCTTTAGTGCTTTGTGATATGCTTTGGGTGTATTGTGGCACGCTTGCGGTACGCTGCAGTAGATTGGGGTGCAATGTGGCATGCTTGATGTGTACTATGGCATGCTTCGGGTGTTCTGTGGTACGTACGTGTTCTGTGGTACGCTTGTGCTGTTATGCGGTACGCTTGTGGTGCACGGTGGTACGCTTGTGATGCACGATGATATGCTTTTGATGTAATGTGGTACACTTTTGATGCATTGTGGTACACTTTTGATGCATTGTGGTACGCTTGTGGTGTACTGTGGTACGCTTGTGATGCACCGTGGTTCGCTTGTGTTGTACTGCGGTACGCTCGTGGTGTACTGTGGTACGCTTGTGCTGTTCTTTGGTACGCTTGTGGTGTACTGTGGTACGCTTGTGCTGTTCTGTGGTACACTCGTTGTGTACTGTGGTACGCTTGTGCTGTTCTGCGGTACGCTTGTGGTGTACTGTGGTGTGCTTGTGCGGTTCTGTGGTACGCTCGTGGTGTACTGCGGTACGCTTGTGGTGTACCGTGGTACGCTTGTGGTGTACCGTGGTACGCTTGTGATGCACTGTGGTACGCTTGTGTATTGCCGCACCCGTCGTGACGGATGTCGAGTCACATCTATTTTTCTCTTTATTTTCGTTTTAAAAAGTTTTTCGTTGATTGCCTCATTTCAGACCCTAACATTCAGAGGCAATCACCTGGACCCATTTAGACTGGGGCTTGCACTTAAAAATGTGACTAACCTGGATTACCTGAGCCTGCAAGGCAACTCAATCAGCATTGTGAACGAGTCCACCCTGCCCTGGGAATTCCGACAGAGCCTCGAGAAGATAGATCTTTCGCGAAACCCGTTTCTGTGTTCGTGTGATCTGCTTTGGTTCAGAACGTAAGTCATTCCGTCCTTTTCACATCGCTGCGGTGCAGCGGCGGATCCAGCATGTCCTTCTAGGGGTGGGGGGTAGGGGCGATAGGTACTGCCTATAACATGTCTTTTATATGTCACACACAATTGCGTCATAGGTTAGCGGGGGATATATAAATAGTGAACAATACTTAGCGGAACTTGGTTGATGGATTAGCGATATTCCTAATTTCGTTCTCTCTGCTGTAAGGCTTTTACACCGTTTCTTGTGAAGAAAAAAACCAGGCAAAGATTGCAAAATGCGCGTAAAAGTTTTATTTAAATGATTAACCCTCATCACTAAGAACACAACAGAAACAAATACACGTATTCCTACATTTGCAATACGAAGTCCATTTTTGGATTTCTTTTCTTTGCGAATCGCTGGATCACAATGTAGACATCTACATCGATGTCACGGTGCATATGCATGAGGGTTAGTCTTGTCAGCCTTTCTTGATCATTTGATTTATCATGTCCAGTGACGTATAATGATCTGTGATATACCTGCCTACATCATTCACATCAGCATAACTAGTTCAGCAGGAGCTGAGACATCAGCAGCTGCACCTGGCCGTGAATGTGTCGACGGCATTTCGATAACGCTTTGTCCGGACACCCTCACAGTCAGACCTTGTCGCCACATTAGGAGTGTTGTGATCGTCACTGTCTGATTTAAAATCGATTCCCTCACAGTCAGACCTTGTCGCCGC
>SMGT01015900.1:53698-83920 GCA_004794575.1 Lanistes nyassanus | reverse complement strand
TTATAATAGTTTTCTTCTATACAGAACAGATACATTTCTGGGGTGATTAAGACAGAAAAGAAAGAAGACAACAAAATATAATATGACAAGACGATTTTCATAAATAATAAGAAAAAATTCCTATAGAGGTACGCAGGTGACGCTGATATGCAACCCCCAAACAGAGAAGACTCTGGAGCTACTCCCCCTGATCGGTTCGCCAGTTGCTGTAAGTGTGTTACGAAATTGACTATATATCTAAGTGTGATGGAGCGGATCAGCTCCGCAAACTTTCCTCTCTCTCTCTCCTTAACAGAGGCAGGCCTTTTGTTGAAGCTCTCGCTACATACTTTATTGAGTGCCGCCGCTGCTGCTGCCCAACACCGTCCGTCGGCCCACGGCTCACTGCCCTTTGTCCGGTCTGTACCCCGCTTTTATCGGGTGGGGCGCGGGCCGCGACGGGGGCATTGCCAGGTACAGCAGCAGCTAGCGGGTGAAAGTGCGGCGCATAGCGCATTTTGTGTTTGCTATGCGCACAAAAGTATGGATAAAAAAGCAAAGAATATATATACAAGAACAAGAAAATATGTGATAAATAGAGAGCGCTCTGCTCTGTTAGTTGTTAGTATCTGTATCTATCCTAGAAGGAGACAGAAGCGTTTAAAGAGAGTGAGCCTAGCACAGCACGTATGAGATGCCACAGCGCGTCACAGCCACGCGTCGCTGGCGGTACCCAGCCTGTAACCTGATACCGTCACAGTCACGTGTCACTGGCGGTACCCAGCCTGTAACCTGATACCGTCACAGTCACGCGTCGCTGGCGGTACCCAGCCTGTAACCTGATACCGTCACAGTCACGTGTCACTGGCGGTACCCAGCCTGTAACCTGATACCGTCACAGTCACGCGTCGCTGGCGGTACCCAGCCTGTAACCTGATACCGCCCGCTGTGAGCGTGTGGTGGCAAAACCGTCTCCGTGATGGCTGCGTCCATCACATAAGCAACAACATAATCAGTATTGATGATCATTTTAGATGCACAAGACTGCTAAAGATTTATGATTTTCAAAATAGCATGAATATACATTAGGTACGAACTAGGAAAAGTAAAATGCAAGCAACATTACGTAATTTGGAAGTCAGAAATGGACAGATTTGCAATACTTAGAATGTAATTGTGTGCTAATAGCATGTATGATTTCTACAGTTCCATTATTTTTCAAGCGTATACAAAGATCTAAAATAATTAATATATATATATATATGGCAAAAAGCGGTACTTTACACTTCATTCATTCTTTCGATAATAATATGGTATCTTTAAAGACACTGAGAAAGTCTGAAATTTAGGGAAAACATACCCACAAAGACTTAGTCATGAAACAAAAGTCCCTGGTAAACTTTAGAAACTTTACTGTTGGCTACAATGTAGCTGACAACTGTTACATTCGTTATTCTTTGTCTACTGTTCCGTCTGCTTCCTGTTTGGCTCGTCTCGTTCCGTTTGTCTGTGTGTTTGTCTGGGCATCTGTCTATATGTCTGTCCGTCTTCCTGCCAGTCTGCCTGCCAGTCTGTCTGTGTTACCGTCCGTCCGTCCGTTTATTGGATTAAATTTCACACACACAATTCAGTAAAGATCTCAGACGTCTGCTTTTCAGGAGTTTACACTGACCAGCAAATACTGCTGCCCATACTCGGGCAACACCGGCACCGGACTCTCAGCTGGCTCTGTGTGTGTGATCTTGTGAGTACATCCTGTGACCTACTAAAAAGCATTTACAAACATTACATTCGGAATGTGCTGTTTTCTGTTCTTTTTCTTCTGGAATTACTAGAGATATGGTTAGGATACGGACAAAAACTTTAAATTATAACTGCGTTCCTGTATCGGAAAACTCAAACCACGTGAAGCCACCATCAGCGACAGCGTACCAGTAGAGACCACCAGCGGGACCTCACATACCCACAAGCAGTCAAAACACCCTACCGCAGACCCTTGCCCCTCTCCCCTTCCCCCAGATCAGTACTAGGACGGGTTGGCCCGGTGTCAGTGTAATGTGACTGTATTACGACAGCAGTCCCACTTGTTGCAGGACGTTAACTGTGTCAAAGGAACACCGTCCTGGAGCCGTATTCATGACCGAGGGTTAAGCCTAAACCCATCAAAGATCACGTGAGAAACCATTCATCTCACTGGTTAACAAATGTTGCAAACCGATAGATTGCCACGTGATCGCTGAACCGACAGCCATGAATATGGGTCTAGATATATACTTAGTTTGGGGCGGGACCTTACGAACAAACCCCCTAAACCCTGTATCAGAAATGTGCTCATGCCTACATTTTGCACGAGTCACGCCGTCTCCAGTTATAGTTATATATAAATATCGTATCTCCTATAGTTCATCTCTTCGTTAAACAATAAAGTTTTTTTTTTTATTTCGGAAAATTCGCTGGACCTTGTGACATGGCCAACTCGCACAAAATTATCAGGATTTTATGGAATCGAACTTCATTTACCTTGCACTTTGTTATAAGATAGTGTGGCCTCTCTCCGTACATTGCAGTAAAAGTATATCCCTCCTCTTTTATCTGTCCAGTGCCACCGATATATTCGCGAGTTGTGGGACCCTAATTCTTGCGATTCCTCCGTAAAGGTTCGCTGTGCTGGTGCTGGTGTATGCTGTGGCTGGTGTTGTCTTTCAAGTAGGCGTTCGCAAAGCGTCTGGCAAGGACCTCATTCCTAACTACACTTTCTGGTCTTCTTTACCCGGACTAATCAAGGTGTGGTAGGACTTTACCATTGCTGTGTTTTCATTGTTACAGTTCTCCTGTCCACAATAAATTATGTTTCCATAGTTATGTTAAGGGCTATTTTCGTACAGGTTCTCTTGCAAATGACATGCGGAGTAGCATTGTGTAGCGGCACGAGAAAGAACTACCATTTTGCACTGATTAATTATATATATATATTTTTAGATGAAATAGCAATTAAATGTGTGCGCGTGTGCGTGCATGCGTGCGTGCGTGTGTTTAACTTCTCGGAACATAGATAACTTACGTAATATTGCAGAAAATGTTAAAAAGTTTTGAAACTATTTCATCATTGGGCTTCAAACTTACAGGATGGCGCGAAATTTACAATTTCTTGTGGACGCTCGGAGTACAGTAAAATCTGACGTCGACTCCAAGAAGGAAAAAAGCCTACAGATGCTGTACTGCTACCTTCTGTGACGCACAATGCTGTATAAATGTGAACTAAGGTGGTGTCATGTATGCGTATTTATACTGAATGCATGTCGATTGTTCTGTTGTGGTAAAAATTGTCACAAAAGGATGAGATTAAATTATTCTTTAAGCTTTTGCGTATCCCTTTTCTGCTGAGTGTATTTTGTATTGTGTTGTGGTGTGTTCGACGCGAAACCCAGCATTCAGCGTGTTATCAAAGGCAGCGCCATGAAGTGCGATCAAGCTGTTTTTTCAAAACTCATTTGTAACATGCAGTATCTGAACTCGTTCAGCTTTTGTACAACGATAACGACAAGATGATGTGCCATCGATTACGCGGTGATGTCGGGTGCATAAACTAATGATTGCAAGGTCACAAGACTCTAGTGTGACTGCGAGTTTAACTTTTTTTTAGACCTCACACTGCGAGGGACTCGGACGAAAAAGTTTTTGATAAGCGATTACTAAAAGGTCAAAAATGGTGGCCGGAATTCGGAGTACGCATCATTTTATGTTTGACCGCTTGTGCCTCGAGTCGCACGTGCATGGTTTATGAAACATGTTGAGGGGAGAGGTTGTGTTGTTGATGGTGGTCTTGCAGATGTCGCTGACAGCTGCACAGGTGAAAGGGGATTGTAGAAAAATTGACGCCTGCTCCTGTGAAGCTGACGAGGGCATTGTGAATCTCTGGCCTCTGGCAGGAGATAGTGATGCTACGTAAGCTTTCTTTTCTTTTTTCCCTAGGGATATTTCCCTGGTTTTCGCTTGACATGAGAGTAAACCTAAAATTAGATGGTGTTCGCCGTTCTGTTTGCGATAAAGCCTCTCCAGAGCTTAAAGTGTTCACACGTACCTCGTTCTAATTGCTTAGTAATCATTACAATTTCACTTTGCCGTCTGTCTTTCTTACCTACTGAATACTGACAAATATTATCTTTTCGTGTGACTTTTACCAGTTTTAAAGACCTTGTAAGCCCCAATCTGTATGGCTGGAAGTTCTCGTGGAATCCCTGCAACACATTCACCGAAGGCAGCTGCCTAAATGTTGCGGTGTGTATTACCGAAATTTGACGCACGAAGATTTTTCAATCATGCCTTGCTTTTTAAAAAAATCAGTTATGCAGACAAAAAGGGGAAACAGCCGTGAAGGTACACCGACACACGGATATACAGGCATGCAAGCCATCTACATCGCATGACCCTTGCCATTTCCAAAGACTTTTACACCTGCCAGGTCGCGACACCCAAATCCGTCATCTTGGTTTTCGTCGGTTTTTGAGTTGCACAAGTGAAATAAGTATTGTCAAGCACCACATTAAGATTCGTTTTAACTTTTTAACTGTGCCTCCACAGGTGTGTGAGTTTAGCGATGACGGGTACGCATTTTACAACCTGGGTACACAAGACTCCGCAAGGTTTTCTACAGTTTCGGGAGAACTGCAGATCATTTACAATAGTACTTCTCAAGGAGTAGTATGGTAAGCGTGTCTTTGGGTATATTGCTAACACAGCACTCAGACAGCTGGGCTGAAGGAAAGAGGATCGTACTAGCTAGCTATGTAACCTAACATTGTGTTGTATAACAGAGGGAAAACAATGAGCGTGTTTGGGAAGATTACAGTATAGATTCTTGTTGGATATATTTATACATGTTTAAAAAGCAGGAAGTGAGATAGGAGGAATGAAAGCAGATTAAGTAAAATGAAAGACTAAACGTTGACGTGAAAGAGTTACTGACTACAAATTACAAAAGTAGAGGATGTGATGAAGCAGACAGATATGCAAGACCTATACGCACTTACAATTTTCTAAAAACTAACCACTACAGGGTTAGTCAAGTGACGCTAAGATGCGACCCGAGTGAGGAGAAGAAGCTGGATACATTTGGGCCCACGACTTCAGCAACTTACGTAAGTGTGTTACATGCCGGTCTTACGTGTTTTCAACAGATAGGTCTCTTTGTCGCACGAAAAGATCTCGTGGCTGTCAGTATCAAGCTGTTTACGACACCATTTTTTAAATTATCTGGACCAGGTTAGACTTGCGCTACTCAACTATTAGCAAAAACGACCAGCAGATTACTACCCCCATGTGTTATTTTTTCTACATGTACTCTAGGGTTATCCTCAAGTGGTTCAAATTGATGTGTGCCAATGAGAGAAAGCTTACTGAAATACAGCGAGACGTCACAATGCATGCAACTTTATATAGCTATAGCGAACGAAACAAGCCGCAGTAATGACACCCCAGCTATTGAATGGTTCGAACCCTGTTGTACCTTTTTTTTTTTGAGGCATCACGGCGCAAATTCTTATAGCTACAGCGAACCAGCAAAAGCCAACGTGAGGATAGCCCTGTTGTAAAGACGCTAGCTTTTTACAATTTTAAGATTGAATTTTAGAGGTTCGATTCTCATGGTAACTTTCAATTTTTTCGGTTTGGGACAAAGGGTAGGGTTAGGGCTAGGTATTAGGCAGGGGCTTTTGTTTGCCTGTATAAGTTGAAGCCTATGTTTTAGGGCCAGACTGCATGTTTACAATCTGAGTCCAAATCGGTTCACTTAAGATAGTACCGAGTTGGGACTCGCCTCAGAGTACATGTCGGACAAAAAATTTCGCTGCCCGCACGGTCCTGGCTGCCTACAAGTACAAGAGACAGAAATTTGAGGAATACTATTTTTCGAGAAAGTTACACGAGGTTCAGAAACTGCATTACGTTGGATGACATTAGTATTCTTAGACCATCCCTATCAAAAGATAATTATCTGATTATTTTATTTGGATCAAAAAGGCTAGTGTTGACGCACCTTTCTACTGAAATAATTTAGTGGAAATGGGACATATTTTAGAGACATCTACCGACATTAAAAAAGTCTTTTAATGTTCGCAAGTGTATTTGTTGTTTCCGACAAAACAAACAGGAAGAACTCTCAGAGAAAGTTTTGACTGTCAGAGATTTGAAGGTTATCTTAAAATATTTCGAATACTTCTGCTCTTTTTAGAGACTAGAAACCTCGTGGCGTCGCTCATGTAAAAAGATGGCTTCACTTTGCACCACCTCACACTCAGGTTTATAGTGATGTCTGCCCCCCACCCCCTCCCATGGTCTAACTGTCTATATGTATACATTGCTTTGTCTATATTGCCTCGCTATCAGTTCCGTTTTGGTCAATGTGGTGGAATGTTACTGTTCACAGTTGTTCACACTGACTAGCAAGTACTGCTGTCCTCAGCGACAATCGTCAGGATTATCAGCTGGCTCTATCCTTCTTATTGTGTGAGTCGTATTTCAGACAGACAGACAGACAGACAGACAGACAGACAGACAGACAGACAGACAGACAGACAGACAGACAGACAGACAGACAGACAGACAGACGCAAATACAAAAAACCCAGCCAAAACAAAACAAAAAAAACCCAGAGCAAATTAACAAAACCCTCTAATTTCAAACACTTTAAAAAGTAATTTAAAATCTATCGTAAAGAAAAATTAACTTGCATAATGTGTGACATCTGTCATCAACATTATTTGACTCAGTCCCCCAGACATTCAAACAGTCATTCTCAGGTTTTGCCTAGGGCGTCAGAGGGTGTTCTGATTAGACAGACACATTCCCTATATGTTCTAGATACCTCTTAGATTTATAGGTTGTCACGAGTTGGGGTCTGGTGGGTCAAAGAGATTGCACCCTAGATTCTAGGTGTGACCCATTCACAACCCTCCCGCCTTACTTCAGGCCTTCATCCCTTTGCTCAAGCCGCCATCTAGCCACTCGCGCCATCACCAGGCCAGGGGCGGTCACGACACGCACGTAAGCTATTTACGAACGAACTTACCGAAACGTCCAGCGTAAGGAGAAAGTGTGGTGGTCACGACCCACACTTACGCTTAGGTGCGCCTCTACGTACATCGTAACTTTACACCACCTCCCAACGAGGTGTAACTCGCTCCGGCTCGCGAAATCTCGCCAACGAGAGGAGAAAAAATAGCAAACCGATTAGTTTATAGGCTGTATATGCGAAATTGTGCTGTTAAGCTTGCTGAATAATACAGTAAAAATGTCCCTCACTTTTTCGAACCAAATTCTTATTTCGTCTGCTGTGAAATTCTTCGCCCTAGGGCCGCGATTGCTTTTGCTGTCAGCCATGCTCGAAATTTGCAACGGAAGCTCTCGGGTAATCCACGGACTTCTTACCTATGGACCGAGCGTGGTACGACGCGTCCAGCATCGTGCTGACTCCCTCGCGCAGCCATCTTACCCTTCCTCGCGAGCAAGGCTTAAGGGCTTCCTACACTTGCAATGCTCTCAACGTTGAGCGAAAACATTTTCCGAGCATTCTCCGTGTAGGAAGCCCTTTACTGTAGGTGACTATAGCTAGCAGATAGGCGTCGCAGGAATGGATAGGGATGCGGCAGGGTATAAAGGGCTTCCTACACTTGCAATGTTCTCTGCAATGTTTACCATATATGGAAGTTGCAACGTTGAGCGAAAATGTTTCAGGGAGGCCTCTCAACATTTTAGGGGATCACACGCCGCGCTATTTTCCAGCAGGGGCTCAAAATGTTGCAGCGTGTCAGCCAATCAGAAACGATCCTGCTATTTAGTGCGGTGTGGTCTAGCGCTGGTCGTGATCATGTTAGGCCTTCGATTGATAGTCATCTGGTCAGAAAAAACGATTTTCGTGTTAATTGATCTCTTGCAGCACCATCCCAGCATATACGAAAACACATCCCCTGACTATTCAAACAGAGATTTAGTACGGGAAGTTTACCCGTCGATTGCGAGACGGCTGGGTCACGAAACTGTCGTGCGACATTCGCAAGAAGCGTCTGCTTTCGGTGGAGTCGTGTGGTGATATTCTTGTAGAAGACACGTACGCGTATGCTCCCAACTGGTTTCGACAAGCAATGCACTGTGGAACCCACATTCGTCTTTTCCATTTTGTTTTCTCAGACTGCTGGGCGAAAATAAATGCAGTCGCAGAAGCTGCAGCGGTCAGAATAAATTGTTCGTGATCATCCATAGTGTTACTATTGTCAGCCCCTAGAGCGAACACGTGACGGTCTGGCTGGTAAAATGTTGCAGGTGTCATGCGCCCGTGTACGGAGAATGCTCGGAAAATGTTTTCGCTCAACGTTGAGAGCATTGCAAGTGTATGAAGCCCTTAACGGCCTCGCCGCGGGGCCACTCCTCGAGTTTCAGCGCTCGCTCCTCTCTTTGTTGTCTCTGTGGGGCAATCCCGTCGTCACGTGATGGTGTTTTCGACGAAACCCCCTTTTCCGCTAAATTTAGCAGTCTTACGACTGACGTTTGTACACCTCGGTAAACGTGCGTGTCGTGACCATCGCCTTACGCACGATCGTAGCAGCGTCAAACGTTTGCTAAAGCTGGACGTATCGTCGCACGTAAGCAGTGCCGGATACGTGTGCGTCGTGACCTCCGCCCCAGGTTAGGTCCCTACTCACACCTCTAGTCAGCTTGCTGGCTCTAGGGCGAGGGACACGCGTTACCTGCTGGTCAGCTAGGGGTTAGTCAAGGAGGGGGAGATTAGGTATCAGAGGGAAGCAACTAACGTGTAGTGTCGACCTCCATGGCCATGTGTATGTGAATGCAAGGATGCACGAATGAAAGGTTAGAGTTAAAAAAAAACTAGTTTAGACGCGAAAACATCTTTTGGGAAACCTTCTACCGGAAATCTGCTGTGAGGAGACGTATGTGTCTTGTGGAGAGTCTGCGCAGCCAAGAGGACTTTCTGACGTAAGTCTTCCAGAACAACAGAGAGGGGCGTTCCATAGAAAGAACAGACTCTATACACGTCGTGAGAACTGTACAAACTACCAAGTGAAAGTGTGGTGTGTTCTACACGTGTTCATGGTGTGTGCAGTTGAAGCAAGCATGTGTATCTTCATGATAGTACATCAAGTGATGGAAACCAGAAAGTTAACCAGGAAGAAAGCCGGGCAGTCATCGTCTGTCAATGAGCCGATATTATTATTCATTTTGTAAATACTCGCTATCTGTAAATAATATTCTCTTTTTCTGTCGCTGCATTGTTTTGTTTTCCCCTGTGTTGTAGGGAGATGGTAGGCGGATGGGGGCTCGTGCCAAGGTGTTCTGTGAAGCAAGCATATAAGAATCATGAATAATACAGTGAGAATAGTTTCCACCTACGCATATCCTTTCGGCGGTCGTGCAAAGCGAGCGCAAGGAAGACGCGTTAAGGGAAGTGGCGACATAGTTTATACACCGAAGATGTTCCAAGTTTGGCCACATACCTTCCTATCCTCCCCTTTCAGGGCGAACAGGGGGAAATTTATAAGTGCAGCTCTTGCTGGTGGTTATTAGAGGGACAGTGCTTCCACCTTGAGGATGGTGTCCTTTCACTAAACTATGCCCTGAAAGAAAAAGAACCACCAGATGGACAGGCATTTTAATCTGCGGTGAGATTGCCGAATGGAGTTTGCACAATGTTTAACTCCAGTAAATAACCCTTGGCCACACAAGGATTCGAACCAGCTAGTCCGCAGCTCTCCCAACTGAACTATCGAGGCCCCCGTCGATCACAAGCAAAACGAGCCGTTTAACATTATTACACACGCATTGACGCAATCATCAAGCGATATCAAAAGTGGTAACGCTGGCTTTGCAACTGTTCGCTGTGCAGGTTCTTCGCGCTGCTGCTGGTTTACGTGTCCTCAGGCGTCGTCTTTCAAGTGGGTGTACGTAAAGCGACTGGGAGAGAGATGATTCCCAACTATACTCTGTGGTCATCACTACCCGGGTTGATCAAGGTGCATTTTCAGTTTAACGCTACCTTTCACACGGTCTCACCGGTGTCGCTTACAAATTGTTTGAACGCGTCCTCTCCCGCTGTCTTGTCTTTCTGTTTGCCTGTTCATGCGTATATGTATGCGTGCGCATGCGCTTGTATGAGTGGGTGTGTGCAAAAGAGTATTTTTCATGAATCTGTTTTATGGCAACAATTGATCATCGGTTTTAAGAATAGCTTAAAGAATGTTTACTTATTCAGGAAGATAATGCATAGTTGATCAGTTTCAAAAGAGTCGAATGAAATAGTCGTAAAGGGTTAATGAAACCATAAACAGCAAAATATTATTTACTTTTGTTAAGAGGAACAATCACGAGGAAGTACAGACGTTTATCTGGTTTCATGAATAAGAAAGTGTAAGTGATTTAACCAATTGAAGTGAAATGATAAATTGTGTGACTACATTACTCTTTATTCAATTTGATTTGTAATAATATTTAATAGTTATTATAACGTATACAGTAAAGCCTCCAATATACGACTTAAGAAAGCAAATCAAGTCTTCGAGTCCTGCAATGTTAGCAGTTTATTTTAGACTGTACTTATGCGCGCGTTTCTAGTTATCGTCTTGGATATCTATAAACAGACGTGTGAATACAGTAATGACGGATAAGGATTGTCCCATAGTTATGTTAAGGACTACTTTCGTACAGGGTCTCTTGCAAATGACATGCAGAGTAGCACTGTGTAGCGGAACAAGAACGAATTATCATTTTGCACTGATTACTTATATTTTTTAGATGAAATAGCAATTTAATGTGTGTGTGCGTGTGCGTCTGCTTGCGTGTGTGTGCGTGCGTGTGCACTGTGCGTGTGCGTGCGTGCGTGTGTTTAACTTCTCGGAACATAGACAACTTACGTAATATTGTAGAAAATGTTAAAAAGTTGTGAAAGTATTTCATCGCTGGGCTTCAAGGATGATTATCTCAAACTTACAGGATGGCGCGAAATTTACCATTTCTTGTGGACGCTCGGAGTACAGTAAAATCTGACGTATGCAAGAAGGAAAAAAAGCCTACAGATGCTGTACTGCTACCTTCTGTGACGCACAATGCTGTATAAATGTGAACTAAGGTGGTGTCATGTATGCGTATTTATACTGAATGCATGTCGATTGTTCTGTTGTGGTAAAAATTGTCACAAAAGGATGGGATTAAATTATTCTTTAAGCTTTTGTGTATCCCTTTTCTGCTGAGTGTAGTTTGTATTGTGTTGTGGTGTGTTCGATGCGAAACCCAGCATTCAGCGTGTTATCAAAGGGCAGCGCCATGGATTGCGATCAAGCTATTTTTTCAAAACTCATTTGTAACATGCAGTATCTGAACTCGTTCAGCTTTTGTACAACGATAACGACAAGACGATGATGTGTGTGTGTGCTAGTGTGTGTGTGTGTGTTATTTAAAGAATGTAACAGAACACAGTAAAATACGCCTCTGAAGTTTTCAAGCTACTATACTCTAACGAGTGATCAACAATTTGAAAGAGCCTCAGCCTCTTTATTCCAATGATGTAAACATTCCAACAACGTGCCGATCAGTTGTTTCAATAAAACATTTTATTATGCTAATCCTTATTAAAAATGGCCGTGTCTTTCAATATTCTTTCTTCAACTTTATCTGAGTTTTTCTTCAATAATTGATAGCAAGAGCTGCAAATGACCATAGGAATTCAAATGCCATCTGTTGATACCGATACTGATAACTGACGTGAGTAAGCATAAGCTGTCATCTGCTACAAAGCAGTTCTTATTTAATGAGATGCCTGCCGCTTAACTAGCTCATTGGCAACTCTAACAATAAATGTTTCTCGAAAACTACGCACGCTTTTGATTCTTAAAATACACTGAAGCTAATCTCACATAATTGCTGGGGACTGTCTGTCGCTCATGCAAGGTTGACTGCTTTTGGATTTTGGGCTGGATGGAACAAAGACGTATTGAACCATTTTCCTGATCTGAAATGCTAAGCTGTCCGGAAAGTTTCTCACCCGCAAGCATCCCACAATACATTTATGTTACATCATTGTAACCATGGTGATGACCTTAAGAGGTGATGCCACAGACGTCAGGGAACTTAAGGAAACTGTCTTTGTGTTCTTGCTAGACTCCTCAGGGCATTGTGGACTTGCCTCCCTTGCCCAATAGTAACAAGTCGTCAAGGTATTGTTCATCCGTTCGTTCGTTCGTTCTTTCTTGTGGGGGTTTGCAGTAAGGGCGTATAGTACCTGGATACTTGGGTAGTTTGTGCAGTTAGGTATCCGTTTTGTTCATTAAAAAAAATTAATTCATCCTTCTTCTTATCGGTTTTTTTTGTTTTTGTTTTTTATTCTTATTTGTTAGTTCCGTCAATGAATGTACCTGTCTTAGAGCTTTTCATTTTTCATTCCACTTTCGTTTTTTATTCGTACTGTTGTTCTGTCGATCAGCTGTTCTCTCGTCTGTTCATGTTATGTTCATTGTTGTTCGTACCATTTTTATTACTGCACCTTGGTTCTAGCTCTTGCTGTTCGAATGTCATCTCTTTTACTACATTAAAATTCACGTAACACACATAATAAACGAGTCTGCGACCACTTTTAAAAAAGTGAAGACCTAATCCAGGCCTGGTTTCAGCCTCAAAGACGTACAGACCAGTCTCCTGATTCAGTTTTCATAGAAACCCTGCAACTCTTTCACTGAAGCGGAATGTCAGAAAGTTGCTGGGAGCCAACTTTTGACGTGCGTGAGGGCTTACTGCAGCCTGGGCACGCAGGCCAGTGTACGGCTCCAGGTGCCGGCAGGTCTCGTGCAATTTGTGAATGAAAGTCCGCCACGACGTTCCCAACATGCGGTACTACTGTGAACATTATTCTAAGACGGCGTCATACCTGAGGTTATGCACTATTTACTTAAATGTATTTTTATCATTTCCTCTTGACGTTTTTTTGTTATCTCATTTTAAAGTTTGTCTGCATATCTTTATGTGTCGGATTGCATCCAGAGGAAAAAAGGATTTATGCTCACCGTTTTTCCTTTCTTTCGTTGTCTGTGTCTGTGGGTCGTGGGTTAGATCTTATCCTGTTTATTTCGTAGTGAACTTATTTATTTCTGTGATTCGAAGAAAAAGTATTACCAGAAAAGGTGCTGGAGAAGAAAAGCACGTACATGAGCTAGTAACGACAAACACACGTGACTTTCTTCTTCATGTAATTTCTCGTATTTTAGCAGCAGATACGTTTGAGATTGTAGCGGATATGACAATATATTTGACAGCAATAACAAGAGAAATTAATTTATTGCTTCTGGATGAATCAAATCTTGAATCACATTCTATAAATTAGGCGTACTGAAAGAAAACGACCTTATCCACATGCATATACAAGCAGCACTGGACACGGAAGAGTGCATCTTAGGTCTATCTTGTTTGTAAAGTAGCACCGTCATATGTTAACTGTATATTGTTCCACTTTCGGCGATTGATTCCCTTTCATTTTAAAATATTTAGGATCTCAACCTGTCCAGCAAGTAAACATGTCCAAGATGGAAACCTGTGCCTGTTGCCCTCTCCGTAGGCAGTATTGTTTTGATGACGTGAGTGTCTGTGCAATGGATGTAACAAGAACCATGCCAGAATACTATTTTATGCGCTGCTGCTAAGAAGTATTTTTGTAGATTTGTTATCGATGAGTCTATAGTTTCTTTCTGTTAATATTTACGACGCGAATAACGTGTTTTCACTTCAATAGCACATAAGCCGAGCGACTCGCTACTAAAACTGCTTTGTTTTGTATATTAAACCAGCCCAGGTTTTTTAAAATCTTGATTATGTAGTGAAATGGTTGATAAATAAATTATTGAAAGATGTTACAGTTTAAGGTAAAGGTAAAATCAGACTTGCAGAATCTCTGTTCTAATACTAGTTAGGCCTTCCTTGGCTTGTTTGCAGACAGATTCAAATCACTCATACCATTTGCATTTCTTTTTGTTTCACGGCAGTTTATCTTTTCTAGTCCTAGTACACATTGTTGAATTAGACATTCAAAAAGCATCGGGTATGCAGATCATTCCACGTTTTGCTTTCTGGGCAACTGTATGCAGGCTGTTAAAAGCTAGTGATATGTCGGTAACCAAGGTGATGGCATGTTATATGACAACAGCGACCTGCTTTAAGAATTCCGTTTGAAAGAGGTGTGCGAACGTGCGGGCGGAAAAAGATTTGAAAACTATCGAGAGGTAGCAAGGAAATAAATGGAGCAGAGGCACGGAGATCAACCATTAAGACTGAAATTCTAAAACCTATCTTCCATGGTTGATTTAATTACTGATTGGTACTTGCAAACCTGTATAAACTTACTGTTTTGTAGTAACTGTACAGAGAGAATTATTATCGCATAAACATTTTTAGATCAACAGACGGACGCTTGAATGCATGGCTGGATGACTTGCTGGCTGAATAGACAGACAGACGTTGAAAGATTTATCATTTGAAACTTCTCTTTAACGGGAAGGATACTGATTCACTATGAGAGATAAACCTTTGTCCTTTTATCAGAATATCTTATGAAATCGCCTCGGCTAAATTTGCCTGAAACCCCCGATTCCTGTCCACATTCACACTTGTCGATTCACTCCGCTAACAAACATACCAGAAACAACTACCCCCCGAAACTCTCACTTTATTATTTATCGCTGAAATCACAGGCCAGTAGAAAGTTTAGTAGAAATGTATGGTATTATCAAACTGCATCAACTAATGCGCCACCACCATTATGAATTTTAGAGAATCCTTTGGAAGAGCATATGACTGGTTGGAAAAACTAATGTGCTCAATGTACAGCTGTAGTATTCCTGTAAGCATGCTGGTCGATTGGTCGTTGCCTTAATAAATTTTGTTTGTAAATTAAACGTTGTCTTGGATATCTGTTTAGATATTACAATTGTCAATGCGTACTGATGAGATTTTACAGCCACTTATTTTAAACGCGATTTATCCGTCGTCCCTTCCCACACAATTCTCCTTATGCTGTCGCTAAAAATTTCCAGCAAGCAGTAAAGCGTACAAACTAAGCAATACATTCTCTCTCTCACTCACATCCAGCAAAAATATATGAACAGATTTGGTTCCATATACATGCTTTCTTCGTTCGTTATATGGGGTCGAAATGGGTAAGGGTTATTAATCTTAATGTCGATTTTTCTGGAGCTGCCAAACGTCAACAGTAATCCAACATCGCTTTTCACGTCAGTAAATTAATATGTACATGCAATACAATGTTAAAACGTGTGCTCTGGGCATCCCGCTCTACTTTCAGGTGCATAATAAAAAGTTGGACGGGAGTTTTGTAAGCAGTATCACAGTCAAGTCGTTCTTACTAGCTACATAATGAAGTACAACTTTTATATTAACGGCATGGATGCACCGGGTGTTTCATACACGCGTGTACAGGTACATATACAGCAGAAGTAGCCATTAAATTAACAGACTGAACATGTGGTTCCTGGGCTGGCGTAAGAACAATCACTCACTCATTCACTCACTCACGCACACATGATGACAACAACACTTCAAATATCGTGTAATGCAATGAGTAACCGTTCAACACCAATCAACAAATCAACATAACCCCCAGTAGTTGCACTGGTCTAGCACTAACCAAAGCTCGCACAGGAGAGAACTGTCTACAGTAGATTTTGCTGACTTCACTCCCAGATTCAAATGGGTTCTGCATCAGTTCTGAAAAGCAAATATTATCTTTTTTTTAAACTTTGCATTATACAGTGAATACATAAACCAGTAATCGCTTGACACATGGATTAAATCTATATCTTTATCTTCTAATCTAAAAACAACTACATTATAGAAAAAAGTCACGTGACAGGTTGAATAACCACGTGTGTGCATGTTTAACAAAAACTTTCCGCTAGACATTTCCCACCCAGCCAAGCGCGCTGACAGTTTTGTGTAAAGGCACCAGTGCGAGTGCTGGAGCACCCGACACCCAGCCAAAGATAAAAGAGGGACAAGGGCGAAAAGAGATGAAAAGGAAGAGAAGATATCAATTATTTTGCAAGTGACATCAGCATTTAGAATTCACATCCCATTCATTTTAATTTTAGAAATAACATTAGTTTTAAAAGCCACGTCTAAGAAACAATTATACGTGTAGGACACATTTACCACTGGCATTTAGAAGTTCCATATATATATATATACATAAAATAGTACACACGAAAGAATTGTCAAGAGGATGCTCACTCTGTTACTATATTATCTCTGTATTATCGCTCTGTATTATTGCTCTGTATTATGGCTCTGTATTATTGCTCTGTATTATCGCTTTGTATTATTGCTCTGTATTATCGCTCTGGAGATTTACTCCTCCGATTCTTCTCCTCCTCATCCCAACCCACCTCTCAAGCCGTGGGTCACCGACCCCAGCCATTCAAAGAGCCGCGTGATCAAACAAACTCACCAGCCTTTTAGCAATGGAGACATCGTGACAGCTTCATGCCAACACGTCCACCTTGTTTAAGGAATTGATTATGATACTGGTGAAAATTAACAATAGAAGCTGAAACACAAAATTTAAATGCATCATCGTCAAAAAGCTGCACAATGTGTTTACTTTTAAAGAAAACATAAGAGATGCAATGACTAGCGCGATGTTCTTATTTCCCAAAGGCCACTTGCAATGTAAGAACTACGCCACCTAAGAGATAAGGAGAATAGCTCACGACCGCGTGAAAGCAGTTTATTTCCGGTCACCTGACTGCGTCTCTTAATCATCGTGTTAATACGTATGCGCAGAAGCGTGCGTGCGTGAGTGAACTTGCGCATGTGTGCTCTGTGTGCGAGCACACAGAAGGGTAAGGATGAACGTGCACCTGACAGATCTGAGTTTTCACAAAGGCTTCTGACAGTTTAATTGCAGAAATAATCCATTTATCTACCAGTGAAATTTTACGAAGTTGGCATATTGAAGTCCGTTTTTATATCTGGAATGCCCATAAATGCCAAATATTCAATAGCAGTGTAGAATTAGATAACGATGAAAACTTGAAAAGCAATATAAACCATGCGGTATTAAATTACAACGTACAACGCAAATTAAAGCATTCAATGTTACGTTACGAAGTATAACACAAGACCGCAATTGTTCAGGAATAATATTACAAAAAACTGGAAGTGGACATGAAGAGAAAGAAACGTATTAGAATATCGATGGTAAATATTCAGTCAGCTTAAAACATCAAACAGACCAACAAAATATTGTAGTGAACAGGGTAACGGTAATAGCCACCAAACGACGCGCAGGTCCACGGAGACAGATGTCAGCAGTAGCCAGCGAGCATTGCCCCCACGATGCACATGCACACAAACTACAGCGAGAGGGATACCAGCAACAATAAGCAACAGATAAGTGCTGCGGTTCACATTAAGAGTGTCGTCTATTAAGGGGACTCATTCTACTCCCAAAGCGTCGTCTCACGTTCTCACTCTCCCACGACCAACGTTAAGAAGTTGACAACGTGTAAGTGGAATAAAACACTATTACTTATAATGTATTAATGCGTTTATATGACTGGAGCCCCCATGGGAGGATTCCTCGCCGCATCTTCTGTGATAACAGCCGCCAGTACGTTGTCGAACTCTTGACACAAGTCTTCGCCGAAGCTGGAACACAAAGCCACCGAGGATTGGTAGACGTGATAGGCGCTCACAGTAACGCCATACGGTGTGACACTACATCAGCCTTTGGCCTCTGAAGCCGTTCCACACAGGTCCAGTCGCTTATGATCTGTTCTTTGGACGGACCTCTGCTTCTCACTCAACGTGCCACTGATCCCCTCCCTTTCAACGTCGCAGTAGTCAGCCAGCCACGTGTCGGCTGGACTCCCGCTGTGGCTGTCCTCTTGAGGTACGACTACTAGGTATTGTCTTAAATAAGGATAGGACCTGAAGGGTTGGGGAACTCTGGGGGGGCGGGGGGCTGGGGGAGGGGAAATCCGGTATACCTGATTCGCTGGGGTTCCACTTTCATCTTGCAAAACCCTTAAGGTCTTTTTAATCTGTCAAATGCCCATGCCGCTTCCCCAACTTTGACCACGAAGACCATAAATAATTTCGGAGAAGTAGAACGTAGACATGCCCAGTGACAAAAAAGCCGCTTGACAAACTGTGTGGCTGCACAAGCTGTAATGTCTGTGCACTCATTCTGTTTTCTCGCTTCTCGATGTAGACAGCTATTTTTCGCTCATGATGTCTTGAATGTGTTGATATGCTATGGCTCAAAAGTCGTTAGAAAGTTGAAAAGCACAAAAAAGACGACTGTACCAACTCCATAATCCTTTAGTGTATCGGCCATTGCAATGGCGCGTTTCCTCGTGCTTCAAATGTTTTACATGAAGTGGCTAAAAATGATTTCCAATTTATGATAAAAAAGAAATCCTTAGTTATGCTTGGTGCTGTTGTTGCAGTTATGCGTCTAGTACTGCGGGGCGTTGGTATTTATGCATATTAACAAACAAACGAATGAAGAGAACAGAAACTTACTTGACTTGCAAGAATTCCCACTACGATGCCGATAACAATGCCAGAGTTGCTCAGGATGTAGTCCCAGAGCTGAGTGTAGCAACCCTGGAATGAGAAAAACACATACCTGTACTCTCTCTCTCTCTCACACACACACACACACATTCTCTCGATCTACTTCTCTCCTAACGACAGACATACTGTCAAACAGTAAGGCAGACAGACAGACAACAGACATAAAGGAAGAAAGGGGAGAGAGGAGAGGGAGACTCTTCTACAAAAGTTATAAAGAAAAACCAAATAATTCGTAAAATGATATAAAACAGCCAAGTAAGGCCGGGGCCGTTAGCACTTCCTGGCTACAACCAAGTCCTTGGTGGCTGACATTACACATTCACAGTTTCAGGCAGGGGGGAGATTACGCATCAAAAGGAAACTCTGTCCTGATTGGTTGGTGTATGTAAGCATCTCGATGATCACGTGTGTGTGAGTGTAGTGATGTAAGCATTGAAAGAGTACAATAACAGGACTGGTTTAGAACGCCAAGTCATCTCATCCCATACACCTCATTCGTCCGGGAGCATCCAGCCAGGTGACAGCCCAGACAGCGAATCTACAGATCTAGCTCTCTGCTCTTGGAGCATGAAAAAGCGCAGAATAACTGGAGCCAATCAAAATACAGTATAACGTAAAATATGCTAATCTCGTAGGGTCACCACTGAAAACCTTGCAGTTTCCTGGAAGATCTTTACTGCCTATACCCCACCCCACCCCACCCCTCCCCCAACCCCCACCTATCCCCTACTCCTAGCCCCCACCCTAACCCCACCCCTTCCCCTTCCCCTAAATCCCCCTCTCCACGTCAGATTTCGTCTGGTGTGAAGACAGAAAAGTACCGCAACCACCATTTTTACCGGCCCCAGAGCGACTTAACGGTAGAGGTCACCCATCCGCTAAATGGGCCGTAAATTGCCCGGAGAGGCTTAACAGTTCGACGTGAATGACCGGTAGATGACCTAGATGGGTCCACATGAATACAAGCCGGCTACCTGCAACTGAACTCTAGGAGAGCGAGTTCGGAGGTCGAAGGTCGACCAAGAAGCGTCTCGCAGCACGGTGGATGTGCGACTTCAGTGAGAGCGCTTGCGTCTTTCAATAAGGTGTGTCCAGAGGCAGTATGGGGCTGGTTCTAACCAGGAGCAGCCAAGAGAACTTTCTGACATCAGTCTTCAGGACAACCGAGAGGGGCGCCCCTTTATGAGAACAGATTTCTTTACGCCGTAAGAACTGTACAAAATACCAGATGAAAGTGTTGTGTGTCCTACCCGTGGTCCAGTTGAAACAGGTATGTGTGTCAGTGGTGGCAGGAAAGAAAGTCGGGAAGTCATCCTTTTTAATGAGCCTAATTCTTCATTCTGTAAGTACTCGCGATTTGTAAATAATATTCTCTTTCCTGTCACTGTATTACGGAGTTTGTTATTCCTTGTGTTGTGGGGAGATTGTAGGTGGATGCGGGCTCGTGCCACGGTGTGCTGTGAGAGAACCATATAAATATCGCAAGTAATACAGCAATAAATAGTTTCTACCTACGCATGTCGTCACCTTAACGGCGTCCTACGTAGCGACCTCAAAGACGACACGTAAAGGGAAATAGTAAGCCCCATGTGACGACAGGTGCATTAAAATGAAAATCGTTGTATTACGAGGATGCCGGTATGTGTGTGACGTCTCACCGTCATGTAGTTGCTGGTTGCCGGCGTCGGAACAATCGCACACGTGAAGTCGGTGCTGAAGTTTTTGCAGCATGCCAGGGGGGTGTTGAAGGTAAGGCCATACAGCGACCGCTTCCAACGTGTGGCGGAATAGAAGTCCGTGTAGTTATCCACTCCACAGCAATGGAGCTGCAAGCACACCGCATCACGCATACACAAGAATATTTACTGGGACTCTGTCCAAAAGGAGCATATTACCGCTTACTTAAGAAGTTTGTTTTAAAGTTGATCGTGGGGTGTTCCTTCTGTCCCTGTAAGTAAAACTTTAATCTGAGCTGGAAACACTGTGATCATGCTTTGAACATTAATCTGGTGACTAGCTGTTTTATTGCGAGAAATCTATAACTCGAGTCTGATGAGATACTTCAAATATGGCCCCTTTCCACAGTGCAACCCAACCCCTTCAATCACACAGGGGTTTTGCCCTAACTTTCTACATTCATCGCCAATTTTCCTACCACACCACTCGGGTCACTTCTATTTTGCGCATGCATCTGACCCAGAAAATTCTAGAAACTCACAATACACCACAAAACGTTACATAGACCATACACCATCGTCGAGGGTATACATTTTGTATCGGAAATGCCGGCTTTGACAATCATCGGTAGGAAAACTGACGGTTTTGAAAGTGGCTCTTCAAGAAACGAGTAGGACGAAAGATTTGTCCTAAGCTGACTTCCGTGTTAGACTTACATAGATCATAAGGCCGTTCCAGATCTGTGTAGCGGCATCAGTGCCGTTCATCCCTGAGTAGTACTCCGTGATGGAATCTTTCAACCTTGGCTTCACTGCATTGTCGAACTAGCAGACATACAGTGCCATTTGCCATTAGCAAACAGCAGAAACAGAACTAAATAAATACGCTTGCATTCTGCAGTCGGTAAGCATTTTTGATCAAGACAATTGAATTTTTTCTGGTGTGTATGTTGTCAAAGACAGCGAGAGCGAGGAATGAGGAAATGTATTCCTTTCTTATTGTGATCGAAACCACGTGCGTGTTGATAGCCTGCGTGATTGAGTGAGTGCTAATATAAAAAATGTTTGTCCTACTTTGCCGAACCAGATCATGTGTGTGGGTAAATAGTTCCACGTCTGGTGGACTAGGACACAATCATTTGGGTTAAGAAATGCCTTAAGGCAGTCAGCTCAATCAGGAATTTGCATCCAGAATGGAAGTGTTCACGTGACTTACCACGTTTCGGTTGATGACTGCAATGAGCACGAGAACAAGCTGGGCGAGGAACAGCAACAGGGTTATCACGAAATACTGCATCGACACAAAAACGAAAACAGCTCCGTCATAAATTAGCAAGTTTAATCCTAGTCGTAATCCTATCATTATCCTGTTCAACAAAGTCAAAGCCTAACGCCAACAAGCCCTAGTAATAACACATGCAGGCGCTTCTCGTATCCAAAGGCGCAAAGAACATTGCTAGTGCAAACGCAGTTCTGCTCTCAATTTGTTTTTAAAGGCAAAAGAATGTTCGTATTAAACAAAAATACGCTGTTGATGAAAAAACATTGTTAAACTGAATTCGAAACAAGAAAATACAAGGAGAGAGCTCGCCTTGTTAGCTATATCCTGTTGAAACTATCGGCAGGCTCGCTAGCCACAGAACATAAAATCTTACTAAGAGCGGACAACTGCTGGTGTTTATGGGTTAATTAAAGATAAGTCAACAACCCAGGATATCTCTGGGAGGCAAGGTGGCAGAGTACCTAGAGAAAATCCCCAGCGACCAGCCCTGTAAACATTCATTATTAGACTGGGTTGACTGCACGTAACCTTGAGCACTCCTCGACAGTAGAACGTTACAACGTCAGGAATGATGATGATAATGAGATGAGGAGGATAAGGTGAGATGAGGAGATGAGGAGACGAGGAGGAGGATTATGATGAAAAGGAGGAGAATGAAGACTCGAAGAACCATGACGACAATGCGATAGTGATGACAGTGGTGAAGACTTCGAAGATTTTGGGGGTGGGGGGGGCGGGGGCGGGGGAAATGTAGTTGTAGTGGAGTGACGACGGAGAGGCTGTGGCTGTGGCGGGCACAAGAATGAGAACGACGATAATACAAAGTTACGACGCTGACGATGCTGACCACAGTGAGAAGGATCTTGCTGCTGCAGCAAACCCCGAGCAGTCCCACGATGGAGATGAGGGCCAGGAGGATGCCGAAGACGAGGAGAGGGATGCTGAAGCTGTAGGCCACGGAGGCGGCGCTGAAGTTGGACGTGTCGAGGGCGAGCCCCGCCCGACTGGCCGCCGACTTGAGCGCGTCCAGCAGGACGGACAAGGCCGCCTGGGAGAACGCCGGCTGGGTCTGGATCAGCAGCCCCACGATGAACATCGCCAGGCCAACCAGCTGCACAACACAGGCACGAATCCCATCAGGTGCACCAACACAAGTGTGCGAATACCATTAGCAACAACACTAGAAACAGCAGTAAGGGTACTAGCAGCAGGAGTAGAAAAGGCTCTGCAGTGGTAGTAGGACATACGCGGGAGCTGGGGGAGGGGGGAGAGAGACTTATAATTCTTGGTGGTGGTAGGTATATTTATTTTTGACAGTTGTTTACTTTCTTCAATATGTCGTCAGTTTCTACACTTATGTATTAACACACACACACACCATGTAAAACTGTCACACATTTCTCCCAGCTTGAGACCACGGAGAAGCAGTATGTCAACTTGTGACACTTCTGCCATCCCCCCCCCCCCCCACCGGCCCCCACTCCCTCATTTGTTTTCTACAACAAGGGCTGGGAGGTAAGAATCCCGACCGACATGCAAAAAGACACGAGATTTTCTTGTCAGAGTCTTATTTCCGCTTCAAAGCTATTAGCCTAATGACTGAACATTGTCAACCCCTCACAAAGTGCCGCAAGCGACAAGCCAGTGCAAATGCATTGATAAAACAACGCGCGCACACACACACAAACACACTACACCGCTAGCACTTCCAAGCCTTTATCTTTGTCTTTTTCTCTGTCCTCTTCATTCTCTGTCCTTGTGAATACAGTTTCTTTTTCTCTCGTTCTTTACCAAGAAGAACCTACGTACACCTGTACTCCCAAATAGAGGGAGGTGAGGAGAACAAGTTAGGTGGGAAGGGGAGAGAGAGGGAAAGAAATAGCAAATTACTTACAAAGATCACCAAGTTGATAACTCCGAGGACGAGTTTAGGAATGAACGTAGTACACATGATGGTAGGCTTTTTATCTTGCAAAGTGTCAACAAATCTGTTTAGTCCGTGTTCCTTTGAGCGACTTTAGCAGTGGCAATTATGCCACTTACTGAAAAAAAGTCACGACAAATGTCTTGTACTGCGTCTTATTCTGTAAACACTGGAAGATAGACATAAACCAACCATTTGAATAACAGGTCTCCAGCTGAAAAAAAAATGGGAGCGTTAACAACTGAAGCACAATGTGTGTGTGTGTGTGTGTTGTAGTATTTGCGTATCATCTGTGCGTAAACTTCCACTTTTGACTATACGCTAGACATAATACGGACACATGCCTTACAGTAACAAGTCAGCCTTAGAATACTGTCTTGTAACTAGCTACGTAGATAGGCTATGTAGGTAGGTGATACTTGCAAAGGATCTAACACCTGTTCACTACTCTAACACACCCCTGACACGTGATAGTCTCTGCGTTTGTCAACACTTACTAATACATGTAGTAGCACGTTCCTGAGACTGTTGATCACAACTGCACCAGCAGGAAAACAGTAACTGTCCTGTAAGAGTGTCAAACTGCTATTTTCCAGTACCGAAAGCCTGGCGGATCTTGCCTGCGCGGTCTTAAATACGGCGATCGACACGCACAGCTATTTATAGCCTTGCGCTGTCACTGGGCATGCGCAGCTGAGTCACTAGATGTCAATAGACGTATTTTCTAAGACTTTCCACGAAGAGCTGTCACGATTTTCTTCCGCACATTCACACTCACAGAGGAGAGAGAGGGAGCATTATCCTGACTTTTAAAAAAACCCGCACTGACAAGAAGATGAAAATCCTCAAAAATCTTAGATTTACAAATCTGATGTAGATTTACAAATATTAGTTGAAACCAGAGATGAGCCGGAAACAGGAATGACGCTATGGCTTGCTATAAACTGCAATGTGAATGTCTTCATTCTACCAAACATACTCTTAATATGTTGTTTACAATAAAATTTACACTGCTCACGTTAAGCACTTCTACTAAGCAGCTGGGGTAGGGGACGGACGGGGTACAGATATCACTGGAGACGTACCCCGCTGTGTATAGCCTTAGTGTGAGCGAGCGACGAACAGTGAAACACAATCGCAATGGCTGAATGCTTCTCTCTATCCGAGGCCAGCACTTTCTAGTTCACCGACACTCAAGCAACGCCGTCACCGCTCACAGGGGTAGGGAGTGCTGTACATGTCGGTTGCCTGGCAAAGGTGTAAACAACTGTGTAGGTGCAGACGATGTTTATCGAGTTTAAAACACGGGACACTGTAATGGCTGCCGGGAACAACAACAGCTCGTGTTTACGCTTTGAGACTATCTCGAAACAGGTGACGTCAGTTTACAGGGCTGACGTCTTTTGAGACGTATTTACCGAGAGTTGACGTCTCATTGTAATATTAGTAACGTGTGCAGATTATAGGCGCGGGCAGGCCATGGAGATTGTATTCCTTCCCACTCAAGTGCCTATCATAACCAAACAATCTAACCATTTCCTGAGGCAGTAGAAGGGTTAGCACAAAGCAGAACACTTGTAGTCGAGAATGCTTGCTGCTGCACGAAATCGTATTTCTGCAATAACAGCAGAAATACTAATACTACTAATAATAATAATAACAACAACAACAACAATAATAATATAATTCTTTATTAACCTTAATGCTGAGAAATTCCTTCCGATAAGATGCTGCGAATGGCTTAGCTAGCGGCACTTACTGCACAGTTGCTCGCGGAAAGAGGAATAGTGACCCGGATGAGAGAGAGGGAGATGGGGGAAGGCACTGAACGTCTGTCACTAGCATCTAGTTACTGGCAACATTTCATAGCAGTTTTATGACGACAGGGTTACACCTGAAACCTTGGCTGGCTTGCATGAGCATTTCGTAGCTGTTCTTCCGGTTATAACACTGGTGGTATAATAACGCCCGTTTGCCCTGTGCATTTTACGTGTAAATGCACACGAGATAACGTTACGTCATATTACCCAGGCTTTCACTCGCAAACAACCGAGCTGAGGCCGAGAGTCTTCTGCATGTTACAAAACATAATTGAATGGCAACATTCTTAATAGGACCTTTGCTGATTGTGTTTCTATTCTAGTCCTAACTTCTTCTCCCTCCTCGAAGGTTTAGCCTTCCATCTTAGCTTCTCTTCTCGTAGCTTCGCCTCGATCTAAGGCATTCGGAGTCTGTCTACCTCAGCCTGTTCCTCTGAGTCTCAGAGGTATCTCCCCGAAGGGACTCTCTCTGTGTATCCTCTCTCTCCCTCTCTCTCTCTCTAAAGGCTTCCTCTTTCGTCTTCGAAAGCCTCTGTCCCTAAGTCGTTGGCACAGCCTGCGTAAATGCAGGCGATCGTGCGCCAGGTATTCTAATTTATGGCACCAGGTGCTGGTCTGCCTGCTGACTGGACAGACGTATGACGTCGTCTGGGGTTACTTCAGCTGAGCACTTTTGTCATTAGCCTCGAGTCCCTAAGTTTTCCGCTCATACAACTAGCCCGACAGCTGTTAATTGCAGACGGCTGATTGCCCACCAGTTATTAAAGGAGCTCGTCTTAAATGTCCAGTGCAGTGTCAGGCCGCCATATCACCTTTCGGACGTATCACCCAGCACCTGGCTGGTCCTGAAAGGCTAGCCCCATTATGCAGCTGCTGCCTCCAGTCACATGAGGGTAGGAGTATAGGGACAATAGCAATATCGTTACAATAAGGACACTCATGCATGCCACCCCTGGATCAGAAATCATCATGGATCATACATGTTAAGAGAAAACATCCTAGATACACTTAAATCCATGGCATTATACATACCAAACTCACATGTGTATGCCTGTACTGAGGAGCGCTGAAGCGCAAACAGGATTCTGTATTCTGTACAGATCATTATTCAACGACTAGTCGAGGCACCTTGAATAAATATTCAATGGAATTAATGTGGACTGCTACTGCTTCCTTGTACACACCGTTCTAGATTTACATGATTTTTTTCGTGGTCCTTATATATTCGAAGTAAACTTAAGTTGAAGATTTTCCTTTTTATGCCTTACATTTATAGGTTCTCAAAAAAGCCATACATGTGTACGCTCTCAACAGCCTTACATTTGAATGGTCTCAACAGCTGAGTCAAAAGGGTGTGTAAGCATTTTTAGCCAAACTTTTATGACCCTTTTTAACTCTGACAATAACGACACCTGGCATGCAGAGGGAGAGACACTGGCGACAGGCGTGGGCAATAATCAGCGCATATGGTGTACGATCGACGCTGTTTATTTGCAAGACTTGCAAATCACAGTAAACGAAAAAATCGCTAGTGTGCAAGTACTTCCATTTTGCTTTTTTTTTTACTTTTCATGTGCATATTATTTATGAAAACGTTATCTTGTGAGTGAACAAACTGAACATATGACCACGTAAACGCGAGAAACCATTGTCTTTAATTTAATATTTGTGTTATATTACTAAAAGCTTTGTTAATATTCAAAAACTAACTTTTGTGAAGTCCTCGTTAATTGCTGAATCGCCTCTGGGTATAAAGTTCTAATGTTCGTATTCAGCTCCGTTTTCTGTTTTGTGTCCTTTCGCTTAATTTGTTGAGAACAGTCACTGTCAGAAAGGTACACTAAGGCACTGATGCCCAAACTTTTTGCGGCCAGAACATCCTCTGACATTGTAGCACACAAATAAATAAAAACAACGAAACACACACACACAGAGAGGGAGAGATGAACGCACCACTGACCAACAGGTTGGAAACAGATCGTCCTTCAGTCACAGATGGGTGGAAAAGTATCATAAGAGACGATGAACAGAGAAAGTTGTAAGGTAATGCAGACAGGCAATCGGGACGTCAGTCAAGGTACTTTCGGAAAAGAAAAGTTTTTAAGTTTCGTTTGAAAGTCAGTAGTGATGGGGAGTGTCGAATGTTGTGGGGAAGTGAATTCCATTGGGTGGATGCGGAGAAGGTGAACATGCGCTGTCCATATGTTTTTGTCCTTATGCGGGGTACTGGGCGTACGATAAATCGTCATGATAGCATTGTAAGAAAATTTTGATTGAAAATGTTGCAGTTTGAATTTACCTATTCTATGATGAGATGTGCTTGTATGGCGAAGTTGATTGTTAGGGAGGTATAGTTCAAAGTTATGTAGTGAATTAGGAAATCTTAGGAGTTCCAGGTAGGGATAAAGAGACCCCTGGTACAACGCCAGGATTCGTCCGCCCTAGAGCCGAGACCTGTCGATTTTGGACGTGGAGAGTGGGAAGAGGTGCAAACAGAGGCGACCTCGTGACCAGACCAGTGGTAGCGTGGAGCGCACCCGATTATCGAGGCGAGAGAAGTCCGACCGTGTCGCACGTGGCCGCGACCAGGGCAGTAGGACAGTTGTGTTGGGGTCCCGCCTGATCGCCGAAGTGACGCAGAGTGAGGCGTGCGATCTACATTCATAACCTAAGGGCAAGCCAGGTAGGCCAGAAATTTGCGTCTTTTTTTCGGGAGCGGCGGCGCATATCGGGAAAACGTCACTGAGACGAGATCAGTAGAGGACAGCTTGAAGACACGAACTTTTACTAGAGAAAAATCGGAACTATTAGCTTTGAAGTTGTTACGTAGATCGTGATACGACGGCGGCTGGGGCGTGTAGGCCTCGGAGACGCTACGTCGAGATGTAGAGATGACTGATGCGAACTTGTGGAACTGTGTGTCTTCCGAACTGGGAGCTTCTGAGAAATATATTCCGTGGAGACGACCGTGAACGTCTCGGAGAAAAAGTTGACTACTTGGAACTTGTATAACTGATACGGCTAGAACTGTTGACTTGAGATTTCGGACTTAGTGTTCACGAGAAGGGAGACCTGAAGACAAAACTTAAGGGAGATAAATATTCAGGATTATGTTAGTGCAGAGGTGCACAGCCGGAACAAGTAGTGCTTAGTAAAGGAAATATTAGATTTGTCGAGGTTATGGTTTTGCTGATGCGTTTGAAACAAGTGCTTGGGTTCGCCTGTAAATAAGGGTTGATGGTTGAAAGATAGCCTGCAATTTTGTCCAGTCTATTACAATGGCTGGTTATAAAGTGGGGCTTTTGGGGTCGTTTTGTTGCTGTTGTTGCTTTGTGATAAAGTAATCGACCATAGGCCTACTTACGTGACCGGCATTTTTTTTCGCTGTTCTGCGGGAGCGAATACCTGGATGTTTACATTGTAATAGTAGAGAGCAGGGGGAAGTAGTGGGTGATGAACGAGTGTTAAACTGAAATTGAGGTCTGATTTTTTTTTATTGCTCTTTAAGTAAATGTGGGTGAAACCTTGAGGAAGGGGTGTGAAGTAGTTGAAGGGTGAATTATTTTTTGTTCTTGGGTGTGTGAGTTTGAGGTGAAGCATAAAAGGTACTTAAGTTACGTCCAGTGCTCCTGGGTGACAATAAATAGTGGTGGGTCCTATTTATGTTACCGGAGTTGAATTTTGTTTGAGTGACAGGAGAGTTAACGAACACGAAGCACGTGCTCCCACTAGGTCGTCTGACATGGACGGGGGTGGGGGTCGTGACAGCCACTGAAGAGTTTTCCCGTTTTTTAAAAAAAATTCTTCGACTGCTTGATAAATCAACTCCCATCTATCATCAACTGTACACTAGCGTCCAGATGTCAGTGGTGTGTACTGGCCGTTATCTTTAATAATGAATGCTGTTGTTTTAACTTCCAGCTTAAGAACGTTTTCTTTCGGGCAGCATGTGCCTTACATTGCAAACAGTACACTTACAAAGTAAGGACTGCGTTTATTTGTATAGCCCCTGTTATTAGTTATTCTGTGTTTGTCTATAGCCTCTGTTATTTGTTTCACTGTGTTTTCTATAGTCCCTATTAGGTATATTGTGTTTGTTAACAGCCTCTGTTGTTTGTTGCGGTTTTTGTAGCCCTTGTTGCTTTGTTATGCTTTCTAAGGCCCCTGTTCCTTGTTATGCTGCGTTTGTCTGTAGCCCCCGCTGCTTGTTATGTTGTGCTTGGCTGTGGACCATGTCTTTTGTTATTCACTGTTTGTATCCAAAGTAACAACGAGCAGAATGGATACTTGTCCACTCGGGTCGCATTCCTTCTAATCTTACAGAACTGCTTCAATCAAGAAATTGTCTAGAACCTCAGATGATGTCACGGTGTTGTGTTTTTTCACTTACAGCATGTCGCGTGATATTTTATTGACGAGGTGAAGGTACACGCGTCTGCTTCGATCAATGTCCGCGTTTTGCAGCGCATGCCCAGTGGCAGGTGTGCGAGATGAGGATACTTTGTAGATTGTGTATGCATCGCTTGCATGTCAGTGTGCGCGCTTGAGCATAAGACAGAGGGAAATATAGAGAGAATGTGAGTGCGAGTGGGTGGTTTCGTGTGTGTGTGTGTGTGTAAGAGAGAGACAAAGAGAGAGATCAAAGAAACAAAAAAGGGGACAGAAGGAAAAGTGACGAGACCGTCAGCATAAGAATCTACCGTAGTGAAGCTTACTAAACTGCATCCAGCAGGCAAAGCACAGATCTACCTGACAAAACCAGATTCGTATCCAAAACAAAAAGAGATATCAAAACAAGTAACCAGTTAACCTGTGCACTCAGCTTTGGGCAGAGTAATCAGTGGGGTGCTTCGTCTTCAAAGCTGAGCTCACTGCCAGCTCCTCTCACTCTCCCCC
>SMGT01015900.1:43192-53237 GCA_004794575.1 Lanistes nyassanus | reverse complement strand
AGTGAGTGAGTGAGTGAGTGAGTGAGTGAGTGAGTGAGTGAGTGAGTGAGTGAGTGAGTGAGTGAGTGAGTGAGTGAGTGAGTGAGTGAGTGAGTGAGTGAGTGAGTGAGGTGCAGAGGTTGTTATCGTTCTTCCACAGATGCTGATGTTCCTTTACCACAGTCCTGGGCGTCTGTCATGGTTTTCTCTGGGAGGATGTTAGTGTGAGAAAGAAGATGGCCTTGTCGGACTCAGACCGTAGCCCTCAACCATTCCCCTTACTATCGCTGAAGAGCTTTACAGAGCTGACTTTGTTGTAGAGTTGTTCTATGACACCGATCAGCTTGGTGTTGATGTTGTACATCTCCAGAATTGGGCAAAGTGCTTAACTTTCAAAAGCTTTACTGAAGTATATGAAGATATGGTTTGTAGGTAGATCTCATACCGTTTTCGTACATGGAAAATCTGTGGTGCTGTGCCTTGCTATAAATCAGTCCTGTTCCTCCGGTTGGTGAGACCGACTATTAAGATTTTCCACCTGGAAGAGTTCCATTGCTAAATAATGACACGCGGTTCAGAAATGCTTGTGCATAGCTCATCTAAGCCTGACTAACAATAGGGCCCGCTCACTGCTACAGGTCCACTGAGGAACTTTGCTTCTTCCTTCACGATCTCTTTTTTTTACCGGCGAATTATGCCGTGTGCTTTGTCGAACCTGGTTCTGCACATGCATTGTGCTGCTGTATATCATTTATTCATTGTTGGCGCAAACTAATGCTAGAACAGGTCTGTCTTCCCTGACCTAGAAATGTGTCAGTAGTCATGACAAGGAATAAACAAATATACGACTCAAAATAATACCTGAAAGGGTTTTCATGCTCCGTTTACTTTTTGGTATACCGGCAATGTTATCATTTTACAAGTCGGAGACATGTTGAAGACGCGTTTCCTTACTCTGAACAACATGATAAAAGTTTGCAATGGCGGTTATATACAGGATTTGCTCTGCAGCTACCATAATCGCACTTGGCTCGCTCAGTTTGCTTAGCTTACCTCAACAACTAGACAAAGTTGGAGATAGTGGTTGTTTAAAGAGTACAAGATTTATGATTTATCTGCAGTTAATAACACATGGCATGCCTTTCTGACATTGCTTCACTTATCAGGGCTGAAATAGTAAAGCTACTTACGTTTAAGTTTAATAAGTTTTATCGGGGCTAAAGCCCCTAATTGTTAATTTCATTGAACATTTCTTTAGTTTTATTCGTTCAAGATGTACAGGGGGTCGTGAGCAATGGAACAACAACAGTACCACTAAATAAAGAAATAACTAATAAGTACACTATTACTCGCTCCATACTCGCCACGTGCCAGGCCGTTGACCATGACAATGGGGGACGAACCCGCTACTGACGTCTGGGACATTCTGAACGGTTTCTGAGGATGGCAGATAAACACAAATTGTGCAAAGACAGCCGAACATGCAGGTACAAAGCCCAAACCTGTCACGTGGTCAAAAAGAATGGAAAGAAATTGTGCGTATGTGTGAATTGGAGGCATATATGTCTGATAATGAATATTTACAACTCCACATGTAAAAGACAAGGGCTTATGAGGTTAACAGTTCCGTATTCAGGGATCAGTTGCACGACCCTGGGCTAACGTACGCCCACCGTCGCCCTACGAAACCCCTTAGTCCAGACTACATACGCCGGCTGCTTTGGTCCTGACTAGGGGCCAGAATAGAGCCACGTCTGTATGACTAAGAACCAACTAAATCGTTGATTCGTGTCGTGGTGTGGTTGTTGCAGCTGGGACAAAATGACGTCACAACAACAGTGGAAGGTGTGCAGCACGTGTCAGGAGGTCAACAAAAATGGATCCGGCTTCCCCGATGGCGTCTAGGAGGGGGTGGGATTGGAGGATAGCGGAAGGGGGAGAGGGTTGGGTAACCATAACCCCTAACCATGACGATTTTACCACTAACCATTACCGCCCAACTCCTAAAGATCACCCAACCTATATCCCCATCCTCACCCTGTCTCTATCCGCTTAACCCCACCCTTAATTCCCAGACAGGCACTGACAGGCAGGGTTGGGATAGTGGTGGGATGGGTGGGGGCTAGGGTAGTGTTGAGGGTTTGGCGTTAGCTGACGCCGTGGGGATAGGGGTAGAGGTAATGTTTAGGGATGCGGTCTAGTGGTTAAGGCGTCCGATCCCGATGCGAGAGGTCGGTGGTTCGCATTCCGGCCGAGTCATAAATAAGACTTAAAACTTGGCAATCTAGTAGCTGCCCTGCCAGACGCCTGGCACTACAGGGAACAGTACTAGGACTGGTTGGCCCGGTGTCAGTATAATGTGACTGGGTGGGACTGAGGCCCGTGTTGCTACAGCGGTCCCACGTGTGGCAGCACGTAAACTTTGTCTAAGCAACACATCCTGATATGCACATAGTTAAGCAACAAAAACCCCTCCGTCAGGAGACGTGCAATCGACATTTTATGCTAGCCCATTGTTACGCCTAGACTAAGGGCTTACTTGAAAGCGATGCTTTTCTCTTTTTTTTTTCTTTAAAAAAAATCAGTTTTCGACCACATTATTGCTGGGCTTATCCGTAAAGGACGGGAGGTTTGAGGTGCACCATGAGGGCAGTCGTGATGGCAGCAGGGTTAGCTCCCCTTCTTCACGAGTGGGACTGGTAACCTTTTCTCCTCGCCCTCGCGCGGGTGATTAAAGAGAGGGTGAAGACACACCCGTCCTGCATTTCAAGAAAACAGAAATTGCAACGTGACAAAGCGGGCCAGCCAACCAGCCACACAACAGACAGTAGCTTTTTTAATCTGCTCAGTGGGTATCCAGTAGACTGTCAGTGATTTTTCTGAGACTGACAAGATTATCTTATTCTTCAGCTTAACTTTTACGATGGACGATAGACATGGTCATGTGCCCATCTTCCCATCGCCCTTTGCATTAGCTGATTAGTCCACGAAAAATAATAATGCAATGATTTTTGTTAATCGCTTTATTGTCAAGTTAATCGCTTGGCAAGACCACCCATCGTTCAACCATTAAAGCCTTAAATGAGAAATAATATAGCCCTGTCTTCCTCTTTGGTGGAGTCAAGTCAAGTCAAGTCAAGTCAAGTCAAGTCAAGTCAAGTCAAGTCAAGTCAAGTCAAGTCAAGTCAAGTCAAGTCAAGTCAAGTCAAGTCAAGTCAAGTTCATTACCCTAGGGGGCATTTAGAAAACAAACTTCTACATAAATACAGTAAAAGAAAAACCCTAGAAAACAAAATTCTACATATATACAACAATAAGGCAGATGTAGCTTACCTTGATTAACCCTGGCAGAGCTTGCCAGAAGGTGATATTAGGCATTAGTGCTACACCTGAAGCCTGGTGTCTGACCTTGTTGTACACCACTCCTGTCACTAGGTACGCCAACAGGACGCTCACAAATCTACCAGACAAAACAAATAATAGTAATAATAATAACCACATCAAAAGCCCGGGGTAGGGTGGGGGAAAGCGCGCGGAAAAGGAAGAAAGATATGAGATGAGCAAGACCCCTGAAAATTCTAGAACCGACTTGCTTTCCCCTACCCGGCTGTTGATTACGTTTAACCTGTGTTCCCGGTATTGACATGCCAACAATGCAAGACCTTTACCCATTAAAGTAAACTTTCATTACAATAATAATACAGAATATTTGTAAAGCGCCATATTTCCCAGCTGGGCTCGCAGCCTTTACAGCACACACACACACACACACACATTCACTCAGAACCACAGCACACACAATACACTGGAATCTATCATTCATACGCACATATGGATTATACACAGAGTAACTGATAGGCAAGACGAAAGAGATTAGTTTTAAGGACAGTACGGAAGCAATTTGAGTCAGTAATTGCGGGTACTGACGAGAAGATAATTCCAAACCGTGGGAGCAGAAAAGAAAAAAGAGCGCTGTCCGAAAGACTTTGTTTTGACTTTTGGAACGACCAGGACACAGGCATCCGCAGAGGAGCAGAGGGTTCTAGGTGGAGTGTAAGGCTGGATGAGGTCTGAGAGACAGGAGGGCCCTGTCTGATATAGGGAACTGTGGGACAGGCATGCAACCTTGTATTTGTTTTGATTCGATCTTCAATCGGTAGCCAGTGCAGTTTTTGCAGGTGAGGAGTAATGTGGTCAGCTTTCCGAACTTTCAAAGCAGTCGAGCAGAGTTGTCCTGCAGCTTCTGTAGTCTGTTTAGAAGATACTGTGGACAGTTATAGAGAAGAGCGTTGCAGTAGTCCAGTCTAGAAAGGACGAAGGCAGAGTTTGAGTGGCTTTGTCTGTGAGGTCATGACGAATGGAACCAGTTCGTCGGAGCTCATAGTTTACCACATGGATAAGGTTGATAACATAATTTTGCCTTGCAAAGTGGAAATCCAGTGTAACACCAAGGTTCATTGCAGACTGTGAAACGACAACATTAGAATTTCCAATGAGTATAGACTGGGGTATCGAAACAGATGTAGACATGCAAAGGGAGGAGACTATCATGATTTCTGATTTGCTGTCATTTAGTTTCAGTTTGTTGAATGTTATTAGTAATACATGCAAACACTTTCAGGGAATAGCTGCGCTGGCGTCATCATCATCATCATCATCATCATCATCATCATCATCATCATCATCATCATCATCATCATCATCATCATCATCATCATCATCTAGTATTCCGTCCGTGTACATAATGTACAGTATTGTTACATTTGATGCTGCTGTTGCTGCTATTGACATAATGACACAATAAGTTATTTCAAAGGTTACCAAGCCAAATTATTCTTACGCTAAATCCAAGATGGTACCAACACCAATGTCAATGGTAATGCTGATTTCAACATGACTTCCGGAACACCAGTCGGGACATGCGCACATCGTAGTCAGTTCCAGGTGCTGAAAAAGACGCGACAGTTCCTTCAAATAAACCACTGGCGTGCTTGACATTGGGCGACCAAACTTTCTTGACATGGGTGATCATGTAATCTGTTACACACTTATATAACTTATATTCCCTATCCTCTCAGTCACTAACGACTTCCTCGGTGGCCAACACGTTAAAGCGTCCGCTTCCGAGGCGGGAGGTCGGTGGTTCGCGCCCGGCCGAGTCATACCTAAAGTTTGGAAATTTACAATCTAGTAGCTGTCCTTCAGGGAACAGTACTAGGACTGGTTGGCCTGGTGTGGGACTGGTTTGGACTGGTTTGGACAGCAGTCCCACGCGTGGTAACACGTAAGCTTTGTCTAAGCAAATCTGTCCTGATATGCGGCTGAACGTTAAACACCCCCCCACACACACACACACACCCACCAGTCACTAACATTTCTCTCAAATCCACATTAAACACTTACGTATTCTGCATATCCCAGGTCACCCAGGGCTTTCATCGACGGTTCTTTTGCCATGGGGTCACAAATAAGCGCCACCCATGTCTTCCTGAACAAACGAAAGTTGGGGCAGTCTATTTCTGCTAGAAAACTTAACAATCATTTCTACCGAAACTTCTCACACTCCGGTATTTGTGCACATTACCACACCCACTCTCACGCTCATAAACACAAGGTGTCTTCATTCAACGAAAACACAGAAAGTAAACACATCATACATAGCAGCGTTGTTAGAGGAAACTATAATACATCTGGATAGAGATCCTGCTTATCTGCGTGTTTGCGATTGATCGTTTAAAGGCTTATTGAAATTTAAAGGCGTCACTGCACAGCTTTCATTATTTCATTTGGTACACTGACCTTAGTATGTCCGTTTGGGCTTGATATAATATGGCAGGACGTCCTGACACTTCCGTTAGCAAGGGGGAAGTGGAATCCCCAGCTTGGTAATAAAGTCTTTTGTCTGTCTGGCATACCTGCCGTGTCATATGACGAATGTCAGTCCTAGCAACTGCAGTTTGCTACAGGTTTAAATGTATTGTAATACCTAAATACTGACCTATAAAGGCTCTGACTTCTAGAGGTATAATTTCTATTAAGTAATGCAGACAAACATTAACTAAACATTTTGCCTAGAAAAGTTCTTTGCTCCAAACACATAATGAAAACTCATTTACTATGAAACCATTTAAGGGAAATCCAAAACAGTTAAAATAATCAATTAAAAATGACCGACCGACCGACCGACCGACCGACCGACCGACCGACCGACCGACCGACCGACCGACCGACCGACCGACCGACCGACCGACCGACCGACCGACCGACCGACCGACCGACCGGATCGGATTGGATCGACCGGACAAGCCCGGACCGGACCGACCGACCGATTCTACACACCGCTGCGTTAACGCATACACTTCCTTCGTTAAACGGATAACACGGGTTGTAGGAATAGTAGAAGCTGTCGGGCGCAAGAACATCCGGAAACCTGCACAGATAAATTTTAGAAGTCCTTGATTCTCACAAAAGGACCTCATGTTTAGAAGCGAGACATGAAAAAAAGAAGTATGGTAACCTGGTCATGTATTATTCACCAGTTATAGTGGTACTTTTGTTCCTTTGAGAATAAAAGATCCAAAGGACGGACGAGCGCATAGAATTTTTTTTGGGGGGGTGGGGGGGGGGGGGGGGGGAGACAACGGCTCAACAGATTTCTAAGGCTGTGCTTAATTACAAACAATTCTCAACAAAATTCTTTGTCTTCCTCGCCCCCCACCCCCCTACCCACACAAACCTCAACGTTTTGATCAGCGAGATTTTCGATAAAACGTGCTGGCGTCATGCAGTGGTGAGATCTCTAATATTGTCGTGTAATTAAGCACAGTTTTGAGAAAAATCCATTTCAGCTGCATGACCAAGAAACGTCGTATTACGTGTTTTTTACTTGTCTTCTCATTTTGAAAATACAGAGGGAAACCCAAGGCCACTTCGGTTTGTTTTATATATATATATTTTTTCAATACTATAGGAATGTCGATGAGAGTTGCACGATCAGGCTTATATCTGCGTTTTGTACGTACAATATTCTGTATTGCTTGTTCGCTATATGTGTGTGCAGGCAGATTTACGGATGAAAAAAATCCATAATATTTATGCTTTATTGTGAATGCCGCTAATCGTGTAGTGCAATCTATAGGTAATCTAATCCAACGTGAAAGCTTTTATGTCCTCCTCCAGCTTATGACCCAACAACTATTTTAAATCTAAAAAAGATATTGAACGTGCTCCTAACAAAATGAAGCAACAAAGAGAAGTCGGCAATAAATATTGCATCTGACATTCATTTACGACTTTACGCCTAAGGGACTGAAGGAAATGACGATTTTGTACAATATACGACTTGCGTGTCTTTTCGACATTTCACAGAGTAACAAATAGATAATCACATATTTTGTTGTAATTCATTCCTGAAATTTTTATTTCATATTCTATGTTTACGCTTTTGTTTCGGCCGATGCACCAGACAGTCAGTCCCTGACATGTTTAACCCAATGTAAACTGTGCGAGTTGGGAGGGGTAGGTAGCGGGTAGAGAGCTGCGTCACACAAAGGTGTGATCTTAGTAACTGAGATGGGAAAAATACTATTCAGTGTAGTTCAGTGGTAAATTAAAAACAGTTTTAAAACAGATGTTGCAGTTGGCTGCCATGACAAGACATTGATTTAGGCTGCTTTTTCAAAGTGGTATATTGGAGGTTTTACAGTATCATTAAAGTAAAGGAAAACACGAGCGACAGACACATGTAAGGAAATGTTTATAAAAGACAATAAATTCTCGATCCTCTCCTCCGTTGTGGATGGGATTGCATGAACGTTGTGGTTGGTCTCTGTCCTACTGTTCATGCGTTCATGGTCCTGAGATACAACACCTATAGAACCAGTGCCCCTAGGCTGGCATGCATGTGTATGAATGTGCCATTTCAAATATTTCGAACGCTGCGACATGAATCTTACAGCTACTTCTGTAGGCCTGTACTAATATTTTGTTACAGACGACACACTTGGCAATAAACTAAGCATTGCTGAGGACTTTTGCCTTAGTGAGGTAACTGAAACACGGAATGTTGAAAATTTCCTACCGAGGCTTGCCGCTGGTCAACCCCACACTGCTCAGGTCTATCACCCCTTCAGTTGTCAACCAGGTGCATCCGTCAAAGCCTATCTTCTGGCCCAACGTTGTGTTTGAGTCTTCTACAGTCTGTTTCCATGGCAATGTCAGGACGCCGAGCACTAAGGAAAGAAACACTGCACACGTGACGCGTCGGCGGGGCGGCATGTCTCATCTTCCTGTCTTCTGCTACAGGTGGGCGTACGACGCTGACTGGAGACGGATGTATGATGTCACGAGTAACTGCTGAGTAACTCAGTCACAACTGATAAGATGTCAAGTAAAACTATCTCAGTGTCCTTGCTAACTTGTCATATCGCTGTTTTTATTCGACTGTTAATGATAATGAAGATATCAGCCACATTAGAGACCAACATTAACGCGTGCGTACAACGGAGCAGGGAAGCAACGAAGGGTGCATGCGAACTTGGCTGTGTGTGTGTGTGTGTGTGTGAATGATGGTGGTAGCGACAGTGTGTGTGTGGGTGTGGGAGGGGGAGAGAGAGAGAGTAAGAATGTGTGTGTCAGAAGTCCCTTATACTCTTGCTTGGTTAGGGAAGTCGCTATACAGATGAAAAAAAAGTTTAGAAAGACTCGAATGTTTCAGGCACGGCTATACATTGTCCATTTAGAAACACAACACGTCCTTCATTTACTCCATACCAGCAGATTCACACAAAGTTACAAGACAGGCTTTTAAAAGATGTCGGTTCACACGTGACTACCCACTGGCCAAAGGATGATTTTAATCTGTTTGAAACACACCAGATGATGTTATGAATTTTGGTAGCGATGAGGAAATTGTGCCTTCGAACTTGAGGATATGCAAAGATGAGGGTGTGAACGTTTTTGGTACTTATTTAGTGAACGTGTGAGCAGTTTGATCTTCTAATCTTAAATGGCACTCCGCCAGTGGTGATTTTACAGTCATTTCTGCTAGTGGTTCGAGTGTAATTGATTACTTCTTATTTTTCAGCTGAAAGATTTGTGTCAGTCTTTGCAAATGAGGTCTCGCATTTAGTCTAGTCATATGCCAGTAAAGTATGGTAGTCGGGCTTGAGTGAGAATGGGGAATACCTCTTTATGGGGAAAATAGAGAGAAACATTTGCATAGATGTCGGAAAACAACATTGTTTTACGAATGTATAAACTCAGATTTGGTTAAGGTTCACTTTCATGAAGCTGCGAACCTCACTGATACTGATATTAACGCAGCTGTTTCTAAATTTAGCGAGGGTTTGAGTATAGCTGGTCAATGTATGAAGGAAGCGATCAGGTTTTCACATAATAGGTGTCACCTGTCACTCCTAGGTTATCACCTGTCACTCTTAGTTTAGCCTGTTCGCTCCTCCACCTCTCCTCACACCTGGCAGGTGTGCGATACGTCATTAGCCATGACAGGCTGATAGCTCCGCCCCAACCTAGGCTGCCAGAACTGGTTTGAACTACAATAGGTGGTTCCTGGAAACGCAGATTGTAGAGGACGATGCAAACAACTGTTGTGGGAGAAGAAAAGATGTCATAGGCGGAATAACATTAGCAAATCTGCAAAATTATGGGAAAGAGTATAAGGGTTTCTACTTAACTATCAAGTCTCTTATTTCTAAACAGGTTGTGTGTAACAATATTATTAGGAGGCTCGGTATGATCCTTTTATCAGTGTCTTCAACGAATTCATTGACAAAGAAAGTATAATACTAACCAAGACAATGCTAATGTTAATATTACGCAGGAAAACCAGAGTGACCTGAGATGTGATAATTCACTTATTACCAACGATGAGGTATCACAGGCTATCAAAGCAATTAAACATGGGAAAGAACGAGGGACGGGTGGGTTGATAGGTGAGTTTTACAAGTATTCTGTTAGTATTATCACTTTCGTTTTCGTAGGACTTTTTACCAAGACCTTTGATAGAAGTCAGTTTCCAGTGGCTTCGACAGAGGATATTATTCAG
>SMGT01015900.1:31386-43090 GCA_004794575.1 Lanistes nyassanus | reverse complement strand
TCTTGCGGACTGTATGAAGCATTCGGGAACGAGTGTTATGTGAGTTTCGTATACCACGTGGTCATTCTTTTCTCGTACGCAAGGAAAAGATTGAGGTACGTGGTTTAGTGTGCTTAATTGAAAGGCGGGTGCTGCAGGATGGTATTACATGGTATTGCAGACCTAGCTCAAACAGAAGGAAATTGCGGGACGCCTAGAGTTTAATGAGCTGTATCAGATATTGTCTTGGTTGTAAATAATCGTTGTTTATATCAACACTACATTCTTCTTTTCGTGTTCACCGTATTACGGTGTTTTGTGGTTCTTTATGGGAGACTGTAGGTGGTGGGGCTCGTCCATATGATTGAGAAATCATATTAATTAATTTTAGTAATACAGTGATAGTTCCACTTACGCACATGTCATCTTCTTGACGATGGTCGTGTGAGCGACCAGACAAGACTACCCATCAAGAGCAAAAGAAATTCTCCCAGTGGTGACATCACGTTTGTTCGTTTTTTTATGCCTTTGTGGGTGTTGCTAGCCGTGCAAAGAAGGGGATTCGTGGCATTCTTAGGGTGCTGTGTTCACTTGGAGAAAGGTCTCCAGCCCTGTTTTACAGGCTCTTGGATTCACAGATTATTGCAATATTAACAAACTGTGCGGGGGTATGGGGTCTTAAGGAGGATTTAAATATTATCGTAGGTGTACAGTCTATTCCTTTAAAACGTTTTTTTAAATGTCAGTTCACACACACCCAATGCCGTGACCTATGGGGAAACGGCTAGATACCCACTCAGGATAAACTTAAATGTCTTAGTTACTGGTTTCAACTTCTACAAATACCGAGTGAAAAAGTATACACGGAAAGGATACAATCTGTTGCGCAGTTTGCATGAGCAAAATAAACATACTTGGGCCACCGGTATAAAGGGCAGTAAGTTAGGGATAATTGACGACAAGAGTGGCATAGCAGTATCTCAGCAAAAGCAGTCTCTGGGGTAGATCTCTGTGACTGTTATCGCTCATTGAAATCGTCCTTTTCACCATGTAGTTATCTATGCTCTGAAGCATGTAGGGATGCGCAATGCTTTCATAGGTCTACCACTTGGGGCGTCCTCCCTTAATCCCCATCGTTTGCGTTTTGTTAACCTTAATGCAGATCTAGATGCTCTGTTTTGTCCTTCTTTCCCAGGCAACGAAGAATCTGAATCACATTTTATGTCCTAAGTAAGATGACTTGAGAGACAAGCTTATTACCAGGAAATATACTGTTTCAATCACTGGTTCCTTTTGGTATGCTACTGGCTAGTAGTAGCAACTATGTAATTAAGATTGTTGTTAACTTTGTCTACAAAGCTTTCATGGCTCACATGTGCAGCGTGTAAGGCGCTTTAGAATTGTATCCACCCGATGGTTGAAGAATAGTTATGCATGGTTATGTATTAATGTATAGTGGTTGTTATGTATTAATGTATAGTGGTTGCTATGTATTAATGTATAGTGCTTGCTATTGCAATGTATATGTTTACGCTTGAATCTCTCTCTCTTTCTCTCTCTCACACACACGCAGCCACGCACGCACACACATAATCAGATGAGCTGATTACACATACAATACTACTTTGGATGCTTAGTAGCGTTGTATAATTTCAGTTGTTCTATTCGATCCGAAAAAACAATATTTCAGGCTCTTTCTTACAAGGTGCGTCCGTTGACGTGACAGGAACTGTTCATAGAACATAGTTTCTCTTACCACTTCAAAGAAATCGATCTGGCCTCGGAGAGAGATCGGGCAAATCAAAGCGCAAAGGCCGACTACAAGGTTGGGGCGAGGCAGTTGGGAGACTCGTACATACGTCGCAAGCGCGGTGTTAGGTGCTCCGTGCAATTTCCAGCGTATCTCTTGAATTCGCTGCAAACAGTCGCCGACGGCTGACACACTTGGTTGCCGCACTTATAAAAGGCCTCCATCGGAATTGTCTCTCCGGGATCGCTCAGACATTTCAACAGATGTCGCTTTCGGAAAAAACCGAGACAGAACTGCAGAGCCCTCACCCTGTTGCTGTCAGTGCACTGATACGTTATCATAAAGGAGGAGAATTCACAAACCGGGAAGCTTTTGTGCAGAGTAGGTGTCAGAGATGGAATGACGCTGTAAAAGAAAAGAAACTATTACTAACATTGGTAGGTTTTGTTTCTCTACAGAAAAATAAGCTTGGCTGATTCATGGTTACTGGATATAAAGAATAAATGAGGACAGAGCGCTATAAATCATCAAATGATAATCCCAGCAAACATTAAATAGGGATTCGCTGTATGCACACATGGTACACCGAGGGTTAGCTGTGTGAAGACTAGGGTCGTTTAAAAGAAAGGGGCGGCAGATCTTTTTGACGATCTGCCACGTTCCTACTTTCGACTCTCTCTTTGCTACGTGTCTGGGTACGGTAGGCTCCCTTGGTCGCATACGTCAGCATACGGTTGTGTCTAGCGCTGCCAGTACTTTGTTGCGATTATTATTACTGGATATAGATGAGTAACCACGAAGAGATTGCAAGCAGGCGGAATGACAGGCAAACACGAGCATGCAGGTAAAAAAAAAAATTCCATTTCAAATAAAATAAACAAGCATATAAATATTTACACCTAATCATGGCGATGCAAAACTCAAGAAACTCACAGATTTTGGGTCTCTGTGTAAATTAGGGTCCTGTAAGCCAGTCCCTGTTTAAAACAAACAAAAATATTTACTTTCTAGAATAGGCATATGACTATAGTAATTACGGCGGGTTAATTATTACAGCTATAACTGGGTCAAATTGTAACATAAAATTGTCTCAAACTCTTAGTAAGAACGGCTACCGCCTACTACGAAAACAAAAATCTTTAGACACAGCAACCTGATCTTCTTTATGTGTGCAGTAGTTACAGCTGTGAACAATAATTTGAGGTAGGTGGTTTCAAGAGCTGTAAATGTGCAAGTAGTTATCGAGAGTTAGACAACTGGAAGCCCTCCCTCCCTCCCTCCCGCACGCACGCACGCACGCACGCACGCACGCACGCACGCACGCACGCACGCACGCACGCACATGGCATACGAAGGTGTAGCGACAGAAAAGAAACAGATAAGTGATAAAGACAGACAGAGAGACATCCACCTTTTGCTGGGACGCCCTTAAGCTTGTAAGTGGCGAATTTCTGCCCAGAGGATAAATAAAAAAATATGTTCACCTCCTGAAGTAAGTCCACGCCCAGGCGACGTGCGTCATCTATGAGTGTGTGTGAAGTGTCATTCAGGTCTCCACAGAACACGTATTGCTGGTACCTGCCAAACACAAAGAATCCCCACAGTGACACCTACATCTTTGGTGTGATTCACATAAGGCAGAAAGAAAGGGAGGAATGAAAGAAATAAAGAAAAGGAAAGAAATGAAAGAAGAAAGAAAAAAGGAAGAAAGACCAAAAGACAGAGAAAAAAGGAAGAAAGAAAGAAAGACAGACAGAGAAAGAAAGAAAGAAAGAAAGAAAGAAAGAAAGAAAGAAAGAAAGAAAGAAAGAAAGAAAGAAAGAAAGAAAGAAAGAAAGAAAGAAAGAAAGAAAGAAAGAAAGAAAGAAAGCATACCAGCAACCAAGAAAGGGAATTTTACCATCGAAATGTTTTATAATTACCCAGGTGAGATGGTTGCATTATCCGACACGGAGATGACAATGCCAGACGGGCGGGCAGTCCGAAGTCTGTACACCAGCGAGAATCCACAAGCAGGCACGTTTAAAATGGCCCCATCTGGGTTGAATGTCCAGCTGACTGTGACAACATCCATAGTTACGTTCAAAGATTGTCCCCAGGTGAAATTTGGCAGTGACCCCTGAAGGAAGTACTGTACAGACACACAGTAATGGAAGCATTTCCCTGTAATCAACTCACCTGTCTCATAACTTACCACCCAGTCTATTCATCCACCCAATCACCCACCCTCTTAAAACCCACCCAGAACGGGAAGGAGGAGGTCGAGGGACAATGGAGACATCCGTCTACAGCAGAGGAAAAGATCCGGCCTTAAGGGAAGGCCGCCTGCAACTAAACTCTAGGAGAACGAGTTCGGAGGTCGAAGGTCGACCGAGAAGCGTCGCCTACACCATTGGCTGTTGCGACTTCAGTGGGAGCACTTAGATCTGTCAGTAAACTGTGTCCAGAGGCAAAGGGCACGAAGGAGAAACTGCAAGGCTACCCTGATTCTAGCGAGGAGCGCCCAGTAGGACTTTCTGACGTCAGCCTTTTGGGACAGCAGGGACGGGGACTTTATACGCCTTGTTAACTGTACAAAACTATCTACTGAAGAGTTCTGCGCGTTCTACACGTGATCCAAGTGTGTGTGCATTTGCAACAGGTATGTGTGTCTTCACTGTTATGAGAGTAGACCAAGGGATGGCAGGAAACGCATGTTAACTGACCAGAAAGAAAGAAGGGATCGTTTCTCTAGTACGACCCTAGATTACTATTTTTTATTCTGTAAATACTAGCTATCTTTAAATACTAGTCTCTTTCCTTTCACTGTATTATGCAGTCTGTTATTGGTTTTGTTTTTCGGAGATTTTACTGGATGGGGACAGGCCAGGGTGTGCTGTGAGATAATCATATGAAAACCATAAGTAATACACTGATAACAGTCTCCACCTATGCATAGGTCTTCACTTAACGGCGGTCTTGCGGATCGAGTACAAGGACGACGCGTTGAGGTAAAAGTAAACTCCTGTGTGACGACATCTACAATATGGCTTTGTTTTGGAGCGAACATTTTTATAAAGAAAGCCTAAATTTCACTTTGTCCTCACCTGAAATACGCCAATATTCATTAGTTTTTTCACTTATACAACGGACAGAAAAATAGAGTCTGTCTTAAATCAGTAACGTCTTATGCACGAAATAAAACTAATTAACTGAACTTCTGGGTATCGGGCTATTTATTAGGTTTAATGTGTCCATTTAGATGTTTTATTCTCCAAAAATTAAAACAAAATTCGGGGAAACTCCACTGACTATTGTTTATACTCACATCGGTGATAACAAATTCAATGGATCCAATGCTGGTTTGGACAGTTCCTTGATAGCCGAAGATGGAAATTCGAAGGTCAGCTCCACCAGTGTACACACCGCCGCCGTGCACGCGCCCAAAAGCGAAGATGTTCGTCTCGCACCATTTGTCCTGACCGGGAATTTTGATCACGAAGTGCGTGGCGCGGAAACGACATGGAATCAGGATGGTTCCACGCGCTCCCTTGTAGGTAAGTAGGTGGGGGTCCCCGTAGATTGAACAGTTATGTACTGCACAGTGAGACAAGATGACGGAATGACGTATATACCAACAAATTAGACTTTGACAAAGTCTTTTTGCCATTCAGGGAAGGTTAAGGAAAGCTAGAATTCGGAAAACAGATAAAACACAAGAAGACATTTTTAGTGATGTGCACATGTAGGAATCCGGTTTGTTTACGAAAGAAAGCCATCAGTTATGTTTAGCGTAGGTCCAGAGTTTTGCGCAGTGCTCCAAATCGGATTGATGCCAGGTGTTAGGGCTTTACTATACATGACGATAAAATCAGGGTCTAGACTTTCAGATTTTAAATGCGCAGAATATCTTATAGGAACCAACGTCAAGCTCACATCAAACCCTGCTTTTTGCCTAATATCTAACCCACATTCCACACAAAACTATGAGCCTGACGAGTGGTGCAACGTGAAGACAAGGGTCACCTCATTTCACGTTAAATATATACCTGCTTCTGTCGATGGCATTAAGAACATGACACACGACAAGAAAAGAAGGATTCTCTGAACAGCTCCCATGACTGGAGTAAGCATGGTTATGCCCCGGAGACTGTTGGCCACATGAAAAAAGGAAGGAAGAAACAGATGACAAACAGAATTATAACTAAAAGATGGAAAAACAGAAAAGAAAAAAGACAAAACCGAAAGAAGAAAAAGACTCTGAAAGAAAGCAAGGAGAAGGAATTAAAAGAATAAGGAAAGAAAATCAATAACAACGATTCATTTTTTTTTGGTGTCCTAATGCCTTAAAATGTGGGGGCTTTTGTAATTTCCCTTTTGACGACGCTAGACACTGGATCAGCTCACAAATCTTTTAAAATTTTTAAAAGATGAATATTTTAGCATTCTCCCCCTCTCTCTCTCTCTCTGATACACACACCCGTTTTCGTAATTGTAAGCAAACAGTGCTCTAAAATTGACATACTGTTAGCAAATCCGACACATTATTAAAAGGGGAGTCGGCGGTGGTAGATAAGTACACACAAGGTATATCTCATTACCTTATTAAAAAGAATTCTTGAAATTTCTAACACAATACATTATCATACCGAATTTCTATCCGTCTAACGACTTTACCCAAGTCCTTCTTGACCAGCAGTATTATCCCCACTGAACCGTGACCCTGCGCTGGCAGTTTCTTAGCGGGAACCTCCAAACAGTCGTGCATATCAAACAGATCGCTTTAAAGTTATCAATGATCCACATCTCCGCTAGGCACATAAAGGCAAAGCTTGATATGTATGAGATAAAACTTGTATCAGTAAACCTCAACATTCCACGAGGGGAAAGTAACTGCACTTGCACATCTTGAGAAGCCAGTGTCAGCGGAGTGCGTATTACGGATCCCACTGACAGCAGTACCTGTGCGACTAGAAGGAACTGTGTCCGTGTGATCAGCACTACTTACTTCAGTTAGGCCACGGGCAGATCTTCATTTAGCATTATTCTTTTTATTACTGGACAGGCTTAATCTATCTCGCCTTGACTCCTTATTGCCACTACAGGACTTGTGGGGCGGTTGTTTCCGGTTCCATGTGGACGGTAGCTGCTGTTGTGCTGGCGGCCTTGCCGCGTCGTGATCTTGTTTTCGTATTGCGGTTGACCCATGTCCGACGCCCGTGGCACTTCACGGTTATCCCAGGTTGAGTGCTGGGGCGAGTGTCATTGCTGGGGTCAGTAGAGGAGTGTTGCCGGCGGGAAAACCGTGCATAGTTTTCCTCCTTGTCTTCGGCGACACCAAACAGTTTGACATTATTTCTTCGTGACGCTGCCTCCAGCTTATCTAGCTGTTGTTCGGACTCACACGTCCGGCTAGTAGTTCATTTTCTCTCCTAAGGGCCTCGATGTGCCTCTTACTGACACTCACTTGATCGTTGATCCCTGTGAAGTTTTGTTGGTGCCCGGAAATGTTTCTCGTCAAACTTTGGTGCGATGATTGTATGTGATCTGAGATTTGACTGGTGATCGTGTAATGCCACGAAATTCGCTGTCCATAGAAGATAACAGTTACTTGCGATTGCTACAGGCGCAATCTTGAGCTGTTGAGACTAGAGAGTGTTAGGGCGGTATCTTCCCGTTTGTAGTCAGGGTGTAGAACAGACCTTAGCTGTACCGGTGTAGCCCCATGCGCCTTGCTTGGTCTGACCAGATACATTCGCAGTCAGCGCTTCAGTTGTTTTGCAAGGACTGTCTGAATCCTCTAGTGCAACTGGAAAAGACATTCATTCCACTGACTGGGCCTGGATTGGGCTCAAAGTCACCCGAGGATAGAAGGAAGCTTGCAATGATGACGGCCAGTAGTACACACCGCGCACGCGCTGTCTTCACCTTGCGCTGTACCATGCTCGCGGCCATGGACCTTCGCTGCACTAAGTGAAGACAACTCCACAAAAACTTCCACACGCCGCACGGAAAAGAGTATTTTCCCTGGCATGACGGTACAACAAAGCACAGTTGATGAAGCAAAATGTTGCGGGTAAATCCATGTAATTAAGTTAATTTAGATATATTCAAACAGGAGCGATCTAAACCACGTCTTGTGTTGTTGTTGTTGGTGGTGGTGGTCTCATACACCTTCACACGCCTTCGATCTACAAAAATCATGGGGCAACTTTCACCCTTCTATAATTTTATATGTAAATGTTTGTGTTGAAATTATAAGCTACACCAGTGCTGGAGTGACCGTAAAATTTGCAAACCTGATGACACAGTCGTAAAACGTCGCAACATGCAAATGTAGTTCACGAGGAGAAATAAAAGTTATTCGCGACTTTTGAACGACTGTTTTATCATCAGCAGCAACTGAGGCTACATCACAGCCTCCAAATGGTCTTATAATCAGGTACCATGTATAAAGGAAATATGAGCGGCATCCGGAGACAGGTAAGAGCAATAAATTATTTTCACATTTTGACATACAAAAATTCCGTATACCAGTGAAGGGCGGCTTGTAATTAGAGATGCAACCATTGTTTGTGAAGTCAAGAAAGTCGGACAATGCATCAACCAAAACTTTAAAAAATTTCAAGATACCACAGACACTTAAACAGTACAGAGAAAATTACAATCTTACTTATTCAGAGTTCCCTTTCAACCAGTTAAAGACCCTCCTATGATTTCCACCGAGATGCCGCCTTTTATCAAGAATGCTGCCGCTGTTTAGAGAACGAACAAAGTAACTTTCTATCGACAGCCGACGAAGTAGAGACGTGTTTATACTGTCGGCTATGAGCGTTTTTGCTTTCTTTAGATAAAAATGTTCGAGTTTTTATTGCTCTGCACCTTAGTTCATTCCCTTAAACGCGAGCAAAACGAAATTTAAATTTGAGTTTTGTGACGTAACCTATAATTTTCTTGAAACGTGCATGCAGTGTTTTACTCATGATGACTGTCACTTAAAACTGAACTACAAAGTTAGGTAAATGAGAAAGGCGGAATGGGGATGGGTGTGTGTGGGTGGGTGAGTGTGTGTGTGTGTGTGGGGGGGGGGAACTCAAGTTTTAAGAGATTCAACATTTTTATTTTACTTTTGACAAACTGTGGTTGGTTTCAGATAAAATGTTATATAAAATGTTATGCATTTCAGTTTAGTGCCTTCAAACAAAACCTGCATCTACGAAATAAATAGAGCTTTGGCACCTATAGCCTTCTCCAAAAGAGCACGAGTACATTCAGTGTTTTTCACTTCAGGACGGTCTCATAAAACTGAACCAGAGCGTACTGTCCATGGTTAAGGTTAATGAGAACGATTCAAAGCTATAAATAGTTTCAACATTTATATTGTTATCCCATCTGCCCATCACATGAATTCCTGAAATTAGGCTACTGCACCAGGACAGCCACAGCACACATCTCTTAGGTACCATAAAAAAGGAAAGATTGGCCGAAGTAAACGCATGCAAGCAGGCAGGCAGGCAGGCAGGCACGCACGCACGCACACGGACACCGCGCGTGCTCAGAAGACTCACAACCACCCCCGTAGGCTCAAACATATGCACTAAGATGTCTGTCAACACAGCAAACCAACAGTTTTGCCAAGAGCTAGCAGTGGGATTTATTCCAGGTGTTACACATTTACTGTGGACCAGTGCAGAATGGCGGTTCAGCACAAGTGAATGCCGTTTCTATTTCGCTGGGTGGGGAAAAGGAAAGAAGGAAAGATTGGCTAATACACAGCATGACGGCAAGAAAGATAGAGCTGCACGCGTTCCTAGAGGCGTTCAGTACTGTTGTGGGTGTCCTACATTTCGTGGAGAAATAATTGATAGAAGAAACGTTTCTGTACACCAGGAAACAGAAAAGAAGACACTGTTTGGCTGAAAAGTGGGAAATTTGTGAGCTTAGAATAAAAAGCTCAGAATCTTATGCAGTGCATCAGCAGTTCTCCAACAAATTAAGAAGGTTCCCGCTCCCAGTTCCCCTTCCCGCATACCCCTTTCCGGACCCTTCAGATGAGCTTATGCAAACAGACGGAATATTTTTTTAAGTTCAACAGCAGGTCAGTTTCGCGACAGAAATATATAATATGATATTGAACTCGAAGGCCTGATCCAGCTTGTTAGCTTTTGACAGCTATTTCTCTTGATAACTTGACTAAGAGCCGTTTTAAGAACAAACTTCATGACATAGCTGACAGTCATTTCCGTTGTTTACTCGTCCATCATTGTTTAAAAAAAATAAAAATTCACAGCCTAGTTTAAAACTGCTGAGTCAGCGAGGTCATACCTTCGAGAATATTTAGAAAAAACAATAGTATTATGGGATGTAAATGTCGTGATAATACCTGCTATTAGGGGCGGTAGGCGATAGCCCTATGTTGAGGCACTTTGAAGTAAAGACGTTGGCACTGAAAGTTTAGGCAACAATGTCAGTTAAACTGTAAATAAATTGAAGGTACCACAGACACTTAAACAACACGTAACAGCTTGCAGTCTAACGTGTTTAGAGTTCCCTTCCAACCAGCTAAAGACGCTCCTATGATTTCCAGCGAGATGCCGCCAAATAATGCTTCCGCTGTTTACAGAACGAAGAAAGTAACTTTTTATCGATAGACGATGAAGTAAAGACATGTTTATACTGTCGGCTATACGTGCTTTTGCTTTCTTTTCGATAAAATTGTTAGGGTGTTTATTGTTATACACCTTAAAAGCGAGCAAAAGAAACAAAATTAGAGTTTTATGACATCACCTATAGCTTTCTTGAAGTGTGCGTTGGTACATACAGTATTTTACTCTGCAGGACGGTCTCTTAAAACTGAACTAGGAAGTCAGGTAAAAGGAGACGGGGAGGGAGGGGGAGGCGTGGGGAGGGGGTCTCAAGTTTTGAATGAGGAAGGGACCTTAAGAAAGTCGCCTTTAGTCAAGCACTTAGGTCCAGTTTCTCAGCATGATTAAATTAACTCAGTGATTCAGCTGCGAATTTAAACTTGCGGGAAAGTTGCGTGCTGAAACACGGGTGCAGACTCTATATGGAGTTCGCGTCTTTGTCTGTTGTCAGTCTCTAAAGTTTATCACCAAAGGCAGAGCGATTTTAACAGCATCCTGCCGATTGCGAATCGATGCAACTACTGAAAGCCACGTTTTAAAAATTCATCGCATGTCTTCTTGTGTGTGATTCAAAAGGTACTGTCAACATTGCTTTATAGTTCAAAGCTCGAACTTAACACGGTTCCACTATGTGATTCGGAAGCAGTTGCTACAAAACTATTTAGTCGTCCTTTTGTTTTTGTTTTTTTTTAAAAACGTTGCTTCTCATTTTCAATGGACAGACTTCACGTCCACAGGATTTCAGTCTCCCTGTTGCATGTGTCTGTTTCCTCGAAGCAAATATGATCCAGTTTTGCAAATTTATTTTGCTCTTGCATCGCACGGCAGCATCATACAGAAGCTGTTCGTGATGTAATTGATTTTTCACTGCCTGCCAAACATGTACATGCCACTACAGGGGATTTCTTTAAATTTGGCGATTTTGCTCCACCCCGTACAATGTTCCTCACTGCTCTGCTCTTAACGCGTCACTCACTTCACACACCTACAACCGCTTTCAACATCAAGCGCCACTTCACTTACACGAACAAAAACATTATCAACGCCATCTCATGTACTATTTCCCCTACTCTGCGTTACGTCGGTGAGACAGAATACACATTTAACCCCTGCTTCAAATAATATTTAGCTGACACGAAACACCGCAGAAACTCCCTAGTCACACGACATTTTAACACCGCCCCCGCTCCCTTCCACACACACACACACCATGAGACAACATGTGTCGTGGCTTTTTCTCCCTGAACTTGCACTTACTTTCACCTTCTTTTAATCCCCTGTTCGTCTATCCCTCTCCTTTTTACCCGTATCTTCACTTCCCTTTAGTAACTATAACCCCTTTTAACCAACC
>SMGT01015900.1:9921-22577 GCA_004794575.1 Lanistes nyassanus | reverse complement strand
CAAGGTGCGTCCGTTGACGTGACAGGAACTGTTCATAGAACATAGTTTCTCTTACCACTTCAAAGAAATCGATCTGGCCTCGGAGAGAGATCGGGCAAATCAAAGCGCAAAGGCTGACTATAAGGTTGGGGCGAGGCAGTTGGGAGACTCGTACATACGTCGCAAGCGCGGTGTTAGGTGCTCCGTGCAATTTCCAGCGTATCTCTTGAATTCGCTGCAAACAGTCGCCGACGGCTGACACACTTGGTTGCCGCACTTATAAAAGGCCACCATCGGGATTGTCTCTCCGGGATCGCTCAGACATTTCAACAGATGTCGCTTCAGGAAAAAACCGAGACAGAACTGCAGAGCCCTCACCCTGTTGCTGTCAGTGCACTGATACGTTATCATAAAGGAGGCGAATTCACAAACCGGGAAGCTTTTGTGCAGAGTAGGTGTCAGAGATGGAATGACGCTGTAAAAGAAAAGAACTATTACTAACATTGGTAGGTTTTGCTTCTCTACATAAAAAAACCTTAGATAATTTATGGTTGTTGGATATAATAATGATAATAATTATAATAATAATAAATGAGGATTTGTAACGCGCAAGAACACATTTCATGCACACTTAGCGCGGATGAGTAACCACAAAGAGATTGCAAGCAGGCGGAATGACAGGCAAACAAAAGCATGCAGGTAAGGAAAAAATTCCATTTCAAATAAAATAAACAAGCATATAAATATTTATACCTAATCATGGCGATGCAATCAAATAACGTCTTCTACACTGATTTTAGAAACTCAAGAAACTCACAGATTTTGGGTCTCTGTGTAAATTAGGTTCCTGTAAGCCAGTCCCTGTTTAAAACAAACAGAAATATTTACTTTCTAGAATACGCATATGACTATAGTTATTACGGTGGAGGGTTAATTATTACAGCTATAACAGGGTCAAAGTGTAACATAAAATTGTCTCAAACTCTTAGTAAGAACGGCTACTGCCTACTATGAAAACAAAAATCTTTAGACACAGCAACCTGATCTTCTTTATGTGTGCAGTAGTTACAGCTGTGAACAACAATTTGAGGTAGGTGGTTTCAAGAGCTGTAAATGTGCAAGTAGTTTTCGAGAGTTAGACAACTGGAAGCACGCACGCACGCACGCACGCACGCACGCACGCACGCACGCACGCACGCACGCACGCACGCACGCACGCACACACGCTCATCACCATGTAAACGCGCAGAAAAACTGGAACCAATCAAATGATGAGCTGTATTTACGATGTGTAACAAGCGGAGCCAATCAAATGGCGAGCTATATTTCGAAGGTCTTTCAAGGGGCGGGGGTAAGGGAGGGAGAGGGGGATGTTCCGAGAGGAGGGGGATTTAGGGGAAGGGGAAGGGGTGGGGTTAGGGTGGGGGGGTAGGAGTAGGGGATAGGTGGGGGTTGGGGGAGGGGTGGGGTGGGGTATAGGCAGTAAAGATCTTCCAGAAAACTGCAAGGTTTTCAGTGTTGACCCTACGAGATTAGCATATTTTACGTGAAACTGTATTTTGATTGGCTCCAGTTACTCTGCGCGTTTTCATGCTCATGTCATGGCATACGAAGGTGTAGCGACAGAAAAGAAACAGATAAGTGATAAAGACAGACAGAGAGACATCCACCTTTTGCTGGGACGCCCTTAAGCTTGTAAGTGACGAATTTCTGGCAAGAGGATAAATACAAAAAATCTGTTCACCTCCTGAAGTAAGTCCACGCCCAGGCGACGTGCGTCATCTATGAGTGTGTGTGAAGTGTCATTCAGGTCTCCACAGAACACGTATTGCTGGTACCTGCCAAACACAAAGAGTCCCCACAGTGACACCTACATCTTTGGTGTGATTCACATAAGGCAGAAAAAAGGAAGGAATGAAAGAAATAAAGAAAAGGAAAGAAATGAAAGAAGAAAGAAAAAAGGAAGAAAGACCAAAAGACAGAGAAAAAAGAAAGAAAGAAAGAAAGAAAGTAAGAAAGAAAGAAAGAAAAAAGAAAGGAAAGAAAGAAAGCACACAAGCAACCAAGAAAGGGAATTTTACCATCGAAATGTTTTATAATTACCCAGGTGAGATGGTTGCATTATCCGACACGGAGATGACAATAAGTGAAGACAACTCCACAAAAACTTCCACACGCCGCACGGAAAAGAGTATTTTTCCCTGGCATGACGGTACAACAAAGCACAGTTGATGAAGCAAAATGTTGCGGGTAAATCCACGTAATTAAGTTAATTTAGATATATTGAAACAGGAGCGATCTAAACCACGTCTTGTGTTGTTGTTGTTGGTGGTGGTGGTGGTGGTGGGGGGGGGGTTTCTCATACACCTTCACACGCCTTCGATCTACAAAAGTCATGGGGCAACTTTCACCCTTTTATAATGTATGTGTAAATGTTTGTGTTGAAATTATAAGCTACACCAGTGCTGGAGTGACCGTAAAATTTGCAAACCTAATGACACAGTCGTAAAACGTCGCAACATGCAAATGTAGTTCACGAGGAGAAATAAAAGTTATTCACGACTTCTGAACGACTGTTTTATCAGCAGCAGCAACTGAGGCTACATCACAGCCTCCAAATGGTCTTATAATCAGGTACCATGTATAAAGGAAATATGAGCGGCATCCGGAGACAGGTAAGAACATTATTTTTTTCACATTTTGACATACAAAATTCCGTATACCAGTGAAGGGCGGCTTGTAATTAGAGATGCAACCATTGTTTGTGGCGTCAAGAAAGTAGGACAATGCATCAACCAAAACCTTTAAAAAATTTCAAGGTACCACAGACACTTAAACAGTACAGAGAAAATTACAATCTTACTTATTCAGAGTTCCCTTCCAACCAGTTAAAGGCCCTCCTATGATTTCCACCGAGATGCCGCCTTTTATCAAGAATGCTGCGGCTGTTCAGAGAATGAACAAAGTAGCTTTCTATCAACAGCTGACCAAGTAAAGACGTGTTTATACTGTCGGCTATGCGCTTTTTTGCTTTCTATTAGATAAAAATTTTCGGGTGTTATTGTGCACCTTAGTTCATTCCACAACCCCAACAAAGTACTGGCAGCGCTAGACACAACCGTATGCTGACGTATGCACTCAAGGGAGCCTACCGTACTCAAACACGTAGCAAAGAGAGAGTCGAAAGTTAGGAACGTGGCAGATCTTTTTTAGAAGATCTGCCATCCCTTTCTTTTAAACGACCCTAGTCTTCACACGGCTAGCCCCTGGTGTACCACGTTTTAGAAGACCTTTTTTAGTAGATCTGCCACTTTCCTTACTTTCGACTCTCTCTTTGCTACGTGTTTGGGTACGGTAGGCTCCCTTGATTGCATACGTCAGCATACGGTTGTGTCTAGCGCTGCCAGTACTTTGTTGGGGTTGTCGTTTGACGATTTATAGCGCTCTGTCCTCATTTGTTCTTGTTTAGTTCATTCCCTTAAACGCGACCAAAACAAAATTTAAATTTGAGTCTTTGTGACGTCACCTATAGTTTTCTTGAAACGTGCATGCAGTGTTTTACTCTAGACGACTGTCACTTAAAACTGAACTACAAAGTTAGGTAAATGGAAAAGGCGGAATGGGTGTGTGTGTGTGTGTGGGGGGGTGAGTGTGTATGTGTGGGGGGGAACTCAAGTTTTAGGAGATTCAACATTTTTATTTTACTTTTGACAAACTGTAAATATAAAATATTATATAAAATGTTATGCATTTCAGGTTAGAACCACCCCGTAGGCTCAAACATATGTACTAAAATGTCTATTACCACAGTAAACCAACAGTTTTGCGAAGAGGTAGCAGTGGGATTTATTCCAGGTGTTACACATTTACTGTGGACCAGTGCAGAATGGCGGTTCAGCACAAGTGAATGCCGTTTCTATTTCTCTGGGTGGGGAAAAGGGAAGAAGGAAAGATTGGCTAATACACAGCATGACGGCAAGAAAGATAGAGCTGCACGCGTTCCTAGAGGCGTTCAGTACTGTTGTGGGTGTCCTGCATTTCGTGGAGAAATAATTGATAGAAGAAACGTTTCTGTACACCAGGAAACAGAAAAGAAGACACTGTTTGGCTGAAAAGTGGGAAACTTGTGAGCTTAGAATAAAAAAAGCAGTAAACATCCAGTGCATGCAAATTTGAGTTTGCCCCGAAATCGTTGCTAGGGGTAGCTAGCGCTATGTTAAGCCGAGACGCACTTTGACTACATCCTCACTTTTTCGGTGTTGTCCCCGGAAAGTCGAGTTTGCCGCCTAACCTGAAGTGCAAATTTGTTCCTACACCCTTTTCTTTTAAAAAAATGTGCACAGCTACGTCAGCGAGCATATATAAATATCTAGCAGTTAGCCTGTGTTGTGATTATTCTTTGCAAATTTCTTCGATAATCAAAGGTCACTTTAGTAGAGGACCTAAAATTAAATACCTGCGTCGGTCGATACGATCAGAAGCAACACGCAAGGTAGGTAAATAAGGATTCTCGCTACAGTGCCCATGGCTAAGAACAGCTGGTGGTCGCTTGAAAAAGAAAAAGAAATAGCCAAAACAATAAATGAAAAACACAAAAGGGAAAAAAACAAAGAAATTAATGGCAGAAAGGAAAGTGGTTGAGAACAGGTAATTCTTGCCATAAAATATCTTTAGATTACATCCTGGGATTTTTGTTACTTATATATGAATTGTATTTGCTTTTGTTTGTTTATTGCGTGCAGGTAACAACATCGTCAGACATGCTGTAGTGATTCCTGGACGTTTTCTAAAGAATGTGTTCCTCTGTACTAAAAGAGTAGTGAAGAGGGTTGAAACAGGCAACAAACAAAACCACGCATATACTACGAGTGTGCATGCAAAAACACCCAGAAAAAACACACTAAAAGTTTAAACTGAAGAGAAACGATGAAACAACAAAAGCCCAGCTAAACGATCTTAAGGGCATTCTTGTTTCAGGAACTCAAATGATGTCAAAAACAAGAGGTTCCAGTTTTAACAACACCAAAATATCAAGGTTACTGTTGTCAACGCGTAGGCTTGAGAAACAAACGAAAGTCAGGCTCAACGTTGAGGCAACCTGCAAACGTCAAACCGGGAATTTTTGTTTTTCTGTGTAACCAGGTGAAGAGCAAATGTAATTGACAAAATGGCTGAAATACTGTGAATACGACATCAAAATGAACCGAAAATAATTTCTTCTGGACATTTTTTTCAGGAATAATGGTATTAATGTCGTACTATGATTTCAATTTATTTTAAAGCAGTGAATTTATTTAATGCAAGCCTACTACGCACAATGCACATTGTACAAATGACATGCAATTCACGGGTTGCTTTCTCAGTTATACCTGTCTTAACTTCTCCATACAGCTTACGGCATGTTTAGGAAATTACGCTGGTCAACACTGAAATCGTTACTGACTTTAAAAGGTCTGTCACCACTGGAAAAAATATCTTTTGCTCTTGACGGGTCGTCTCCTCTGCTCTCTCCCAGGATCACAGTCAATAGGGTGACATATACGTAGATGGACTATCACTGTATTAATAAAACTACTTAATATGACTTTTCGTTCATATGGCCGAGCCCCCACCACCTACAGTCTCCCATAAAGAACAACAAAACACCGTAATACAGTGAATGCCAGGAAAGCCTAGTACAGTTAACTTTTAAAAAGAAAGACAGGAAATAGGGAGCTCAGCCAGCAGGTCAGCGACAGTTCGAACTGTCAAAAGTGACGAGGCCTTTGTAGGCAGTCTGCTTTTTGCCTTCAAGATCCAAAAATCTGTTGGTCCGTTCTCGAGATGAGACGATTCGATAACCGGTATAAGACGACTAGACTAGTGTTGCACGACGACTTGACAGTGGTCAGACTCCTTGACTGATGTCTTTGGTGTCTATTCGACTTTGTGGTTCCGGGTCGATTGACGTGTTATCACAATCCGACCAGACCACAGTCAAGAGTTGATTCGACCACAGCCTACAGAGCCTACTCGTGCATTTGACCAAACTCAAATGTCGACTCGACAAGGTTCCAAATCCAGTAAACACGAGACTCCGTAAACATAATCGGTTTCTTGGTGGCTGTGATGGCCGTGAAAGACACGTGAAAAACGTGAAGCAGTATGATCCCAGACCAAATATCGGTTTTCTTACAAGTAGATCTATTTTGAAATGGATAGGTGTAATTGCTACTTGTACTCGTACTGCATGAGAAGAGTGAACTGCGCCTGGCAGCGTGCACTTTAGAGTAAATTGTGCCTTAGGCAGGATCCATGTCCTTTGTATGAAGCCTTCACTGTGCCTACTACAGCAAAATACTTGCATATACGTTCATGTAAAGTGTATGTCACAGATACCGAAACAGAAGGATAACTTACAAATTTACGTCTTCAGAGGTCCCTCTTCTTCGACGTGTTAAGGACGCTGAGATCTTTTAGGAAGTCCTTCCTTTTATTGGGAATTCTAACGCCCATCAAACAAGGTACAAAGCAATTTTTCCTTCGACTGCCAACGAAGCAGACATCTTTACAGTGACTTTCGTTGAATCTACGTTCACCACCTTTGTTGACGGGACTACTCTTGCTATGTCAACATGTGTTGTTACACTTAATGTCTTTGTTGGATGGTCGTGTCTGGAGACCACCAGACGTTAATGTGTAGACTTGCCTTTTTATCTTCGGCTCTAAATATTTTCAAGCTGTAGCCTTGGATACACAGTAACTAAAAACTACTTGCCATAACTCTGAAGTTAAACCATACAACTACCAGAATGCAGAAGTTAGCATTGACTTAATTTGTGAACATTATTATTGTTTTTGTTTTTGTTGTTGTTGTTGTTGTTCTTCTTATTATTATTAGCTGCAACTAATGAATGGTTCTATATTTAAACTGTTTTGTGTGTACTTCTTTCCCCCATATGTTTTTCTTCAATCTACGAGAAATAAAATATTTTTAATTTTGGTCCAGAAACGTTTCGGCTTCAGTTCTTGATAGAAAATTGCTTCTGATTCAAATTTAGTTAAACACACACACACACCACACACGCGCGCCACACACGCACGCCACACACCCCACCACACCCCACACACACCCCCACACAAATCCCACACCCCACCTCACACACAGTATGAACAGAAAGTTGAAAGTTAATGCAGACAGGCGGTCGCGGCGTCGGTACTTGCGGAAAAGATAAGGTTTAAAGGTTTGTTTAAAAGTCTGTAGAGATGGGGAGTGGCGAATTTTGTGGGAAAGTGAGTTCCGTTGGATGGATGCTGAGAAGGTCATTGTGCGCTGTCCATATGTCTTGGTCCTGATGCGGGGTACTGAGAAAATGCAATCGTCTGAAGAGGAGCGGAGCTGTCTCGTTCGAGCGTAGATTGTTAGTTCTTAAAAGATGATGGGGCATGCATGGGTGAAGAAATAAAAACAGAGAGTAGACAACTTGAACTCGATGCGAGCCTGATTGGGGAGCCAGTGCGGAGGAGAGGTTTTGCGTGCTTTGCTTTGCGCGCTCTCAGGACAAGGCGAGTGGCAGGTATAGAGGACAGCCAGCCAGCAAGGACTTGCAGTACTCGAGGTTAGATAGCACGTAGGCACATACAAAATTATTTGCAACCTGATCGGAAAGTAGGTGATGGAATCTGGTAACTTTTCTGAGTTCAAAGTAAGCGAATCTGCAGATATAGCACATGATTCCGTTTCTATTGTGCAGACCAGACACCATTCCTTGTTCCTTTTTTTCTTTTTTACTTTGTAACTTCCCTGTACTCATTTTACTTTCTTCTTAATTCCAGTTTTTTAAATTTATTAATATGAGACAATAAATATCATGATAATATCGGGAATGTACAGAAGAAAGCGCGTCACCTGAGATAACTGAAAAGTTAGGTTAGCGTGTCGTTCCGTCGCGAACAACAAGTACGAAGGTTTGAACAAGATTGCAATATGTGTATCCGCTCACACTAGAACGTTCAGTTTAGCTCTGGGAAGTCGTACGGATTAAATACCAAACGGACACGCTAGGTGTGACGCTGTTGAAAAGAGAGTTTAGCACAAACATTCTTTGGAAAGTTTCGACATTGCCCATATTTGTCACAAAAAAGGGTTCTTTCTCCCAAACCCCTTATAACCTCGCCAGGATGCAGCCTGAGCTGCCAACAAGGCGTTAAACAAAGGACTTTCTGTAATGTGACTGAAGTTTTCAGACCTTGCAAGAAAGTGGAAGAAGTTTTCAGAACACGAAAAAAGACGATAGTAAGTTATAAAGTATGTCGGATTTTGTCGCGTTTGGATGGCTTGCAAAACACATTTTTTCGAGGACGGGTATAAATAAGGAAAACGGGTGTTACGACTGGAAGTGCAGATACAAACAAGTATGCATGGAATCCAGCCCTGCACCACACCTGAAGTCTACGGTGTCTGACCTTATATACTGCATCTGTCATCTGGTACGGCAGCAGGACATTCGCTAGTTGGACATTCTTTTTAGTAAACTTTTATTCCTTCCTTTAGAATTCTTAATTTGTAAATGTCTATCTGCAGCTCCAAAACCCTGCACATTTAACCCATGATGCATGCTTGAATATCTGGAAAACATGTCCCTTGTCTTTCATACTGTCTATATTATCCTGCATCAAACCGTTCCTTTTTGTAAAAGATGCTTCGTGTTGTGCATTTCTGCTTCAGCAGTTTCGCAGACATCTTTAAGCTGAAGACTTTGGCACATAGTAGCTATACACCACTTGCTATACATACTTCTTAAGCAAAACCACAAAATTAACACAACGTATGGATTAGCTTTTAATTAATTGTTGAATATTTATAATTTGATCAAGCAATATTATTATTAACTTTCTGCTCTTTTATGTATACCTCGTGTGGACTTCAACAAAGGAATAAAAATGACACGCACGTACAAGCACAGATTTAATAACAGGAACATTGGGTGCTTGGTCTTTTATTACAAGCACTCCATTATTCATGCGATGTCTACAGTTTCTCGGAAATGAGCGCTTTCGTGCTATTTCTATGCTTTTGGTCAAATAGGTTTCTTATAGAATTTGGAAACATTGTACAGAAGTGTAAGCAGACAAGCAGTGGGCTCTACGGAAGGCTGCAGGTGGGTGATTCGTACATTTGAAGCAAGCCGGGAGTTAGGTCCTCCTTGCATGTTTCTACGTCATTCTTGAAGGCTCTGCAGAAAGACTTATCCTCTGGCAAGCAAATTGAATAGAAGCAGTACAGAAATAAAGAAAACGGCTGTTTCTCGCCTCCCTTGTACAGACATTTCAGCAGATGGCGCTTTTGGAGCATATCCAGACAGGTCCCCATGGACTTGGACCTTAGGGCCTCATCATTGCCGCAGAGAGATATAGTCGGGTAAAAGATCATGCAGGAGGAGTAGTTTGGGTGCAGCTCAGGTGTTAGACGTGTAATGACGCTGCAAAAGAGGATGGCATGATTACAGCGTTCACAGATTTTGATTCCTTTGTAACCATAACCTTGTCTGATATTTGTTGACAAAGCAGAGACTAATATATAAATGTGAAGAGATCTTAATTTTATTTCCGTAAAAATCAAAATTTATTTTGAAAAAAAACACATTTTGGCCACCAGTGATACGCATGATGAAAGTGGAGGTATACTATGAATAGTGAAGGCGTATTTATCTGTAGAAGCAAAGATTTGGTGTTGTATAGATTTGTTTCTCGTGCGTTTAAAAAAAATCTTCTGCTAAAAGTCTTTCGCCTAAATATATTGTTATTCCTGATTGTTTTCTGACAGTCAAAACTAAATAAAGAATTCTAGTAGCTTTTATTGTTCTGTCCGCTTTAAACACTGCTCCAGAACATGCGTTTTGGACGTAAACGATAAGCGACAAAATACGACCAAACACCTACAATTTTTGATTCCAGCATGAATGGAATTGAAACTTTAGAAGTTCGGTCGGATTTTGTCGCGTACCGCTCACGTCCAAAACGCAAATGACAAGCATATTTTCGGTAAAAATAACGAGAGGAAATGATTTTTGAAAAATTATATTTGTGACTAAGTATAGCGAGGAATCGATTTCCCTGGCACCGAGGTTCATTTATTTAACGTGAATGATAATAAACTGATTAGAGCTTAGATGAACAGAGCATTATGTCCTAGATTGGATCAGCAAAGAAACTGCAACGAAAATCTTCAGAACAAAAGTTTTGCTTTGCGCAGCAAGGATATTTTGGAATACATATCGATTCCTAGGATTCCTTTGTCTTCTTTATTGGGCTAGAGAATGCTCATAATTGTTTAACATTTTTTATTGTTTCATTGCTTAACGTTGAGCAGAGAACTATGGTATTCTCATTTAAATCAACTTGCAGCTGTAGGGGTATAGAACGCATACTGTTGATTTGTGATAAATATAGCTCACCAAATGAAGACAAATTATTGAAAATAGAGCGTAAGCAAATCTTACTTCTCGCACACTCTTTTGAATTCTTTTCACCTTAACCTCATGTAAGAACATCTCCAAACAGCATTTTCAGAATAATTCACAAGGTCAATCATCAAAAGTTATGGAAACAAAATAAACTCACAGATATTGTCCCTCCGTCAAATTTCCAAATCTGTATGCCAGCGCCTGTTTATATATATATTTAAAAAAATTCATTTTCGACAAAGTGATGAGAAAGACATGAGTGCAGGCAGGCTACTTGTTAACTGTTATAAGAAGAAAACTCAGTCTTGATTAGTTTCTTTGTTCATTGTTCTTTGACAACCCCAGCAAAGTACTGGCAGTACCTGGCAGATCTTCAAAAAAGATCCGCCACCCCTTTCTTTTAAGCGACCCTAGTCTTCACACGGCTAACCCTCGGTGTACCACGTGTGCATACAGCGAATCCCTATTTAATGTAGTCAGCTAGCTCACTAAGCGTGTGTTGACCACTGGGATCGTTTTGAAGATCTGCCACGTTCCTTACTTTCGACTCTCTCTTTGCTACGTGTTTGGGTACGGTAGGTTCCCTTGGTCACATACGTCAGCATACGGTTGTGTCTAGCGCTGCCAGTACTTTGTTGGGGTTGTCATTTGATGATTTATAGCGCTCGGTCCTCATTTGTTCTTTATTAATTATATTGTGCACCTTGAGGATTTCATGTATTTGTCCTATGTTGTGTTTGTCTCGGATCCCAGTTGTCAGTATAATATTTCTCTTTATCATTGTGTCTTGGGTTTCAAGAATTAAATATAAAGAACAAATATGTTCATATTTTCCAAATGAAAAATGCAATTACAAAGTTACAAGTAATTTTGCCCCCTTTCTGTCTCTCTCTCATACCACCCACCCTCTCGCGCGCAGTGAAAAGCTGCCTTGCTGTTTACATTTCTTACCCATTACACACTGCGGATTAGGTGAATGCAGCAATTTGAGTAAAACTATTGGGTATGGCCGCTTACAGGTAAATGCATTTGATAATTTAAAATAAGCCTCAGTTCTGTTAGTAATCTGGGGTTGTAATAAAATTCCACTCCTTAACCAGTCTACTTTCTGCTTATTTGGAGCGGGAAAACTTTAAGATGTTATATCGTTTCAGAAAACAAAATTTTTGAAAACTAAGGGAACCCTAGCAGCTTGAACGGGCTTTGAAAGCTAAATACCAAAATTCTTCCAGTCAATTAAAATATTATGACCTGCTCAGGGGTAGGCAGATGTAGCTGAAGTGCGTCCTCTATCAGCGTGGTGGAAGTGTCATTCAGGCTTCCACAGAACGCGTTATTCTTGTACCTGTGAACAAGCAAACAATCACAGTGTCACCTGCTTGTCTAAAAGGGTAAAGGTGGGATATGATGAAAGAAAGAAAGAGACACAGAAAGAGAGAGCGAGAGAAAAAAGAAAGAAAAAGTGAGAGAAAGAAAGGAAGGAAGGAAAGGAAGAAAGAAAAGAAAGAAAGAAGAGAATCTAACCATGAACATATTTTATGATTACCCAGGGGAAATAGTCGCGTTATCCGACACGGAGATGACAATTCCAGACGGGCGGGCGCTCCGAAGTCTGTACACCAGCGAGAATCCACAAGCAGGCACGTTTAAAATGGCACCAGCTGTGTTGAACGTCCAGATAATTGTAGCGACATCCAGAGTTAGGTTCACAGGTTGTCCCCAGGTGAAATTGGATACGGGCCCACGAAGGAAGTACTAAACACACATAGTTTAATAATGTACACGAGACGTTTCCTGCAACTCTTCAGTCGAAAAACACACACATTCTTTAATTCGCTCGCTTGCTCTCTCGCTCACTCACTAACTCACCCATTTTTCGAAATGGGTACATTTCAAATATGACATTCTGACAGAAAATAGTATTTTAGTATGTATTACATATATATAGGTCTTAGGTATTGTCACAAGGAGCAGAATATGGGGAACTGTTTTAACTTGATTTGTGTTGTGCTTTTTATGATCTCGTACAGAGCTTTTTTTTATAACTTTGACTCTGAATTCTTTTTTTAAATATAAAAGTAAAATTTTATGTAAACGTTTGTTTTCTGTTAGATATTCGTACATCGGTGATAAGAAATGCAGTAGATGTGATGTTGGTTTGTACAGTTCCTTGCAAGCCATAGATGGAAATTTCAGTCTCAGCGCCGCCAGTGTACACACCACCTTCGTGCA
>SMGT01015899.1:34434-73658 GCA_004794575.1 Lanistes nyassanus | reverse complement strand
TTTTTTTTTTTTTTTTTTTTTTTTTTTTTTTTTTTTTTTTTTTGTTCTTGGGAAAAATTATACAGAAATGAATGGTTTGAGGAGTACTCGAACTTCGTCATGTATTTACCGCGAAGTTTCCAAAAACATGTACAATATGGTTGGGTTGCGTAAGGCTTCGTATCTGCCCTCCCCGTCATAAAACTGGTCGTGAGTGCGTTGGCCCTGTGTAGTTTACGTAGTGCTTCCCCAGTACAGGAAGCGGTCTCATCTTGTCTTTATACCCATGGCTAACAAGGAAGCGGCTGTGTTTTTGCTGACCATTGTAGCCTAGAAAATGAAGTTTTCTTGCATGTATCCGACATACCTAGTCCACTCCCACCCCCCACTTGCTATCTCTTGTTTTTGTGGTATAAAACCATTAATCAAAAAAGTATATCTGGAAATACACTGATGACACCGAGGTATACTTGAAAGCGAAAAGCATGTGGAATTTGTACAGAATATCATTCGGAGAATCGGGAAATGTATCAGATGAACAATAATTTTTACTTCCGTCTTCCTTTGAAAGGATCTTTAGTACTGCTTCTTGCACACATTGGAGTCTGTGACCTGCAGGGCTTTTTTGGTAAATCCCTTGCGAACTCGCGATTGACCATGGGGAATCTTCTAAATTTTACATAATTATAGCCTTCTTATCATGATACGTGTCTGGCCTGCACCTGTCCATGTTGATTCCTACACTTGCAGCTGGCAAAAATCTCGACTAAATCGACGCGTGTGCGTCACGAAAAAAAAAAAAGAAGAAGGGAACCATGGGGGAAACAGAAATTGAAAAATTAATAAATGAGGATCTTTGCTATTTGTTGCCGACAGCTATATTGCATTCTGTTGGGGTTTACAAAAATTGGAGAAAACGTGCGTATGCGCGGAGTTGTTTCGTCTTATAGACAGTGTAAAGTACCGCTAACCCGCACTATTATTGTCAGCACTAGCACTATTATTGCCACTATATACGTATTAACTTAGTACACGATACCGCGCGAGTTCAAATATGCGCACGTCGGAGTCAGCTACAGAACAAGCGCGTCATGTGTGTGTGTGTGTGTGAGAGAGAGAGAGAGACAAACAGAATGGACAAAAATACATTTTTTCCTGGGAATAAATTATTCACGCCACACAGTACTTTCGTCTTTAATGATGCATATCACGAAAATATGACATGCTGACCAGAAAGTGAAGAAAGGGAACAGCCAGTGTCATCTGGGGAACCAGGCTTGCGCTTTCCGCGCTCGCTCGCATGGTTTCTGCTCCTGGCTGTCTCTTTCTGCACTCTGCAATGACTTGTCACAGTCGAAACATTGGTCGTTGAAATGTAATTTAAGTAGGGCGGACCGCGAGATCCGCCTTGCTGTTCCAAGATGTGAAATATAAAAACAGGGCAGCTATGAAATGCGGGAATGGGTTCATCAGCACCACAATCTGATCTCGCCGAGCACAGACCTAGGACAAGGATGTTCTCGTCTTTTAATAGCTTCCGCTTCTACGTGGGCTGCTTTCGAATGCGCTCTGAAAATGTTCGCTCAGCCATGTTGTAGCAACTCATCTGTGACTGCGGCAGGATTTTCCGAAACCAGAGGTGCGAGACCTTCTCCCGCGCCTCCCTGTCGCTCGATTTTCTACCGCTTCCCGCCTGCCCACCTTCATGCATACCTGGCAAGTCGATCCGGCCACGCCCGCACATTTATTTCAGGATCTAGAAAAATATGGTGCTGTGTGTGGCGGGTGGGCCTCTCACTTGTTGATTTATGTAGGCTGGGGTTTTCACGCTGTAGGCATGTGGACTCTATAGTGTGTCCCGTGTGATCAGGATGTTGACGTATCCGCTGTAAAGGCCCGGAATCCTGCAAGGGGAGTAATTAAGTGTACTTTTCAGTCTTGGGTGGGTGGGGGTATACATGTACCTATCCAGTAACTGGGTGTGTATATATAAAGTGTCTGGAGGCGGTTTAATTCTTGCGTTGTCTCACGTCTGTACGACTGTACGAATGAATGCCTCTCAGATGGTGGAACAGCTGGGCTGATGTTCACGATGGAGGATTTATAGTAACTTTTAAAGGGATAACCTCTTCTAAAACTAATCAGAAGAATAACGGCCCGGAAAATGTGTATTCGGGGTGGGGTGGGGTGGGGGGGGGCGATGAGCGCTAACACGCCGTCCTAATACCCCGTCGACGATCGACCTAGCCTGGGCAGGGAATAACGCCACAGACTAGTTGGTTTCAAACTGGCAGGAGTCATTGCTATGGACATCTACACTTGAAAATACATGTAGCTAGCAGACCTACTGCAAATGTCAGATTGACATGAATCTCTCAGCTCTGTTCTTCAACTGTTTCTGGCTCTTCGATTTTATGCTAATAATCAGTCAATAGTACTTTCTTTGTTTAAAGTTTATACTCATTAACCTTTTGCTTCACTTACTAAATAGGCATTATATTTACACAAAACCTTTTTGTCTGCATGTTTGCAAACCGTATATACAGTCATTATACTTTATGCCGTGCAACGGGATAAATGGTGAAGATCGAAGGATGGTGTCTGGTCTTCTGGTGACTATAAGATGATTGTGTGGTAAGAATTAGTGTGCGGAATACTCACTACATTATCACATACTTAATATGTAGTGTGTGCGTTCAGCTCTAATTATTTCTATTCTTTTCTTCTAACACGCATTTCACTTGCTCATTGTCGCTGAAGTTCGGCTTCTTTAAATTTCTCGTTTTTCTTTGGAATTTGCATTTTCCTCATTTGTTTTAAGGAGACACAAAGGAAAATGCAGAACATGACATGTCATTATGAGAGCGCATGCGCCAACATCGGGGATTCTCCATGGCTAAAAACCATCTCTCGTCTTAGCTAGTCTCCGGGCTTACACGCACTGCAGGGTTCCAACGAAACATAATATTTTTTGTGAAGGAAAAGTTAATGCTGTGTGATTGGCGGATTAAAACCCGAAACATCCGGTCAAACTTCCGGCTTCTTACTTGCGGGTGCCCCTACGAGCAACAGCACGAATGGATAACATACGCTTTATCATGCAGCGTCTTTGACCAACTGCGTGTATTCACTGTATTCACGAATCTCGGCTTTGTTATCGATGGAGGGGCTGGACAGCTCTGCAGGTAGAACTGCGGACTAGCGTATCGCTCCCATGTTGGTGGTTCGAATCCAGGAATGGTCAAGAATTATTTCCTGCAGTTAACATTGTGCAAATTCCATATCTGGCGTTTTCCTTGAACCTCAAACTGCCTTTTTCCACCCTTTTTCACTCCCCTTTCCCTACTATCCCAGGCTTCCCCTTTTATACCCCTTTCCCCGCTTTCCCAATTCCCTCCACTTCTCTTTCCTTTTTCCTTCATTCCTCTCCTCTTCCCATCTCCTCCTGTCTTTGCCTCTCCTGACTCTCTCTCTCTCACTCTCCCTTCCTCCCTCCCTCCCCCTCTCTCTCTCTCTCTCTCTCTCTCTCTCTCTCTCTCTCAGCGCATATGCTACTTCCTGAAAATCCCGACAAACAAGGCTAGGGTATGGTTAACAGGTCAAACAGGGTGAACTGTACCCTCTGTGAAAGATACTACAAGATGTCTGACATCCTTTACGTAAAATCTAGATTTGTACGGGCCATGGCTAGACCTAGCAACGCAGATAAAGTGTGCGTCAGTATGCATCAGCTGTGATGCAGTAATAGCTAGTTTATAGGGTACCCGGAAATTTCCTGCCGCCTGTGAAGACTAAGTAAGACGGGTACATCAGGCTTGGGATCTGACCAAGTCTGTTAACAGTCACAGGGCGGAAAGCCCTGCAAATAAAAGGACAGCTTCTATAGGTATGCCGATCGTCCTTTGTGTGACTTGATTGCTGGACCACAGATTAAAGACATTGATCCCCCATACACTGTTCTGGAAGCAGCATTTACGAAAGGAGAAACCGATTTGTCATGATTAGTCTAATTAATGAAGGGCGTTGTCCTTAATTTTGTGTGTGTGTGTGTGTACACGTACTTGTGTGTGTGTGTGTGCGGGCGCGCTTATGTGCTTGTGTGCGTGTGTGTGTGTTCTGCACGTAGGCGAACACAGGAACAGGATCAATGCGACCGTCTTTAGACAACTCCCACCTTGGGTTTTATCTCCCACTGATGGGCAGGCTCGAGAGTGATGGAAAGAAAGAGTACAGACTAGAGTGCATAGCAGTGATACACAATGCTGAAATACATCGGCTTGTCATCACAGGAAAATTTGAAAGGAAATAAACTTTTGTTGGTCGCTTCCTCCCATTCTTCTCGTAATAGCTCAGCTGTAAATGCTATGAAATTATTTTGCAGTCTCTCTGAACTATAGCTGTTAAAATCAAGCTGGTAGATACATTAGCCAGATAACGGCTTCGCTCGTAAACGTATGTAAGTAGGCAAGTAAATAAGTGATACGCTTATGGATAAACTTCCAAAGAGATCAACTTTACTTGGATGTCGTAGTTTGCGTGAGTGAGTGAGTGAGTGAGTGAGTGAGTGAGTGAGTGAGTGAGTGAGTGAGTGAGTGAGTGAGTGAGTGAGTGAGTGAGTGGGGAGCATTTTACTTTGCGCCTTTGAAGTTTCTGTTGGTCTTAGTTTCTGTGGCTTACTTTCACAAAACACAGAGAATGCATTGAACCTACGGAAGGCAGTTCTCTCATTCAGCGTGGAATGAGTGTGAATGTAGTACCATCGCAGTGATCCTGTGTCGACAAAGCCTTGGCATTTTTGTGGGGAAATATTTCTTTCGGTCACATGCTCGTGGCGCTGGGAAAACCCCAGCTGTTCACATCCCCGGCACAGATATCGGAGAACCTCGATGCAGCACAGCGCACGGCGCGCACGTCCACCCTTCTGACAAACCGGCATCCGTGAGGAAGACAGCTACCAGGAAAGAAGACAGTCTCGTTCTCGTGTGTTCAGTTTCCATGACGACAGAGGACTTCACGCAGAAGTTTTAGGGAAAAGAAAGAGAAGTCTAAAAAAGATTTAGCCTCGTCCTACTGCTAGGGACCCACGAATGACATTGCAGGCGTTACAACAGCTCGCACAGAGAGGACTGTTGGAAAGGCTGATCGAACGCGTGTACGCGCTTGGGGACAGGTGTGGTTCAGTTTTAATACGTCACAAAGAAAGTCCAGCTTCTTTAAAAAAAAAATACAGCGAGAACAGTAATTAAGAAAAAATTAGTACCTTATTTAATCCTTAACGTTTATCCGTAGACCTGGTGGGGGGGGGGGGTCATACAAGCGAAATTTTATACCCCAGTAGGGTATTTTACTGCTACACCGGTATTTTATACCAGTCATACACACATGGAGGGTCTCTTGGAAGCAAAAACTTCGTCGAATAATTATGATTAATGTAACGATATTGGTACCGGCCCTGTACTTCTCCCGTCCTCTGAGACCGCCTCGGTGGTCTAGTGGTTAAGGCGTCCGCTTCCGAGGCGGGAGGTCGGGGGTTCGCATCCTAAGACTTACAAATTGGCAATCTAGTAGCTGCCCTGCCAGACGCCTGGCACTACAGGGAACAGTACTAGGACTGGTTGGCCCGGTGTCAGTATAATGTGACTGGGTGGGACTGAGGCCCGTGTTGCGCCATCAGTCCCACGTGTGGCAGCACGTAAACTTTGTCTAAGCAACACCGTCCTGATATGCACATAGTTTGCGGCTGGACGTTAAGCAACAAACCAAAATCTCCCGTCCTCTGGCGAGAGGCAGGTACAAGCACAATTATGGCTGACCTTTCCAGAACCAATCACGCCCTGGGGCAATCCGAAAGGTGATACTGCGGCCTGGCCCTGCTCTGGGTCCTTAATTCTACGGCGAGCCCCGCTAATAACTGGTAGGCAACTGGCTGTCTACAGTTGACAGTTGTCGGGCTAGTTCTACGAGCGGAAAACCCAGGGTCAACGACCAGCGACCAGCGCCCTGTAGGGTTGACCGGGGACTTGAGGATAAAGACAAAAGTGCTCAGCTCAAGTAACCCCAAACAACGTCATAAGTCTGTCCAGTCCGCGTTCAGCGCCCACCTAGCTGGCGCCACCCACTGGAATACCTTGCATGCTTCCTTTCTGGATGTAAGCAGGCCGTGGCAGCCACAGGAGAGAAGGAAGGAAAGGCGGGGATGGAGAGATAAGGAAGCTCACGAAACCCTGTTTCTGGGATGTGGTGCCTTTTCGGAAGGCTGGAGAAGAAAGGGCAAGCTAGGATGGAAAGCAACCAAACCTTACGATGCCTTTGATGGAGCTAGGGTCCGAGATGGCTCAGATGGTTATGATGAGAGAAGGGAGGCTACTGTCAGATACGAACACAACAGAGGTCCTGGTACGAAATAGACTTTCGGCCCTCCATACTACGACGCTTTACAACCTGTAGAAGACTCTGAGCCAGCCAACACTGAATAAAAACTCTTAGAACCTTTTCTTCGACCTCTGGTCGTTTGTCTCGAATGCGTCCCATGAGCGTGCGTGACGGAACGTTAACGTCCTAGGCATGTTCGTGTTTGCGGGTGCGCTTGTGCGCGTGAAGGTGCATGAATGAGAGAGGAGAGGAGAAAGAACGGACATGAAAGTTGGCACCGAATAAGCAAAGGAATATCTTGTGCAAGTCTTTGTAAGTAGAGCTAAACGGCGTCAGATGGTGTCGTCTGATGTGAGTGACCATGTTGGTTGTGCCACCTGCTAAGCTGATCATGGTGCACACATGCAAACAGCAAACTTTGTGCCGCCTGCTAAGCTGATCATGGTGCACACATGCAAACAGCAAACTTTTTCTTCTATCTCTCTTTTAAAGAAACCCAAAATTTTCCATAAACGAAGTTTTCCTGGCTTGTTTCCCACTGTTTCGAACTCATGATCGTCTGCAATTATATCCGTCTTCCTTCGCTAAGAACCAAGGAAACGAAGAAGAAACGACCTCCCTTTCTTTCAAAAGTGACCCCAACCGCCACGACTTGTTTCTCACTTAACGGGCAAGAAGGCCGATGGCGCGCTTAATAAAAAAGCCGGTACCCTTTGATGCTAACACGTGCTGCTGGCGTTGACCCTTTTGCCGAACAGTCACAACAGACGTAGACCGTCTCCGTTAATATCATGTAGTTTTTGTTACTATTTAATTAGTGACCGGATGTTCACAAAATTTCATTTGGAGCTTCTGTTTTTCTAACTTGCTGGACATTAGCCTAATAACAAGGCTATTTTAGGGCCAGCCTCAGGGACCTGGAGTCAGCCTCTATGGTGGTGTCAGGAGGTTTCTGGACTCGCTGAAATCGCCGCCATTAGTTTTTATTGAAAAGTTCGATGTTGTGTGTCTATAGGTTGGACAACGTGTTTAACCGCAACTCGATCCTTACTCGGACTGACGCCTTCCCATTAATGCTATTCTCACAAATACGTTAAAATTCAATTAAAAATTAACCATAACTGTACTTGCTTTAAGATATAACCTCTCATATAGTTGCAATCACTGTTTCCAAGCACTGACTGTATTTTAAGTAATAAGAATTTATTATTATTATTATTATTATTATTATTATTATTATTAACGTGATTATGTCCCTTGCGGTATATACGGGTACGAAGACGCGTACCGGTATATCGCACTGTTTTAAGACTGTACTGGTATTTATCGGTATTTCGGTACGTACCTCCACACTATACATAGCGACTATGCCTTCACAACCTCCATCCATTTGCTACCTCTAACACACACGCGTGCCCGCTTTTATTTTCTTTGTGTACAACGGGTGGGCATTGCACACGATACTCTAACAAATCTGTTAAAGTCTGTTACAGCAGGGAGTTCGCATTAGACCAAATATGACAAGTCACAGTTAATTTAAAGCAGAAATTATTTTCACTCTTTTTACTTCGGACACATTTAAGCTAAGCAGAATATGTGGGATGTGATTTGTCAGCTTTTGTTTGACAGGAAGTTTCTCACGTGTCAGAAATTGGTCTGCCTTCGCCACCACGACCCCCCATTCCAAACACACAAACCCCACCTCCCAAACGCACGCGAGCACTTTTTTTGGTGGGGGGATGTTCTACAGAGTCCACACTCATAGAGCGTCATCCTTACTGCACACTCTTCTCTAACAATTAAGCAAGGAGGTTTTTGAAGTCTGTTGGAGCAGGGAAATCACGTAAGAGAAAATACAACAGGTCGCACTAAATTTGAACAGAAACTATTTCCATGTTTTACCATATTATTTTTAACGAAGTAGAATATGGTGGGCTTGTTATATGTGAACGTTTTCACACTGAGTTTCCTGAACGTCTGAACTTGGTATTGTATTATCTACCAAACCCTTTGACGCATAGTCCTGATCTTTGTGTCGTTTATTGTAACAGTCATGCGTTTTTTCATTTTCGAAGGAACTGCTATCGCCAGTGAAACTTGGGAAAGTCCTGCAGTTGGTGTGAGAGTGGCGCATACGTTTGTCACTATTACTGCTTTGTCTGCAGACATCAATGGGTTTACTCAACTAAGAGCCAAAGTCTAGTCTAGGGCACGCATGGCCTTTCAGTTCTCGTCTCGTCTCAGTGAACGGTTCACGGACCCCGCCTACCCTTGATTTGTGTCACCGTATAGCGACGTCCAGCGTGACAAGGTTCCCTGGGGCAAGGATCGAGGCACTTGACCCACTGACCGTTAGCCTCTACCAGCACCTCGCACATTCCTAACATTTTTCTGGGGAAGGGGAAGATTCTCAACCTTTAAGAATAGAAGTAAACGTGCACACTTAAATATACTTATTTAATGACTCAGTCACAGATCGGTGTATCCTGTGTGGGTCAGGCTAAATGATAAGTACATGAATATTTTGTGATTAGTTTCAATATTGGTTATTTTATTCACATAATAAGATAAACGCAACTGAAATTATTTTAAAGGCTGGTAGGAAACCTTTAGCATATTTTGAAATTAATTTCGCTGGTTTCTAATCGCGATTAATCTGTGTTGAAATTTCTCTCTTTTCTTTCTCCCTATCCCCTCCCCCCATCCCTCTCTCTCTCCCTCTCTGGGTTTTTTCTTTAAGTAGTGAGCAGTATTTCATAATAAAAGAAAATAGTATCTTGGATTGGTGGCCTTCTGCACACTTTCCACTTAACAAGACAAACCGCATGGTCGTTTTTGGCAAGTAAGCCTATATACAATTATCGCTATGTGTTTCCTCCAATGAGCCAAGGAATTTCCTTGATCATTTCCTGGCTTTTTTTGGGGGGGGGTGGGGGAGAATCTTCGTGAGCTCCGCACCCAGATAGCCGGCTGGGACTTTCTTCTAACACGGAGCGTGAAAAAGTAAGCGTACACACTCAGTGTGCTGTTTTTTGTTGTTAGTCGCGAGGTTCTGTCACGTGCATGCAGTACTTGGTCGAGGCTTGTTACACAGGAAACCATTCACGGGCCTCACTGGCTGGATGCAGGCGACTACAGAGGGATATTGACGGCAGTTGCACACAGCTGGGTTTTCCAAGCATTTTCCGTGATAATCACAGGACCCTTTATTAACCTTCTTGAGAACGTGTATGCATAATTGTCAATCATTAGGCCAGTAAATAAATAAGTGGACTTTGTAAATGGGTATACAGACATCCAAACAAGCAGATGAACTTGCGATTTTTAAAAAATACGCCTTATATTTGTTACTGTTGTTGATATTGTTTTTTTGTGTGCAGCAGTTATAAGCACACTGGATTGCTGAAGTGTTGAGGTAATAGTTGAAAGTTCTATTTCCTCTTTGTCGTATGGTGAACAAAGTTTGTATTATTTTCAGATCAGGAACTGTACAAGTCCACCTAGGCGAAATGTGAATTAAAGTAACGGCGCTGAAAAGCGAAAAAGTGGGGGGAATTCATTTATGAAGATAAATGTTCTGTTGTTGCGAGTGTTCTGCTTGGAAAAGTAAGGGAATAATTCAAAATGCATAAAATTAAGTCTTTTTCGAGAATTTCTAAAACGCCCTTTGCTTCCTGTGAGTACACGCATACAATCTGAGAAATTTCTGGGAAAGTTTTTTAAAACCTACATTCTTATCGAGAGACCAACCATACAGGTGCTCGAGTCGTACGAATGCATTGATATACCATAAGTAACACGGCGTTTTGTTTCCACCTGAGCTTGTCGGCCCATAAGTGTCGGTCGTGTGAGGGCGAGCACGTGAAGCGACGCGTTGGCAGTAGCAAGAATTCTCCCGTAAAACTACAAAGCAAAGACAGTAATGCGAACTCGTGTATACAGACAATCGTTACTTAGCTGTTTCTTGCTTAAGTTATAGTACTTGCCGAAACGTTTCTCTCTTCCACCCTCACCCTCACCCCACCCCCCTCCCCGGCTTTTTAAAAATTTCTTTTAAAATAACCAGTATCTGGCCTGGCCTGCACGTTGCGTACAAATCAGATGTGTCCGCATAGAGTAACCACTTGTTTAACAAAAAAACGCACGGTCTGTGAAGACAGTTCCCCTCCCCCCCCCCAAAAAAAAAAATATCACAGAGGATCGTTATGTGGAGAGAAAAAAGGAAGTGTGTGTGTGTGTGGAGAGAGTGCGCACGACCTCCGCATGTAGTTTGTTGTGCAGGACTGTATGATTAGTTGCACACGGCTGTGGGCTCAGCTGTCGTTTTGATATGTCGATCTATAGTTATTATGAACGAATTTATTTGTCTGGATATTTCCACTGTACGGTACTTGAAAGACTGCTCATTCAGGATTACGAAGTTACGTGAGTTACTGACGTCAGCAAGCAAAGCACGTTAACTTCTGTGCTTCATTCTGACCTCACTTCCTCCTCGATCGACCTGTGATAAGTTGGTTATCAATGGCGACCGTCGCCAAGTACAGCAAATCAACAGATCCTGATCTTGTGGCGATTTTGCCTACTGCTCGAAAGACACAGAAAACCGCGCCACTTTGCGAACTGACGGGAAAAACCCAGCCCGACTGTCTAATCACGCCGGCTGTGTGCCTGATATTCTAGCGCAGTTCCTGCTACCATCGGCCCTGAGGTCTGCGATACCGAGAAAAGGATCTTAGCTGACTTGGCATAAAAAGCGGACAGACGCCTAACGCCTGTAGGTGGGGGATCTGTCACGCAAACTGGAATTTCGCCGCAAGTTGTTCACTCACAGGAACTCGATCAGACCATAGTCTTAATACTCTGCTGATGCTACAGTCAATTAAATTAGGTCTATTCACACTGCGTTTTCTAACTTGGAGATTTTTTTAAAGCTAAAGGATTTTAGCAGCTAAGCTGTTGGCAACTGACTTTATCTAGCTGCACCAGTGTCAGCTAGTTTGCCTTCGGGGTGTATTCGACGATTGACAGTCACTGCTGGTCGTGAGAAAATTCCAGAATTTATATAATTCCATTGACAGGAACATTAGTAACAACGATAATAACTATGTGTTACAGGGACAACTCAGTTCTCGTCTACTGACAACACGATTAATGCACACATTACATGGAAAGAAGGCATTCAGCTCTACAACTCTGCGAAAGAACAGTACTATAGTGCGAGATGACGGTTATACTTTCAGAAAAAGAAGAACAAAAGTTGTACTGCTAATGCTGTTACGTTCCGCTGTACCGTGGGGAAGTTATGCCAATTCACAAGAGCAGAGAGTTCAAAACTGTTTCTTTTACATCCGCCTCACAGGATTTGAAAACATCGAATGACATCCGGTGATTATATAGGAAGCTAGTACAACTATCTGCAGAAAAATGCGAATTCATTCACTGATGTCGGGCCAGAACTGTTTTTTAAAGACATTAGTTTTCTCATTACAATCTTGGCGAACGGAAATGGGAGTGGGGGTGGGGACCGGTATCCCTCGATCAAACTCGAATAAAATACTTTGCAAATGGCGTCACTCTGCTTAGACCAAGCTGATTATGCTGGCGTAACAGAATGTCGTGCTGACGATGCTGGTGTAGTCAAATCAAGGCTGAAGTCTTAGGTCCAACAACATAAATGGGCCTTAACGCTGTGTGTAGGAGAAACGTCGTGATAATTTATTACTTGTCAAAGCAGCTGAGCCGGAAATCGTATTCTCACGGGTATTGAGCAAGGAAACTATGAACGAATTCTTGTTGTTATCAGCGCTATATATATTTATCCCAACCTCTCCCCAGCAAACCTTTTGCTTGGAGTCACTAGCCTAGACTACCTTCAAGGAAAAAGTTTAGCCTCGATTTTGCTCACAACGCAGGAAAGAAAAACCAAATGGAGTAAAAATAAGTTTCTTCTTGGAAACAAGCTTCCATTGTGGTCGCTGTGACATGCGCACTTAGCAGTTCGCTCAGAGATAAAATTAAGGAGAGGCTGCGTAGCTGGGCTGACAGTGAGATATGCCCTATGTGGTACGACCAACCCCGCCCCTTCCTCCCCCCCCCCCTCGAGTTTTGTTATAGGTAATGTTATTGTTGTTCAAGATTCAAAACCTGGTAGAGCTTTTCGCTCAGATCGTTATCTTTCAGTTTTCCTCTTCCCGACAGATACGTGCGCGAGTGGCTGGGATGCGTGCTAGCGGGGCAGGTAATCCAGGCTACGGGGGACAACCCCGTGAGGTACTTTATAGCAGACGACCACAAGGCAGCTTTGAACGGCATCGGGATCGCCGCCCGGCTCTTCGCCTCCTATGCTGTCAGATACGACGCCGTGAAGGACTGCTTCCGGCAGGACGGCCCCAAGGGTCAGTGACTCCAGATGTGGCCGCTTGTCTAACTTTTACAAATTATTTACAGCAGTCCAGCGGTAACACTTACGGCGGCAGATTAAACCACTGAAGTAAATCGAAAGGTATTCTTTAACCACGTTTACTTCCAAGAACATAACGTTTGTGCCTTTCTGGTCAAGACCGAATCGAATTCCTGAATCTTCTCGTGAATCAACCGTTGAGCTGGCGTTGGTAGGCCAGTGTTTCATGACACATGACAATTTTAAAGAAAAGCTTATATGATAAATATACACACTGTGAGAGGCATCTGGAATAGTGTCACATATTTGTACTACACGTCTCCAGTGGTCCCAACTGCGTGCGTGCGTGCGTGCGTGCGCGCGTGCGAATGAGAGAGGGAGGCTAGTTCCACTGCAGGGGTCCCATTCCTGACCACACCATTAAGTCACCGTCTTCACTTCCAGTGGTTTCTTTCTTATTTTGTCCTAGGAGTGAGTCACGATCACTTTCCTGGAGTTTTTAGCGTGTTTGACGCCATGCGGGCAACGCACTGCTCCCTGACTGTGGACAGGATTGTCAGCTTAACGGAGGGGCTCCCCTGCTCACTAGGCATGCCTCAATCAGACTTGGGCACGACTGATTTGGCTGGATTGGATTGGCACAATAAGTCAGACCGTGGCATGGTTGAATCAAACTTGCTTGACTGAATCATATTTTGGAAACATTTGATGCACTGTCATTATTTTAAACCAGACAGTACCTTAACTTGTTTGATTCGATTACATGTAAGAAGAATACACTTACAAAGATCTCTCAATGATCATTTGGTAATTTAATTGCAGATTTCTTCCGAGTAGGCACTTGCTGTTGCAGATAATGTTATTCCATGTCTCTTTTGATGGTGTATGGGCCATTCACAGTTTTGAAATACATACTGGAAAAAAAGAAACTAGACACGGTGTATTTTTTGCGCATTGAATAATTGGCTGCATAAAATTGTTGGTATTAACATAAATGTATGCATTTTCCAATCCAGATAAAGGAATTGAAGTGGCTGAATTTGGCTGCGGCACGGGTGTACTGATTCTAGAACTGGCCGCTCGTTACCCAAACAGCCGTTTCTATGGCAGCGACATATCTTCAGACGCCCTGGCTATCGCCAAAAAGAAACTTGCTGAGACCGGACTCACCAACGTAAAGTTTTCGCAGGCAGACCTGAACAACCTGCCGGACGACATGCACGGAAACTTCCACTGGGCCTTGACCTTTGACGTCATTCACGACCTGGCGCATCCTTTGAAGGCCCTGATGGAAATTCACAAGTCGTTGAGACCTGGAGGCCTCTGCATCATTGGGGACATCCACGCGCCGGAGGACAGACACGCGATTGTCGGGGACGACAACTCCATGTCGCTGTACGGCATGAGCACGTTCCTGTGCCTGCCTGCCAGCGCTGACCAAGATGGCGCCCTGGGGCCTGGGGCCGCCTGGAGCGTTCGGGAAGCCGAAGAACTTATCACCAACTCGAAGTTCACGTTGCAAGAGACAGTAAGGCGTCCTGACCATCCACACTTCGCTTTTCATGTTTGCCGCAAAGACGACACCGAGTAGTCTTGTGGTAAATGGATGTGGATTAGCCCTGTGGATTGTGCTTATCTGAAAGTCGTGCATCGTGAATTACGAATCTTTCTTTTAAATCTTTTGATGAGCAAAATTATGACCAGTTATCTTGGACTGATTTCCTTTTTTGCAACTGAATCATGTCACAGTCCTTTAAACAATATGGAAAGAGGTAAAAGTGTGAAACTCAAAGACCGGTTAACAGTCAGAAAATAAAGGATTTCGATGTAAGGACGATGATGGAGACATGAAATTTTTTATGTCAAATGGCGAAGATCAATCAAAAATACGCAAGCATGTTTACCTTTAGTTACAGTAACCAGAAATATTTTCTCATCATATTATTCTAGGAGGCTGAAAGAAGGCAAAAATGTTCAAATCTCAGTGTTAAAAAATCCTCCTGTATACTCTAGATACCACCACACGTCACTGTTAGCATTCGTCTGATTCGTCTCGGTCCTGTATCTTTTTCTTGGCTGCATGGATTTCACATTTCGAAGACGGTTTTTAAACCGATCTGTAAGTGACATTAACAGGCTTTATCACAATGTGACACAGATCTTTTTCCTCCTTTAGTACTTGTCATCAGGATGTTGACAAACACATAAAATGGCAACAGAAATAAAGGTTGATGGTTAATGTAAACTGTCACCAGCTTCTGCCAAGGCAGACCTGCCACACTTTAGGGTTTTTTTGGTTGTTGTTCTTTATATTTGTTTCTTTTTGTTGTGCTTGTTTGTTTGTTTTGTGGTTTTTGCTTGTCTTTTTGTTGATTGTTTTCTGTTTTGTTTGCTTGTTTTCTGTTTTGTTTGCTTGCTTTCTGTTTTGTTTGTTGTGTTGTTTTGTTTATTATTTGGGTTTCTGTCAGAGGTGCATTTTTTTTACTTTTAGAGGCATGGACTGGTGACATACACAAAGGAAGCTTATTCCTCAGCTGCCTTAGATGAGATAGAAGCGTTAACAGCAAAATGTCGATCCGGGCGAGATGCACAGACTGGCGCTAGAGCATTAGTTTGATGCTACAGCACGCCTGTCAGCAAGGTTAAGGATTTCGATAAGTGCGCTTGGTCGAAATGACTCAATGGTTCACTTTTGCATTGCGCTGGGGCTGTAGGGACTGGCTGTGTAGCACGCCTAAGGTAGCTAGGTAATTTTAGAGGGACAGTGTCATCTTGCAGCGATGGGAGGATGGGATCCTACTACTGAAACGACCACCAGACTGATACCTGCAGGAGAGGCAGTTTAATATTCGGAGGACAGGCCAGATGGAATCTTCACAATCCAAAGTGCTTAACTCCAAGAAATAATTCTTAATCTTTCCTGGATTCGAACCAGCAACATCCACTCCCTAGTCCGCAGTACTACACACACTTCTACCCAGCAGGCTCCCACTACCACAACCTCCTTGTAAGTTACAGTAATGAAAAACGGTGTGGACATGACTCAACGCAGTTGCATCAGAAACTTTCAGTGCTATTCTACTGAGACAAACCTGTAGTAGCATCTTGTTTAAACTCTTTAATTTCTATATACTTTAGTCGTGAATACATTGATGCGGTTAATAAATGTTTTAGTCTTACCTGAAATAACTGGACATAAATTATGTAAAACAGAAGATTAAGCCTGCTTTTTGTTTGAGTGTTTTTTTGTTTTTTTGTTTGTTTGCTGCTTTGCATATTCCGTAATTCAGATCTGTTGTTCTTTGTACCTCAAAAGCTGCTGGAATTTGTATTGTCTACCGAACAAGCAGTTTGTGGTCAGACAGATCGTATGCTGGAATTGCAATGTTCGCCATCATACCATGTGGACACTAATGCAGTATTTCTGTAGACACTCGATCTTTCTTAACTACTTCTGGACGAAATGTAATTTGCCAAGGATTTTTCAGTCAAATTTCGACAGTTTCTTTTTCCGTCACCTTCCATGGGAAGTCACTGCTGCAGAAGGTTGGTGGCGTCCTTCACGTCACGACTGCAAGATGGAGTAGTATTGTTTAGAGCCAACAGCCAGAGAAGCCGGTTTCCACGCTTGCAAAGAAAGCTTTGACTGAAGGCTCCACCTTGACCCCGTAGCTGAGATCATTTGACCTTTTGCCCTGATGTTCGTGGTAGCGAGCGAAAGGGAGATGGTTGGCGGGCAGGGTTTCAAGGTTTCGACAAAATAGAAAGCCATCCTATCTGCCCAAAACCTTGAGCAGGACCGGTTCCGAGCTGGCTTAAGGCTTAAAAGGCGTTTCAAGGGCTTTCAAAGTACCAACTTTGAAGCGTGTAAACCGGCCCTTAGTTTTGAGATTTGCCCCCCCCCCCCAAGGCAGACTGTTCCACTATGGGTGACATTAATATTATAGCGCATGCTCTTGCACGGAACAGTAAACAGCTGTGACAATATGTGGCCATTGACATCAACACCATGCGCTCGGCCTCAAATATCCGTGGCTAGCAGTGACGAACAAAACCTCTCGGCGTGGGCTGGCTTGCAGGAGCGTTCGTTATGTTCTGTTTATACGTAAAGGTGCACCTAAAATACACGGGCAAATGGGCCTTAGGACAACTCTTATGGCCTAAACGGCAGATACGAACCCTGATGCAAGCCATCCCTGACATGAACCGGACGCAAGCGGAAAAGCCAGCGGATGGCTTCGCCTGACACAGGCTGAAGAGGTTTTCGCAGAGACCATGCAGGGCAAAGATAAATTGCTTAACACTCTAAAGTCCGCACGCGCTGGCACTCACTTTGAGTTGAGATATCTTTAAAAATTGACTTCTTATCATGTCCTATTTGCCGAACATTCTGAAATCCCGTTTGAGTTTGACTTGTACCGTCCACGCAGCCCAAAGACGTGCATTTGAGCAAGAGGAAACGGTCCGCTGTCTTGTAAATAATAAGATTTCTGCATTTATACATGTAGAATGCGCATGTTTATCTTCAAGGACTTTTTTTTAAATCAGAGGTACCTGATCCACTTCGCATTACCATGCCAGGCCATGCATTGCAATAGCCAAACTGGGCGAAGGACGCGTTCTTTTGCTTAAGAAAGCCTTTATAAATACAGGGTCTTGGACAGAAGACAGCAGTTGTGGGAGATCAAAATAAGTTCCGGAACAGCGACATGGATCAAAGACAGTCTAGATTCTGCGGTTCACAGGCAGCGCTGGGAAATCTCTACACACAAAACTGAAATAATCTATCATCGAAAAGAGTCGCGTGACTGCTGCTCGAAGTGAATAAAAAGTCCATCTTCTCACCGCTTAGTTTTCTTTGTTCTCATTAATATATATATGCATTGATAGCGTATTTTCGAGGTGTAGTCAGGGCTTATGCCATGACAACCACTGCTCACACAAGCCACGTAAATAATAATTGAAGGAAAAATCAGAGAAAACGATCTGACCACATTGCTGACTAGAACACCTCCCCGAACATGCCCTGTTGACGTCAGTCTGTGTGTTGTCTCACATAAAGGTCAGCAGATCGTCTGGGGCATATTGACCCTTGTTGGTTAGGTTCATCTGGTTTGTCAACGCTTCTTAGTTCAGAGTTCATCTCCAAGCATTGTTTTGCTAGAGCTCATCGACAGTTCGAGTGTGCAGGGGCACTTCCGGACACATCGCTGCCGTCAGACTGTTCCGACCTCGTCCGCTCTGGCGTCCAGGCGCGAGAGGAAATGTACACGCCTGTGGACGTCAGCGCCATATCATAACAATATGCGTAATAAGCGGTATATTAGATGTACGGTATTTAGGGGATAGACGCAGGACACATTAGTATAGCACATTCTATATTTGACAGGGCTGGGAATTGACCTGCAATACACTCTAACAGCCTGCCTAGTGTGGACATGCATGACGACAGGTCAGACACTATTTTGAGCTACTCCCACTCAGTCACAGCAGTCAGGAGGGCCCAGCTGCCCATGGGAACCTGACCATTAGTCCTTAGTTTAGGTAGTATATAGAGACTGGCACGAACAGAGAGGGGGGGGGTTGCTTCTAGCTTTTCGGACGATGGACTGGCCGGGGCGCCGGTGCGGGGGATGGATACAGAGACGGGTAGACGCGTAGAGGTGGGTGGGTGTTGGAGTAGGGAGGCCTAATGGCCGGTTACAAAGAGCATGTGAAATAAAAGAACTGAACTGCAAAGAAGTACTTTTGGTCTTCTTTATGCCACGTATGCAATGGTGACTGAGACGGTCGTGCTACATCGTGCCTCCTGGTATCCTGACAATGTTACAAGGAAAGATGGACAGACAATGGGGTCATTGTTACTCATTATTTAATTGGTGCTTAATTTTGACAGTATGATAAAGCATAATAGAAGCATGTTCTGTCTTTTGTCTTGAGACTGTCTTGAAGTGTGAGAACGTGCGTGGATATAAATGTGATATTTGTGCATGCATGCGAGTGTGGATTGTTTGCGTGCGTCTGTGTGGGGTGAAATATATATTTTTTTTTTAACTTCCCATTCCTTTGACAGAGCTTGGAGTACATTTTCGTCCGTACTTTTCAATACTTTTTCGAGGCCTGATGCATGGCAAAAAGTACGGCGTACATTTCATCCTTCGTGAAAAAAAAGCGTACTGTACTGCCCTCGCGAGATCTTAGACACCAAGAACGACACTGTATATATAGTCTGGATGTTTTGTAAGCACAACTTATTTGCGCTGCACCAGTGCAGGTCACCACCGCAGGCGCATGACAATAACGATTTAGGACAACCTCCCAGCAGCTTGCAAACCTACAGCAACTGCAAAGCCGTGCACCATTTGTTAGCTCGCAACATACGTAACAGTCCATGTCACATTGCGTCAAGAGTCTTCCGCATTGGGCTGGCTGGAGCATTTGTTACCCCCCCCCCCCCCCGGAAGCAGCCAAGCTACAAGCTCCTTGTTCTCGTCCAGCCTCCACGATGAGCTGACAGCCATTTATGACCGCGAGTGCAGAAACCGTCAAGTGCGGGACTGGTCAACGTAGCCAGTAGAGCTGAAAACTACAGCAGTTGCTGTACAAATCAAGAAGCGTATGCGTACAACTCATTTTGTCACGTTCGGTTACTGCGGGGATGGGGGGGGGGGAGGAGCTGTTGCGTACTGCCTTATAGTATGAGAGTAAAGATGGTTGGCTATGCTGTATGCACAGTCCTTGTTCCATTGCTCGATAACGCCTTTGTGTAAAGTCTGGTTGGAGATTTTAAGACGATGACACTCATCACTCTCTTATTGTTTTATTTGTGTATGGTCGGGTCTGAATAGGATCTGAAGCTGCTTTACTTCCTGTAGATGTAAATCCTGAGCGGCTGAATAATGAGAGTCTTGACGTGCGACATTTCACGAACATGCACTGACTGACCCACAGGTGTCACAACAGCTCCCATAAGGACATTCCGTATTGGAGATCCGGGATCCCGACAGTTCCGACTTTTGCAGGTTCGGCTTCACGTCGCGTCCGTCACATGCTGCACGGACAGGTCATTAATCTCGAGCGGTTCAACCCCCGCACCCCTACATCTTGCGGAGAGTTGAACAAGCCAGTTGACTGCAACCAAACCAACACTAGCTATGTTGGCTGGCCGAGTGGGTACGAGTGGCTGTATCAATTCGTGCGTGAACGGCTGCAGGTGCTAATCAAATTCGGACAGTGCAACTCAATTTCATCTTCACCAAAGTTGCTTCTAGGTGCTGATGTAGCCACTCAGGAAATGGATGGCCAAATGGTTAAAAGCACAGGCCTTTGAACCCAAAAGAGATGGTTCGAGACCCGTGCGCAGCAACATACTTTCTCCAGTTCACTGAGCTGCAGCTGGGTACGCGACCCCATGGGTCATGGAAGGTAGGACAGTGAGGTAGAAGAGATGGGCGCTACCCTCACGGTGCGAGCCCACAGAAAAGTAGTGGCGTCAGGCTCTTCCACGATCTTTACCTGAGAACGATTAGAGCCTTACTGATGACGTGTTCTCGCCTACTTTATCGAACAGTTACATTATAAACAAAGTTACAACATGGGACGAACAGGAAGCAGAAAGTAATCGGACTGCATGTGAGTGAAGCTGCAATCGAAAAGTAAAGGGTGTAAATGCCAGAATAAAAAATGGATCACGGGCGTAGTGTAAGGCGGAAGTCAGGAGAGGTGGTGGTAGTGACTGTGGTGGAAGTGATGATGGTGGTAACGACGACCACAACGACGATGACGAAACTTGAAAAAATACATTTTCTTTAGCTCCACTAGCTTCGGAAAGGTATACGTATACACACTCTCTATATATACATATATTGAAAGACCAGTGCAAGCTACGTGATGCCAAAACACAAACCAGTTGTCACAATAAACCTGAAGTGTACCTCGTTCCCTAATGTAAAGACGAACAACAGATTCAATGCGTTAGTTTCCCTGCCATGAAGGGTACAACCTACGTATTTAAAAGTTAAACCAGGTGCAGCACAGAAAAATTACTCAGTGTCAAAAAGGTGCGAGCCCTCCACTGGCCTGCGCGCAAGCAGGACCCCGTTATGGCATGAACTGCACCATTGTCCGAAGAGTCATTTGCAGGATTATCTGACACTCCTGCTGAAGCAAAAGGAACACCTGGTTAAGGTCAGCTGCAGGTGGGTGGTCTGCGCGCAAGCGACGGTCCAGCACACCTCACAGGTATTGGATCGGGTTACGGTAAGATGAAGTTTTTTGAATAGTCCATGTGAGTCACTTGCTGCTGCAGGAGGGTGGTTCCGATCCGAACCCTGTCTCGTCTGGGATTGTCATGCTGTATTGTGATCTCATTGCTTGCACCGCTGGCAGTACGAAGGGCTGCAGAATGTCCTCTCTGTAGACCAGCCAGTGAGGTTGCTTTACACACAGAGCTGGGGGGTTCTGTAGGCTACGCTCATTCCTCCCCAACCCATGCGGCTCACGTTCCCTCACATGCCAGGGGCATCATGACGATTATCATCCTGTCTCCTCGGGATCCGGATGGCAAACGTGTCCTGTAAAAGCCCACGCCAGCCGAGCAGTGAATGAGACTAAATGGAGAATACCACCTTATCCGTGAAGACCCAGTAACCTGTAGTTGTGGAGACAGACTTAGTACACCACATGTCCTGCTAGAATGTAGCCTAAACAGTCAGGAAAGAGATGAACTAAAAAATGATATGCAAAATCTTAATCTAGTAGTAAGCCTAACATCTTCTCTTAGCCCTCCAAAAAGTATAAGACAACACATAATGGAACTGACAATACGGGTAGTTAATGTCCACCCAGATGTTAGATATATCTAAACAATACAAAATTAAAAGGGGAATTAATCAGCTAAAACAGCAAATAAGCTATAGGACAGAGGTTGCTAGTAAACCACTAAAAATAAAAACAGAATATATCAAAGTAAACTAATATAACACATAGTACCTTAGCAGTAGAGATAACAAGAATGTAGGGATGCAGCGAAAACTCCACCACTCCAGCTACTCAAGCCATCATCAGTGCACCAGGAGAGAGGCCAGCCAGCGGGACTACACATAGCCACCACCTGTGCAGGACACCAAACCGCAGACCCCTTCCACCCTCCTCTTCCCCTTTCCACTTTCCCCACACCTATCCCCCTCCTCTTCAGTGCGAAATCACCGCGAGATGGAAGCACTTTCCCCCCAAAACAACAACAACAACAGCAACGCAATAAGGCGGCGTCAGGATATGTCTCACCAGCTTCTTGCCAATTGCACATGTACGTGACCTGCCTGTCAAAGTGCATTCTTCTGAGCTGTATACCCCTACCCCACCCCCACCCCCCACACACACACACATGTATAATTTATCAAGTAAGTCATGAGCACCTAGGTCAGTTAAATTACAGCTAGATCACGTGGAGAAGAGCCAACGATGACTTCGAGCCGAAGCTGTCATCAAGAAGCTATAAAAGAAAACACAAATCACATCAGCTTTATCAACTGCTATAAAAAAAATTTTAAAAAAGCTTTTGCCAAGATTTGCGAGCAAAGCAAGTTAAATTCTCCCTCGAGTACGTTCTGTATAGACTCAGTTATGGAAGAACACAACACACAGATTTCAAGAAAAAAGGTAGATGCGAAAGCCTTCCCCTTCTCTTGGTGCGTATATAATCAAGCATTTCCTGCTGTTTATTCCCTGATTCGCCGCGTCGTGCGCGTGGAGAATCTGTTCTGCGTGCGTGGGTGCGTGCGTGCGTGCTCCTGCGGCCCACTTTCTCTGCTGGGGTTTCCCCCTCCCGACTACGCGTTACAACTGACTGACTTTAATCATAGGTGTGCCGCAGACAGCCTCCCGCTCCGTGTTGTCGTGCTGTCCGACAGTCTAGTCACGACAACAACGGATAAACACACGGAGGTCAACGAACGGACTTGTTGGAAAACTTTCAAGAAGCAAACAACAAAAATACATTGCCGGGAAAATGTCGTTTACCCAAGAAGGAAACACGCGTTCACACTGCGTCATAGAATTCACGTGAACGCTGACTGAATATCTACGCTGTTGATCATGAATGGGTGGATTCTATAACGCGAATACCTGTTTCGTCGTAGGACGTACTCATACGTGCGTGCACATGAGCTCTTGATTAAAGACTTGCACGCATACTCTTTTCCATCAGATAATTATCAATAATGATCAATGTTAATGTTGCGTCTTTTTTTAACAAGACTACCTCTCTCCCCACCCCTTTCCCTACTCATGTACACACGCGGGAGCGTGCACACACACACACATACAGTATATATATATATCGCCTGTCTCTGCGTTTTCCCCACGAGTTATTGAATGCGTAACAAGCAGAACGGATAAGAACAGCCGTACACGACGATCGAAGATTGTCCATGGCTGATATATTCTTCTGTCTGAGTTATAATTACTACAGCTGAACGTCAAGTGGGCTGAATGTGGGCAACAGCCCTCGTGATGCTACTTGACCGAGGGCTGCTCCTATAGTTGGGTTTTACCAGCCTACTCACTGTCCTAGCTGACTGCAGCAAGCCTGTCAGACTACTGTACAAGTCTCAGCTAGCCGCCCTCCCTTTTCCTCTCTGTACGTATGTAGGCGACGATCGAGCTATACATAGAGTAACTACAGCACTGCTCACCCACCTCGCCTCAACTAGATATCACAGCCACCAGGTCGCTGGAAAGAATTCAGGTCAGCTTTGCAGAACTTGTCAAACCTGCAATAGTCTCCAGGCCTGCATGGCTTGCCGTGCACCCCTCCTAAAATGGAAAGGGGGAAAAAACGCTAGCTGCTGACAGGAGTTCGTCTCCAAAGCAAACTCACTCCCACCCTTCCTTATACCAAGTATACACTGTTGCACAGTCTATGGGCAAGCCATGGCTGGACGATGATATTGTGCAACAGATAAATACTCAAGTAACCTTTTAGTACGCAAGCACTTACACAAGCACTGTTTACACAGTGACTAGGGGTTTATTTTCGATTTGCTGTTGGTAGGAGCCTGCTATATTTGCGAATAATCATCATCTACAGCAGCAGTGGCAGTGTATAGCATAATGGCTTAAGCTGTTGTGAGTTTGTTTGTTCGTTTGTTCGTTCGTTCGTTTGTTTGTGTGTGTGCTCATTCGTTCATTCGTTCCTTCATTTGTTTGGCGTGGGAGATGGGTGGTAGCACAATGTACGTTCGATCGTCCTGAGGATGCAAGCACACTTTTTCGCTCATGCTTTTTTTTTCACTTTACAAGCCTTATGGCTGTCTATATTGTATCTTATTTGTCCGACACACGCTGGAAACTAGAGCTACCTTCACGCAGTTAGCTAGACAGAAAAAAAACAACTGTATGAACATGAAGTAGGAGACACTAGACTAGGACACCGCGGGTGGCCACAAGCTTTGGGGATGCTAGGAAAATCCCTCTTCTTCGTTATAACTGTTGCACGTATTTTTGATTTTTAAAAACTTATGCGTTCAACCGAACATAAAAATCAGGACATCTTATGGAAGATTTAGTTATTGTTGTTATCTTCTGGGTTCTGTCACTTCGAGATGTAGTCAGAAGAGTGAGGTTGACGGAGCAGATACAAGAACTTCTAGTAAATATTTCGCTGTAAGAAAACGATGTGGGTATTTTTTTTAAACGGACAAGACTCGACGTTCTCTCACCTTTTCTTATTAGTCTGCAGCAGTTCGGGAAAGTTATCAAAATTTCTACTAGTTTGACGATGACTTGTACATACCCGACAAGGCATTCTTACTGCGAAAATATTGAAAATATTTAATTGCCCAATCTGTCAAGCTGTAAGAAATTTGCCTTGCCCAAAAGTTTACTTTATTTTTCCCCTTGTGATCGGGCGGCTGTTAATGTGCTCATAAGCAGTTAGCACTTACAACAGCGGATCTGATTCCATCTCTAGTAACTCAGTTGTACAAATTACATTCAAACAAGCTCAGATATATCTATTTTGATAACCCAACAATTAATACTCATTCATTACTTCGGGGAGCTAGTCACAGCCAAGCTTTGACAGCTCTTATTAAAAATCAGTGACTATTAATCAGCACATAGCGCTTTTCTTTCCATATATAAAGTTCAGGTCAATCAATTTAGCCGCCCCTTCAGCCCCAGCCCCCTTTAACGAAAAGGCTCGGTTGAAGTTTTGTAAATATTACAACAAATTTTACTGCTTCATACGTACCAACGATTATACATCCGTAAGGCACGTACTGTACCCACATGAAAATCATCTTTAACCAGAAAAAAAACTTTTCCTGATAGAAGCACCCCATTTTGTTTTAGTTCCTTTTTTAATTTTGGTAAAATCCTACTTTCCGTATTTTTTGTAAACCAAATTCAAAATAATTTTTATCGTATAACTATAAGCATTGCCATAAAGTTCAGGCAATTTCAGATTTACTGAGTACTCAAAAAAGTCTACTTCTTGAACCGAGAATTGAACTGTGACTTCCGCAGAAAGGAAGGGACACTAAACTTTAAAGCAGACATTACGATGGAAAGTAGTCATCTAAACTGGAGTTGCCGTTGGATTTACCATTGACAGTTTTCCCTAATCTTTTTCCGACCCACCTTCCTCGACTGGCAACCCTTTCATTGTTACACCAGTTCAGTAGAGCCAGATGGCGGGTGGGGGGAGGGGGGCGCGACACTAAGGGGATTCCCCAAGCCACTATCTTTTGATTGGTTAGCCTAGTCACATGCGCTTATCAGGGAAGTCTGTCGTTTGCTGGCTTGCTTAGTGGGGTTGGAAATTCCGCGCCTCGAGTATAACAGACCACAGTATACGCTTTGCAGCTTCAGTCTTAATCTAGAACTGTGCATAAAAGTTTTGAGTCAAACCGTCTTTTACAAACTGTGATTCAGATTAGTGCTGACAAAGAATTCAGAAGGCTATCCAGCTCGACAGTGAGAAAAGTGCAGCGCGATTCAAAATGGCGGACTTGGAGCATTCTGACCTAACCACAGATGGTGCAGAGTGGAGTAGCAAAGGGCGACGCTTCTTGGGTGTCGACCACAGCTCAATTACGTCTCAGTGCGAGAAACAGTTTTCAAGCTACACTGAACGTGTGGATTCTGGCGTAGGAGAGAGTCTTAGATCGCACGAATTCAGCTCACTTTATTCCATCACCGAAGACGTTGACACGACAAAGAGAGGAGTTTCCTCAGCTGTTTGTTTGCAGAGTCGTTTCAACAGCCTTTCCATCAAAGACACAGAGAAAAGAAAGGAGGCAACAGAAGACAAATGTGATTCGGGACTATATTCTGTCGAGGAAACCAGATACTTGTGTGAAGCTGCATTTCCCGAATGCAATCCGTCGTTTCGCGACAGTGAACTCAGTTTGCAAGAGTTGGAAGAACTGTTTTCTCAGGACGAGGATGGGGATACGTAAGTGAGACTTGCATAATATTTTTAATGTAAATTATTTTTATGCATAAAAGCAAATAATACATGCAAAATATTTAAAATCGCGATACTCATAGTACTGTTACTGTACATTAACTGTTCACAGTTTTTCTTTTTTCGGCTTTGTTTTGAGAGGTATGTGCATTGAAGAACGAGTGATTGTTTCTCTTCCTGAAGGGTGCAAAAGGTCGATCGCAAAAGCTGGGCGGTTATTTGTGGGTCGGGCGGAATTTACGTTTGCATAAACTGGGCTGATCTGGAAAGTACGCTGACGTCACGCAAGGGAATTCCCCTTAACCGTGCGCACTGCACGGATGCGTGATCAGTTGTTCGCGTTTCTGGAAAGGTGACCCGGCTAAGAGACCAACGGATATAGCGGACGGTAGCTTCCCGGACTTGAAAAACTGCGCTTTTCTCATATGTGCGCATCTTAAGCTGCATGATTAATGTTTAATGGATCTTGATTGAATCCATTGTCTTCTGAGTAACTGAAGTCCTAATAAAACAGCATGAACGTGATAAACACTTGAAGACATTTCCTGCACACTTTGTCGATCCAGATTAAAACCAGACATTTAAAAATAGGAAGCAGTCAAGGCATAGAAGTTATTAATGCCACGACCTTAGTAGAAGCAACTGATGGTCAGGAATAAAACTCGCGCAGACTGTGCTGAGACAGTCATGATAATAATTAAGATTATCAGGATTAATCTTTGTTTTGTACATAGTAGCCACTGGATCAGTTACATGTTTCAGTTACAACTTATTTATATTGTAACAATGCATTATATTTATAGTTTATTTTTAGCTCTTATTTGATAAATACAGTATCTCTTTTTCAGCCATCTTCACATGAGCATCATACATCTTTTGCCGGAAGTTTCGTTGCGTATCATCTCCTTGGCACCTTCTCATGAGTTTATCAACATCCCCAACAACTTACATCAAATGCCTTTGCACCTGGCAGTCGCCACAGGACAGCCCATAATTGCCAGACGCCTGATGGCAGCAGGAGCATACCTGGACTATCCTGACCATTGTGGCAACACAGCTTTGCACATTGCGTGCCGGGAGGGCATGCTGGAGATGCTACACGTACTGCTGCGTCCTGTCCATTATGATGAGACACTTTTGAATGCATATCAGATTCCTCATCAGCGAGTGCCTCAGGATCTTAGCCTCCGCAACTATGATGGTAAGTCAGACTGTGATTCATAATGTATCAGAGATCCTCTTTCTTCTTTCCTCTTTTTTCCTCCATTTGTCCAGTATTTTTACTATTAATTTTTTCTAGCAAAAAAACTTGGTGAGAATTCTTTTGTCCTCTGATAGATAACAATGATGTCATCTGCCTAAAGTAGAATGTGGGGAGTTGAACAGGAGACATGCTTCAGATTAGGAGAATTTTTTAAGTTCTTTTATGTCAATTTTCATTTCTCAAAAGAGAAAGAAATCTGTGATTTCCAATAAATTAAAATAAAAAGATTGAAACCTTTTTTCATCCATATAATTAAAGGTAGGGTTTTTTTTCAACACTTGTCCAGCATTGTTTTCTGTTCAGTTAATGATAGTTTTGCAAAACTTATTTTGTTCTTATAGTCAGTCCTGTTTCTTAAAATCTTTCCAGGCTACACATGTGCTCACCTGGCACTTCAGAATGGTCACCTGAACATCCTGCAGTTCCTGCTGGCTAAGGGAGCTGATGTTAATGAGCAGGTAAAGTTTTAACCATTCCTGCTGCTCAAACCTTGATGACAGTATTGCTGTTTGTTGGTTGAACTCTCACATTTTTTTTTCAAATGAGGGTGGATGTTGTAATGGATTAAAATAATGTAGCATTTTAGGATGATCATTCCAAGGGACAGCATGTTTTGTAAGAACAAACGCATGCTTAACTCATTATTCACTTTTTAAATTTGTTTCAAATTGCTTTCGATGAACAGTGATATTTGACTTCAGAATGCAGTTAGTCATTCATGTGCATCTATTATTCAGGATGGGAAGAGTGGACGGACACTGCTTCACATGGCTGCAGACCTGGGTTATGGAGAGGCTATGGATTTGCTTCTCCATCAACGCAATCTGAACCTCAATGCCCGCACCTATGGGGGTCTGACAGCTATTTTCCTAGCACATGGCCGACATTTGAGCGAAGTGGTTGAGAGACTTGTCCGTGCCGGGGCAGACAGCACACAGCTGCTAGAGGATTCAGGCGATTCTGCTGATGAAGAAATGGTGAGTAAGAGAAATTGAGATGTACTTGCAGCTGTAATATCATCTTTCACTTTTGACTGGTAATTATTGCGCTTTCTCTCTTCCCTACACCCCACTTTTTTCTTCTTTTTTTTTGCCTAGTAATGATTAGATACATTTTTGACTTTCGAAAGGAGAGTATTTCTTTTGAAAACCATTGAAGAGCTCAGTCTTCAGTCTTGAAGAAGTTTTATTTCCCGAGACTCCAGACGTTTTATAAAATTTGAAATAGAATTTAAAACCTACCCAACTTTTGTTTCACTGTGTAAGAATAAAAGGATATTTTTGCATTTTTCTTTTAGTTTCCACCCACCCACCCACCCCCAAAGCTAATATTGAAAAAATATTTACATGTGTGTTTCTTAACATTTAAAATATGATTTTTATTTTCAGGCTGACTGCCTGTATGATGATCTCTGCATCAATGGTCAACCAGTACAACTCAGCTGAATGCTTATTCTCTGAAAATGCACACCACTGAAGAATGGTTTCCCTTCACAGCCCATTGTGGCACCAAGCCACCGTCCATTCCTCAGCTGTTAGACCAATGCTTTCCACTTCACACATATCAGTCCAGCAGGTCAGTTCTTCCTGACCACATATGGAACCAGACCAGTTTCAAGTTCAGAGCAGATTGGAAAGACAAGGACCTAGGAATCTTCAGGTGATGGGACTGAACTGTACGACAGTTCATCAGAAGGGGATTCCGTCCAAAGCCAAATGCCGATGTGAAGAGCTGAGAGGTGGTTGAGACATTTAGGAGAAGACTGTTAAATGATGAATGGAGGTGAGCACAGGAGCAGGCGGAAGAACACTTCCTCCAATGGCCAGCCATGTTCTGATTTCTTAGGGCAGTGTTTGAGTGGATGTCTGTTTGTGAAGCGAACTTGTTGGTTTTTTGGTCTTAATGAGCTGCATTGTTGGCAGCACCGTGACTGGTACCCCAGTGCACAGTCTGTTGTGCAGAACTCGTTGAATGACATTTCACATGAAGAGGTGACTGGCTAGGTACCCCCTGTGTTACTTCAGTTGCCAGTCTTTCTGTTCCTGCACTCCTCACATCATTTCAGTCTGGACAGACTGGATATTGTGTGTGATTGTAACTCATAACTTGGGCGCTATTTTATTTATTGTCTGCTTAACTAATTTAGTTCAATTTAAATTTTATGTCTTTCAAAAAGAACACAAAGCAACAAGAAGATGGCAGCACAAGTAATAGTAATTTAGGTTTCTTCTTGGTTTGGTAAAATTGTTTTCTTTCTAAAGCGTTGAAACTTGGACTTGATGAAGAAATTGATTGCACTAGGGATGGACTTTGTCTGCTAGCTATAGCTAGGTAGGATGTTCGTTTAAAAGCTACGAGTAATTATGATAGCTCTGCCCTACACTAGGAGAGCCCAGAGGTATTTCAGTTGAGATCATGCTGCAATGAGCTCGGTTCAAATGAGTTTGTTGCTCAGTATAATTTGATAGATTTTGCTGTAAGAAGATGTAGTTAACATAACATACAGAAATTCTGAATGGAAAGAAGAATAGAGTGGAACATGTTTTGCCTACCAGACTTTATCAGTGATGATATTTTGTTTGCATTACTTAAAGTTGAAACACAGATATAAAAACTGGCATCCGAGAGGACCGAGTTTGCTCTGTGTAGCTTAAAGTTATGCACATCTGGGGCAATCATGTTCCAAAATTTAATCTTATCAGGCAGTAGTTAGTGCTTAAAGTATGTGAAATTGTAAATTGTGATAATCACCAAAAGTATGAAGATGCACAACAAAGTTATCTCACTTCCTTATGTGCTCGGTCCATGGGGAAGGGGAATCAGCAGTACTTAAGTGGAATAAATCCAGCTTGCTCCTATGACTTATGCTTTGTTATAAATTGTTATTAAAATTTGCAAAGAGGCTGATCTTCACTTTTTTAATCCTTCTCTTTTTATGACAATAACTCTTTAGACACGGTTTCAGACACTGATTTCACAGTAGAATGCTGAGGTGGGGAATAGGTTTGAATAGGGATCTTAGTTCTAGTTTAATGCTAAAGAGAAGAGTTATTGAAATTAAAATGTCAGGGCTGCTGTCCAGCGGTGACTGAATGGCATGTTTTGTCCTCCTGATTTAAGTCTTGCGGTGATGAACAGATATCACTGAATGTTGCTCTCAATGTAATAATTTGTGCTTTATTTCCAGTTCTGTAGTTGATAATGACTTGTTTGCTCTGCAGTAGCAGAATTGCCTTGTGATAGCTTGTGTTTTAAATCCAGCTGAGACTGCCCGATCCATAATCATACATCGAGGCTTCTTAGAAAAAAGAACAAGTATGACTGTGGTTGTGGAATGTTACTCAGTGCTTTAAGCTGTAAATAATTGGCTCAGTAGTGCTGCTGGCAGTGAAATTTCTGTTGGTCGGCATAGGTGGCATGCAGGGAGTGCAGTGTATGCAGTGTGTGTAATCAGAGAGTAATCAGTTACCTACCTATGCTCATGTTCTAATTAAATTTCTATTCTTAATTTATTACATTTGAGTTTTCATGACAAATATTACTTCATGAAAAGACACATGAAAATAAAATGTTTTCAATGACTGAAGTTTTATTATTGCACATACTTGAATTTTTTGGTTGATGTGTGTGCGGGAGAGAGCAATGGTAAGTATAGAAGACAGAAGAGTGGATTCACTAACGCCTCCAAGGGAGAATAAGTGGGCTGGCTAAACACCTTTAGACAATCCTTCTAATTTTTATAACGTTAACGCTCAGTGCCTGTGACTGCAAAGATTCAACATCGCTGGTGGTGGAAACATCGACCAGAACTACAGGAACAAGCAGGGATCAAGCTGTAGCGGCATTCCGCAAAAAGACGAGATGATGGCAAGTTCAAATCCGTAGTTTACAAACCATGCATATTAAGTCACCTTCGACTTCTAAATGGGTTTGGGTACATTGCCAAAAGAAAAGGTACACTTTTATTTGAACAAGATAGACCGAGAGTTTTTCGGTAAAGTCTATTATACCAGGCGGACCCCACCACTGAAACCATTCATCGCCCCTTCTGGCAACCATCCCCTCCTGCATTTTTATCTACTTTAGATCTAGTATGTCGCCTCAAAGTCTTAAAACAAGTCCTCACTCATCCATTAGTTGCACGAGCGTTTGCATCCGCACTTCCGGACATAATAGTAGTCGTAAGGCCCATTAGCCCTGTGTATTTTGCGAGCACTTTTACGGATGAACATGCAGGAAATAAGAACGCTCATACAAGCAGCGCGTCATAAGACCCACGGATCGTATCGGTTGTTTACTCTGTGTACCTTATGTAGCCCACCCCTGAGTTCCATTGTATAGGCATCCATATACTTTCCGAACATAAGAGCGGTAGTACGCTTTGTTCATCCAGTGTATTTTATATTCAGCCTTACGTTCGGTGAGGATTGAGATACGAACGTTAATGCAACCCTCCCCTGGGAAAAAGTTTACGGCCCGCACCGGACAGCGCAAAATCTTTCCTTCTGACCTGTAGAGGGCCTTCTGTGACCTCCCATGAACTAGAGTTTCCGCATGCGGACATGTCGGATCGAAAGATTTGATTTTGCTCGTTCCTGTACGGGTCAAAAATACCAATATTGTTTTTCTTGTTGTTCGTTGACGAATTGACCACCTTGTGGCCAGGTGGGTTGTATACAGGTTTTTCCTGGGCCTTAGTGTCTCCACACACCCACGCTGTTATATAGCCAACCGTGCATAAATAACAACAGTTATTGCATATCTCTCCGCCACCTATGATAGATTCCCTTTATTACCAGACATTTCTGAACCTTATCTTCTTACTTGAAATGAGTTGCTTGAGATTTCCAAAGCGCTCCCACTCCCCTTCCACCATGCCGCTTTCTCACGCTGCATGGATCGACTCGAAAACGTAAACAACAATGTAACCCTCGGTGCTGTGGGAAGGGCTGCAGCAAGGGGGGGGGGGAGGGATATAAGGAATAGCTGCTCATTGGGACACTGATGCCTTGACTGTCTCGAGCTATGAGAAAGAAGGGGAGAATTCTGTACACGTCCCCCTGAAAGGCTTTCCTGCAAGGAGGGTCAGCTGGTGCAATACCTCCAATTAAGAGGTCAGCTAGTTTAATCGGCAGTTTCCAGAAAGAATCAGGCGATGCTAGCCACATGACAGTGAGTGAAAACCTGACTAACATGGGCACTTTCTAACATCATGCCTCTAAACACCCATGCATGGGTCCATGGACACGAGCGCGAGACCCTACATGTTGGCACGCGCCACAGAACCTTGTCTCATTCTCTACAATATATATATATATATGGGTGTGTTAAAAGCTGCGGCCAGTCTGATACACACACACATATATATATATACAAGCACGCACGTTACACACACACACATATATATATATGCCTTTGTTTTAAATGGCTGCTGTAACACAATGTGTGTGTAGCGTGTAGCTAGAATTACGTCTCCCCATGGAAAACCCCGTGAACCCCTGTGAACGAACAGAGAGCTTGACGCTGATCATATGACCCCGACCTTTCACTTAATGATCGCACTGACCAACCGGACGTCCCCGTTCGAGTCAGAAGGAAGGGCTGAGGTGACGACAGTGGACGCTGGTAGACTTACTCCAATCGCCGACCAAAGTATGTAGCTGTCTGTCAGACCATGGACCCTATGACCCTAGTTATAGGGTCCATGGTCAGACTGGTGGACAGGGCGAGATTTGCACTCAGTGGAGGATACGGAGGAACCAGCCACATCTACCAACTTGAGCGGCACGTGCAAACAGTAAATCGGTGGACCACAAAGTGTGCACACCACCAGGAGATGAGGGCTGAATGAGGGTCATAACTCAAATAGAATGCGGTAATTGTGGAAGCCATGTTGTCATGGTTGCTAATTGTAGAAGCCAGGCGGCTTGAGCATAAAAATTATAAGCCCTACACCTGAAACGAGAAAAAAAAAGCGAGGGAGAGATCCGAGAGGGCGGGAAAATCAGGCCCAGAAACCATGCCGACTGACTGAATGGAGGAAGGTCGTATCTAGACTTGGTGACGCTGGTCTGGACGAAGATAGTCTATAGAATAGAAGAGAGATGGATAGGGGCCATGCTTGTAGACTGGCAGAGTTCTGGGTTGGCGAGATAGTAAGATTGTAGGCAATAGATAAATCGCCGTACCTAGGCACGAAGACAGAACCATAGCATTGGGAGGCGCATAACTGTATTTTGATAGACAAGCCCAGGCCAGTCGAGTGTTTTGAATTATACAGTAGGAACTCATGTGAGGATTGACACAGCGCTAGAACTAAAGACAGGTCCAAGCAGAAAAAACCACACAGACTATCAAGAATTAGAAGATTAAGATGAACCACCGTGCCTCCGCCAAGTTAGCTTGATGCCATTAATAAAACTTTTGTGTAATCGACTGGAGACCTCGGATAGTGACATGTGGCTATAGGCGTGTGTATGCAGGCGAGTCTATGTATTGATAACCTAATGTTGATGTGCTTTTATGGATATAAAATAGCAATGTCTGGATTTTACTCGTACTTCTTTCGTTTTCTTTTCTTCTTTTGTTTTCATTAAAGATTGAACAATTAAATTATGTAGACAACCCCCCTTCTACCAGTGAGCTGCAATAGTCCCTGTAAGTAGTTCTGAGCCGTGATTTTTCGAAAAGTTGGGATTACATGGCTAGACATTTGTAGTCAGAACGTGACTTTCGGATTCATGGGTTTAGGAAGCAACGGATGGAAACGTAGCGCTTTCTCGGAAAACGTCCTAACTTTATTACATGTACTCGCTTGCACTTTCTTTTTTCTGTTCTCTCTCTCTCTCTCTCTCTCTCTCTCTCTCTCTCTCTCTCTCTCTCTCTCTCTATGTCTCTGTCTGCCTGTTTGTCTGTTTGTCTCTTGCTCTCTCCCTCTCTCTCTCTCTCTCTGCGTTTATGTATGTGTGCGTGGGTGTGTGAGCGCGCGCGCGTTTGTGTGTGTGTGGTTCTCTCTCTCGGTCATTGGGCCTGCATAACGCATTCGATAAAACATCAAACTTGCGTATCAAAGTTCAGCTCCAGCAGAGGTGAAGGATTATATCCTGGAGTTGTTGTGCAAACTCAATTCGTTTATCAGCCGAAACACATTAAACTTCTTCTGACAATCTTAATTATTGCAGATTTCAGTTTCGTAGATGCTTCAGTGCATAGCTTAATGACAGCGCCCTGCGCCCTAATCCATCACATCCTTAGTGATGATAACTGAAGGGGGAGGGTCTCTCAATTTTTCATGCCACCCTGCCTGCAGAGGGATGAAACAGCCTTAATGAGCAGAACAATTCTCGTGTGGTTCTTGGTGCATGCAGCTTTTCTCAAATACCGAAGTGCATTCCACATTCACTTCATTAGGCAATACACGCAACTTCCCTGGAACATTTTGTCATAATGACCCTTTCAGCCTGGCTGGATGAGGGTAGTTCACACACGTTATTCATTAGATTAGGTTTAGTCGCCAAGCACGCATCAGCGGAGAAAAATTAATGTATAAACGAAAGAGACATGGACAAAATCCAGAAGAGAAAATTTCCATGCACTTTTTTTTTTTTTGGTCACGGTACAGCGACGTTCCGCTTCCGTGTGAGTAAGCAGAGAGACTAGTCTCTCTGGTGTAAGCAACGATATAAAACACCAAGACATACCAACCAATAGGCGATGAGATCGAGCTGCCATTTTTAAATCCGTAGCATAATCTAACATCCGGGTCTCTTCTTCGAATGCCCGGACCAGTCTGCGAACATAAGCTCATGACCTTATACAAGGTCAAAGGTCAGATAGTCAATGATAGGTTGAGCTATGCAGCTGGCTGGAAGTTTATTTTTAAATCATAAATTCATCATAGCTTAGAATGCTATGCAAGAGCTAGCCTCCCGGAATTCGAAACGGTTATCAACATGGAGTATAAAGCTGTTTTTAACGATCGATTCGTGTGTTACATGCTGAGATCAGCTGCTTTGTATGTTCTGTACTTAGTTTTACAAGCCACTAAACAGTGAGTACACTAAATGTAGCAGGAAATAATAAAGTCAGGGCAGAAAAAACTTTGTCATGGGTTCTAAAAATCGAATTATAGAAAGCACGAATTAAGCATTGCACTTGAAACTTTTCTTATAAAATAAAGCTTTTTGCACGATAGATGTACAACGAATTCGAACAGGATATAAAACTAAAAAAATAAAATGCCACCTGTCGAAAACCACGTTAACATTTGTACAAAATGCCAGATTTCCTGTCCAGATGTGGGGAGACGGAACTCATATCCCTTAAGAACTGCATAATCAAAGAAAAAAGTATTCAGTTTGATCACAGGTAGACCAAAAAACGACAACAAGTTGTATTTCGGGGTTTTGTCGCAATTATGCTTCTTCTTATGAAGTCAATCTGTCTTGAAATGGCTTTCTTCACGTGACGAATTCGAATGTGTTCTGTTTAAGAGAACCCTTCTTTTAAGAGTCTTATAACTAGCTTTACAGCTTGCTTCAACACGTTCCTTTGATGTAGAATATTCAAGTCCAAATGAAGTAAACTTCATTTGGACTTGAATATTCTACATCAAGTTTCCGTTATCAGAGTCAAGCAAGTATTTCATGCACACAGTTTCACCCATTTTATCACAGAGAGAGAGAGAGAGATTGAGATTCTGACTTAACCTGCCAGCTAACGCTGTAAACCAATAGACACAATCTATTCAACATTCATGACATGCCGTCAGCACGCTGTGTTTGAATCAAACGCAGCTGAATATTTCCAACATGCTTATCGTACCCCACAAGCGGGCTAACAACGAATCAATCAACGCACCGCACGACCTTTGTCCGGTGCAGTAGTGCCGTCTCAGTACTGGAGCACTAATCGTCATGTCACAGTCACAAGGCATTGATTAGCGAGGGAAAACCCGACCAGCCAGGTGGGCTTCATAGAAGAGGTTGATATCAGCTCTTTCTTTTTTTTCATGTCGCCCCCTGACAGGTGCGGAAGGACTTAGAAAGCCGAGGGCCTTAAGGTCGTCAACTAGTTAACAACAACAACAACAACAAGAATAGTTCGAGGAGAAAGAAAGAAAACAACAAGGAAAGCAAGATCAAGCAGAACAAGAAGTGGAAGAATATCAATAGCGATATTGAAACTTGTTTTTACTGCTTATGATTACCTGTCGATCTGTCTTTGAAATGTATTTGTTACGTCATCTATTCGCCCTTTGGTCCGTTCATAGATTACGCTACGAAGGATAGTCTGTGCCCTGCTGTTACGTGTGCTTCTATTTTCTCCTTTAGGTGTGTGTGTGGGGGGGGGGGGGGAACTGCATCCCCGCGGTCGTGCGTGCTTGCCATCGGGTGCGTACGACAAGAAAGACGGAGCTCCTGCAGCCACAGTTAGATTAGCTGCCAACAGTTTGCACGATCAAAGCTTAATCAATAGATGACATCAACACTTCTCTGTCGTCCTACAGACCACGCCCCACGACCCCACTGGGCGGGGCGGGGCCCCACACGGGAAAACCCCCGGGTTCGTTGTCTATGACACACCTGTCAAAGCGATCGCTTGTGAAAGGCGGACTGGTGCGTGACAAAGAACAGCTTGAGCCTTTGTCTGCAGTTTGTCTCTTTTGAAAAAGACTAAGGCGCTTCGCGAAGCTGGACATTCCGGACCCGCACCGAATGAGACTGGAAAGTAACATCCGTCTGTTAAAAACAATGAAATGAAAACGGTGCTTCAATAGGTCCTTAACTTGGATCTGACTGAATTTTTCTTATCAAAGATAAGATCTTTTCACGATTATGAAAGCGTTTCTAGCTTTGATTCTGACTATAGATTTTTATCTACAATGTTTGCAAATTATGTTTGATATGACGCCAGCACACTGCGTGAAACTTATGTCGTCTCATCACTATATGTGATGCTTCGTTATGTAGAAAGAAAGATGGGAGTGCTGTCAGACATACCACAGACCTTACGTATATGTTATATGTAAGGTCTGTTGACATACCAGACTGCTTTTACAGAATATTGTGTAGTTTTCGATTAATGGTAGCTGGATTAGCTGCCATTTACCGATGAAGATGTAGGTGTCAGGGAGTGGTGTCGTGTGTCGGGAGTGTGCGTGCGTGCACGCGCGGGCATGAGTGTTTGCTTGTGTTGTGATCAAGCGTACGAGCCTGGGATTTTCCGGCTGTTGTCACAGTAGGTACGTAGACAGACTGGCGGGTCAACATCCCCATCCCATTTCAGCACCTCACCTATATCTTACGAACATCGTCATCCATCCGTGAGCTTGTGGACCAGTGCACGCAGGTGTTTGCACACCATATATAAACCATGACTTGTATACCTGAGACCGACAACAAAACCGTGATTAAATAGTAATCTTTTCTCTTCTCTTTCCCCCTATGTTTTCATTTTTCCTCTCTCTCTCTCTCTCTTCTTTTCTTGTTATCTTTATTTCGGGTTTTTTCTTTTCTGCCCCCACCCTTCCACTGCTGCCTCCCGAGTTTGTTTAGTGGGGGTGGGGGGGGTGGGGGGTGGCATTAGGCAGCGTAGCCGTAAAGCTAAAGTATAATCTTCCATTTTTCCGGAAGACCCTTCTGATTGGCTGCCTGCAGCTACACTTCAGTGAACAGCTGGCTGTTTTGGAACCACACCTGACGACTGTTTGGTGGCAAGGGGCATTAATCCTGAAGTCAGTCGCAGTAACTATACAAACTCGACGGCTTAAAAGCTTTAACCTTTCCTCGTGTCATAGTTTGTGGGGAAATATCTTTCTTGTTTCAAAAGAAAAAATGACTACAGAACAGTGAGCACTATTCTCCAATATATGACAATTTATGACTTAAGCAAATGATTTCAAAGTACTCAGCGTGCTACCAATACGTAAGCTTAGCTGACCCTGTCTTGGGAAATCCCCATCACGGTATCAACTTTCTCACTACCCCCCTCACCTCTTCCCCCCCCCCCTTAAAGCCACCATCGTAAACGATATCCTGGTAAGCTTCCTCCCACCATGCAAGGCGATGTCGGACGATAGTCTAAAATTGTCAGTGACAGCTTTAAACTATATATCGCCTGACATAGCCTTGCCCGCAGGCCTGATCCTGTTCAGGAAAACATTTTCCATCTATGTGCCAGAACACCACAAACCTGAAAATTAATAACGCATTTGTCAATGTGCAGGTGCATGCGCCCATGTATGTGCGAGTCTGGGCGTGCACAAATTAATATGTATTTGTGGAGTGGATGCACACATCGTACTGTGTGTGTTTGTGCGTGTATGCATGCATCTATTTATCCATGTATTTATTTATGCTTATATTTATCTATTTAAGAATATATTAAATTATCTATTTAGGTACGTATCAATGTGTGTTGGCATGCATCTCCGTTATATGTATATATATAGACAAATAGACAAGTCTAGGCACCGGGAGAAAGGAGAGAGCGGAGATAAGATGTGCATAAAAGCACAGTGTTCACCAGGTGAGAGGCACTGAAGGGTGCAGCAACTACAATCTGTTCTGGCCAGTCCACATCCAAGCTGTCAGCGTTGTGAGAAGACCAACGCTTGTGAAAACATCTGTCTTTCCATATGCCTCCCCCCACGCTTACATCCTACCTGCCACGCGTCATCTCCAAACACCACAGGCCGTTAACGACTGCCTGCATGCCAGTCTAAATTTAGACACCCC
>SMGT01015899.1:14197-31985 GCA_004794575.1 Lanistes nyassanus | reverse complement strand
GAGAGAGAGAGACTTGTGGGTGACAGCTACCACATCGAGCTAATCGTCTCCCCACATCTCCTCATGGTGTACGTAGTCACTATAGCGGCCCGGCCGGTTGCGTGACTGGTACCATATGGCTGTCTCCGTATGCAGCCCGAGCAGTTCCTCTTTCCACAGACCTTCCTCGATCAGGGCTCGCAGTAGTGTTCTGCGGACGGGGTACTCCGCGAGGGGTCGTTCGGGCGGAGTTCCTCTCCGTTCCTCCCTGTGGCTGGGGCGGCCAAATAGGCATCAGGCAAATAGGCATCATAACGAGTTTCCCTCATTAGATGCACCCCCCCCCCCCCGCCTAGGAGTTGGCTGTCAACTGCTCGCTGACTGACCAGATTTATGTTGTTGTTGTTGTTTTGGTCTAACTTGAGTGCAGCACTTACGCTATTATCCTCAAGTTTTGTGGTTGATCATACACTACCTTGGTCATTGACTCTGGGTTTCCCAGTCATTCAGCCATCCCGGCGGGTGCTAATTGCAGGCAGCCAATTGCCCAGTGATTAGCAGGACTTGCCTACCGGTACGGCGCCATTCCGCCGTATCGTCTTTCCGGCTTCTCCCAGCACGTGGCTAGTCCCGGAAAGGTCAGACCCAGTTGCGACCATGCCTGCGCCTCTCGTCACATGACGAGGTAATACGGGGCTAGTGGCAGTATCGCTGCGACCACAATTAACTTAATCTTCTCTAAGGGTTGGGGGTTTCCGACCATACACCCTACACGTGCTACACACGCACCAGATATGCGTATTGTTATAGTGCGTGCGTGCGGGCGGGTTTATACTGGTGGGTGGTTAGGTGGGAATAGTTTACCATATAGTATTACCTTTTAAAAACACTTGAACTATTATGTCAGAATATAGTTGCTCTACATTTGCACGTACAATAGATAATGTTAGCTTAAATTCATTCACGTTATGCCATTCTTTTCGAAGCCGCTCACATCTCGGCAAATTGTCACAAGCACGAGCGCATACACGGACGCAAGCACACACACGGGCACGCACGCGCATACCCACATTCGCACAAATGCACACACGCACGCTCCCATGCATGAGTGCTCATTTATCCTCTATAAGATTCTTAACGTTCACTTTTGAAGGGGAATTTCAGACTGCTTACGAAAATCACAAAAAAATTTAAACAATATTCTCAAAGTCGGAAGATCAGTCCCACGGGAAACTTTATTTTATTCTGTTTCTTATTTTTGTTATTATTGTGTGTCTTTAATACATAATACAACACGACACAGACATGCAAACAGGAAAAGACACACAATAATAACACCAAAAAGAAAGAAAAAGAGAGAAGAAAGAGAAGTAGCTTGTCTTTTATTGCAAACTGGTATCAAATGAAGGGTTGTGATAGCACGTCTGTATTCTCTTTGTGATCGATCTGTGTGTCCTTCGCGAAAAAGAGAATTTTTTTGTTTGTTCGTTGTTAAGCTTGACTTGTGTCCTTTCTTCTGTTTGACTTACACTGACTGTTCATTGATTCTTTTCCAATATCATATGCAGTTGGTTTGTTGATTTTTTAAAAATTGTTTTTCCATGATTGGGTGGATTGTTTAGTGTTTCCGCAGTTGAGTGGATTTGTTGAGTGTTTCCATGATTAGGTGGATTTGTTTAGTGCCTATGTAACTGGGTGGATTTATTTAATGTTTCTATGATTTCTAGGGGATTTGTTTAAAGTTTCCATGACTGGGCGGATTTGCTGTTTCCACGATTAGGTGGATTGGTATAGTGTCTGTATAATTAGGTGGATTTGTTTAATGTTTCCATGATTGGTTGGATTCGTTGAGCGTTGGTTTCTGTTTTCTGTTTCTTATTTGTTCGCTACCATGATGTGTATGTTATGTGAACGAGGTGAGCGCGCGTGCGCGCGCGCCCATCTCTTAGGAAAATTACAAGTACGGCATCGTTCGGTCTCAGGCTTGAAAGTGCTTGTTTGAGGTGACGGGGAGTGGGGAGGGTGGGGAATGGCGCTTGAACGTTTCGTGATAATCTCTACCTGACCTAAAATTTCCACTTACGTGTCTGTCAAAAGAGCATGGTACGAGCAAGAGCGAAAATAAAAACCCCGAGACCATTGGGCACTAAGTGATGGCATGGGGAGCGGAGGGGGGGATTCAGTGAACTTGTGCTAAGCATCAGAGTCCAAGTTCATTTTCGCGTAAAACGCGACAGAATTATAGACTATGCAGACTCATTCTTGAGGTGTTTATTGGTTCATAAATTTACAATCACCTTCACCTACATTGCGTAGACTTTGTTAAATCCGGTCTCTGTATCTGTGAGCAACTTTTATTCAAGTATTTGCGTTCAGGGCTCCCTTCCACCCCAACTTTTTCAGAAATGATCCTCTATAGTAATAAGGACATTTTGTTATTGGGTTGTTTCGTTAAGATACTGCTGAAGGAAGTCTTGCATTTTGGTACATAAGCCCGACTGGTTTCGCAGACAATTGATTCCCGTCTGGCCTTACTAGTTGAGCTAGAGTTTACACTATGTCAAATACAGCAAAGAAGATTTGTTTATTATCATAAGAGGAGACAGAATATTAATCGCACGACTATCCACTCTAAAAATTACATGCTTCGAACATCATACTTTTTGCACAATATTCAACGTAAGTATAGTTTATCAACCCAATCAGATCCATTTAGGCTACAACCACCTGTCCTCTTCTTCTCTCTCTCTCAAAGCACACACACACAGAGAGGCCTCCTGGGCATGGGAAGTGGAGAGAGAGAGAGTTCTTCAGTAAGTACAGAGGAGGACGCGTTAGTTCCAGAAGTTCACAAGCGTACGTATGCACAGCATTCGATGGTGCGTTTGTGCTGTTATTCTTGTTGGAAGTTACACCTCTGAAGACACATGGTAGCTCATGTGTATGTATTTCAGACTGTTCTATCACAGCAGCTGACACCGCATTGTTCCACACGTCAGCCTGGTTTGAACGAACTCGAGTAAGCTCGCTCTCTGCCCATGATTAGGGCTGACTGTAGACAGACTACACCGAGGATTCAGGCTACAGTCAGCAGTTCCACTTATTCGACTACGTGATATCTTCTGCCCAGTCTGACAAGTCATTCTTTTAGTCCTCGTTGTCACACTCTTCATCGTCATCGTCATCAACCTCCCAGTGGGCGCCCGCACCCAGCAGACATCGGACAACAGTCCTGTGACCCCGGCCCCACGCTATCGCAAACGGCGTCTGGCCGCTGAAAGAGCGTCGGTTGACATCAACATCCGGTCTCTTCAACAGCAGCTGCATCAGGTTGATGTCGCCACTGTCGGCAGCGTGGTGGAGCGCCGTGCGCCCGCTCTTGCCATCCTGCACAAGCAGGCAGGACGTTAGTTAAAACAATGTCGTGCCCTGTTGTTTGCCCACTTACCAACGCTCTGGGGTGGCTTGCATGAGCGCTCGTAACTGCTTTTCCGGTCACAAGAGGGGCCTTAAGCATGTTCACCCTGTGTCCTTTAGGTCCACCTTTAGAACCGCTCTAATGACCGGAAGTCCTATTATGAATGTTCATGCAGCCCACCCCAGGCATCTTTCTAGCGCGGTGTTCACACAAGGCGACTCCAATCATTTTAGACTAATCCTACCAGATGTTTTTAGACCTTGTCTAATTTCGATGAAGCATTGCAACAATCTCCTTCTCCCTTAGGTTTTGATTTTCAAAAAATTGTTTCTGTAAAAAGAAATACAAAATGTACGTATTGTTTTGTTTCAGAAACTTTCAGCATAACACCCCCAATAACCACTGGATATATGAACTGAGGTAATAATAGGTCATTGAGTTCAATGATCTATTCAAATCCACCGTTGATACTTACGCATACGTTGATATCTGCTCCACAGACCAGTAACAAAAGAACAAAAGGAGTCATGTGACCCCGAACAGCCAGGTGCAAACAGGAGAAACCTGCAGAGAGAAACAGACCTCTGTGAACAGATGTCAGCAGGGTTTTTTCCCCAATCAATTCTCTAAACCGGAGCCTTAACAAGATATCATTTTAAAATCCTGTTTGGCGACTCTGGGTATATTTTATCTGTACAGACAGAACAGGTGTTTCGAAATAAAAATTAACTTGACCTGTACGACTTTCACGTTAGTCACCGAGTTCAGTCAACATGTTCTACCTCCGGACGACACTGACAAAACTAGTTTTCCTAATATAATCATAAAATTAATCGCATATCACGCCCTGCTTTACATCATTCTACTGGTTTTTATTAGTGACACTGTTTAGGGAAAAAAAACATAATGGATTCTTATTTCATAACCCATAAGTTTCAATCAGTAATTCACAGTAACACAATCCAAGCAACAGCAGCGCAAAATTAATTAAAAGTCAAATTATACGAACACAAGGCGTGTTGGACTTGGGCATTTAGTGGCTTCAGGGAGGGTTCAAAGGTGATATTTACGGTCCCCCCTCCTCATCGTCATCGTGCTCGATGACGCTATGGATCATTATCGCAACTCACTACTGTTTTCTGTGGTCCTCACCTTCATAGTTTAGCAGCTCTAGATTTTGGGGAATAGTTCCGTGTGTACTGCTGGGCCACGTCCCCCACCCTGCCCCCTGCCTGCACGCCTTCTCTTCCCGTGTTTCAGGCGACAACAGCATTATCGCAGACAGGAGGTTCCCTCTCTCACAGGCCACGTGCAGAGGTGTGTTGCCCTGCATATCTCGGGCCTCCAAGGACGCCCCAGCCAGCACCAGGGCCCTGATGACGTCATACTGTGACGTGAGGACTGCGAGATGCAGGGCAGTCTGGGAGAGGTAGTTCGACGTGTCGAGAAAAGACCGACTGATCACGTGGTAGGGCACATGCCAGGGTAGTTGATGTATTAAACAAATGATCAACTCGTTTTGACCATGAAGGATTGCATTGTGCAAGAACCTGTCGAACAAAGAGCATGTCAATAAAATCGGTGTGTGGGGGTGTGGGTGTGTTTTACACGCTTGGCTGGAGACGCATCTCTGCAGCAAGTAATGCTAGTACAAACATATATTAATCGAGTACTGACAAATATCCACCTAATACTAGCAATTAATGTCAGTTACCATAAGCAAATGTCAACCCATAACTAACCAATCTCATCTACTTCTTAAAACTGCATTTAGGCCAAAGCACAGCCGCTCTATACAGGTTTCACACACGCTTCGATCAAGTAGCATAAAAACAGTGGTTGACATTTTTTTCCTAGCAGTTTGATGGGAGAACTAAAAGTGTGCCCTCTCTAATTAATTAATGAATTAATTAAAACACGAAAATCTGGAGTGCAAGCAATCTCAAACAGCAAACTGAAAAATAAAACAGTATGAAGTCGAGAATTCACAGAGAGAGAGGGATAGGCGACCACTAGTAAAATCTCGAAAGCCCGTATAATAAAGTCAAGTCCTTGACACACTCAGCATTAATGAAGAAAAGTCAAACTTCAAAACAACAACAACAACAACAACAACAACAACAACCAACAAAAACAACTTCACTTACGTGTCTCCATCTTCATCTCTTGTCTCCATCAAAGCTACGATTGACCTATAACTGTGTCCTGCCACAGTTTGAGATATTTGGACAGACTCAGCAGAACTGTGGGGACGGACGACATCGGGGTATTTCGACTGTCCTGCAGCGTCTGTCCTGCCGATCGCGCACGTGACATCTGTTTGTTGGCGATGCAGTTCCCTGCCTGTGTGTCCGTCACCTCGTGTTCCCTTGTTATCTAACTGATGTAGAGGTGCGCAGTACTCCGGTTTCTCTAGAGGGTCGCTTTCACTTTCCTTGTCTCTTATGGAATCAGGACTGACGACTGCATTTTGCTGACCGCATTCTGCATTTGTGGTTTCTTTTTCTTCCTCACGGGAGTGTACCAAAAGTCTGATATTCGCACTTTTTTGACCGCGTTCTGCATTTTTGCTTTCACTCTCTTCAGAAGCAGTGGGGTTGTGGGAACAGACGCTCGTTTTCCTGCACGTGCATTCTGTCTTGCTCCGTTCCCTTTCCTTGTCGTCAGCGACCGCCAAGCTAAGATGGCTGAAGCATGACCTGAGAGAAAGAAATTGATTCTTCAAGATGGCACATTCTGGCGAGTCGTTTTCTGCCACCGAGCAGCACACGCCACTGTCGAACGTGTCGTTGCTGTTGTCCACGCTTTCGTCTTTTTCTTTCACCTCTTCACTCCTTCTCTCCTTCTGGCTGTCCGCCATAGGTTTGTCGGCAGTATCCTCAGCATCGCTGCACGTGCCATATCCTGGACACTGGCTGGGGATGTTGGCGCTGCTGTCTGTTCTGTAGACCATGATGTTAGACTGTGACTGGTTCGCGTTTGGTCTATCATGCCCTTTATAGCCATGTTGATAAGGGCCTTTTAATGCAAAATTCCCTTGCGGGAACTTCGCTTCCGAAAATCGGCTACATGATTTATCACCAGCGATCACTCCCGGTTCCCAGCTTTGTGGTCGGCATGATGAGGGTACGGCAATATCCGTTTGTGACTGGCACGAAAAGCCGCTGTCGAAGACGAGAACATCGTGGTCTACGTCCACGCTAGGCCTGGCTTGTCCTGTGAAGTACGCGGTGATTTTGCAATCGGGGCGTTGGCCCGGCGAAGAATTATCACACTCTGACTTCCCCCTGTTTCCCCAGAAGAAGAGGGTATCCGGTTGCGGAAAGTGTCCCGCCGCACAACGTTGACAGGCGATGTCCGGGGTGCCACAGTCGTGACCCTCCGACCCTTGTTGACAATCAGAGCGCGCCGAAGAAGTTTCGGAATTCCCTACATTTCCTTCTCTGGCCGTTGACCCGAAAACTTCGCTTTCGGGTTCCCTTCCAAAAGCGTTTTCGAAACCTCTCTCGCGCGACTGGCGGTACAAAGCGCTGACATCGCTGTTTTCGCGTATCGCCATGAAGGAAGTGATTGTTGACACTCGCTTCAAACAGACGACACTATATCCCACTAGATAACTGGAAGAAGCATCAACATAAATGCTAGTTTCGTTTACTATCCTTGATTTCTCGACGTGCAGCTGGAGGAACAGGGTAGTTTTCACACCATGATACCGGGTTCAGCGTGACCTAGTGACCTAGGGTTAGGGAGTAAACTGAAAGTAACCGTGGAGCATGCAGGTACTTTGTCGTCTCCGTGTATTTTAAGCCTTACAACACTTCGGGGCACTGCAGGGCTGACTTGTCCTGTACTCGTAAACTGTTATGTGGAACAGCAACCTCTGCATGGCTGAAAATATGCTGAACATTTCTTGTGCGTCCGCGTTTTTGTTGCTCCGACAAGTCACAAGAAACAACGCACATGTGCACTGTGTGCAGTCTTACTGTTTCGACACCAGTCACTGGTGATTCAAAAAAATAAACCCCAACAGGGAGAGCTGTGAGATGAAACTTGAACACTGTCGTAAATACTACAGCTATGTGGGGCAGTCTAGTATCGTGTCACAACTGGAGGTGCAGCACTGTACCCCCATATTACTAGCAACGGCCTGGCACAGACCATGCAGTGGGTTGATACTAACCCTAACAGCTTTTCATCTTTTTGTCTAAAATATCTCTACCATTACTGCCCTTGTCAGAACTGCTTTTCTCCAGTTTGTATTGTCTGTGACGATGACTGACGCAGGATATTTAGATTGTGATTCCAGAAGCACTGTGCGCGTACAGATGGAAGATACGTATATGTACCGGCGCTGTTGCGGGTCAAATGTCAAACTCTGCTACAAACAACAGTTTCGGTCACCCCTAAACAGCAACGATGCAGTCTTAGTCACCAAGTGGTAATTAGAAGGCATCTTTTTTTTTTTAAATTGTTGCACTTCGACAAAAACCAATAGCATAGTTTAACTGTGCAGATAAACGTGAAGAGGGTTTAGAAATCCTGTTGTGGATCGATGTGTACACAATGCCCTGTTTAACCCCCACCAGCTTATCTGCACCTTATACTACCTACTGCGTCACCGGCACGTGTCAGTCACGCTGCGTCGCAGGGCTTGTGTCACAGTGAAGATGGACGTCTAACACCCGACACCCTGAAACACTTCTCGTTTCTCGGAAACCACCACAGCCCCCACAGCGAACGGCAGTGCGAGGATAGGGCGGAGCCCGGACTGCATGGTTGCCTCGGGGAAAGACAGGAACGGAGCACAGGCGTGTGTGCGAATAGCGCCACCGACGATATTAGATCAAGGCGTGCGCGGAGCGCGCAGAAATGGAATAGAAAAGTTCAGTGGGCAGTTCTCTGCATTCCCCATGTGTGCATTTAGGCCTGTCGGTCGCGCAGGGTCGTGTTAACAAAAACTGGTCGGCACTCCTCTAGCACCTGCAGACAGCTCACCGACACTGAGCCATCTGCCCAGCGTGACCTGACGCGGATCGAGTTCGTAAACCTCTCCCGCTCCTCCCCGCTCGAGCGCACACTCACACACACACCTGACCCAATACAGATGATAGGAGACAGGTACAGTTTTGGCGATGTACGAGTGCTAGGAAGCCATGAGATTATAACCCTATGCTGGGACTCATCACATTGCCCTCTGAATCTTTCTCATTACACAATCATGATGCTGACTTCTATAGATATTCGTGCCTGGTACTGCTGAAGTGCTGATCCGCCGCAACTAGATTTCGATCGTGTTTTATGTGAGATAGTTGATAACTTGCTGTGAAACTATAAAGACTTGGACTAAATAAATAATATACGATATGTTGTGTTCTATATCTATATATAGTGGTATATGCCGTGCGCATTGGCATTGTGCGCATTGGCCTTTAGGTTCTCTTTTGTCTCAGTGCGTATGTGTGCGCGCGTGCAAAAGTGGTTGCGCATGTTCATGTTGATTCGTGTTTGCTTGTCCGTTAGTGCTCGGGTGGATGTACGCAGGCAGACACGCACGCGCATACATCATGCAGAAAGGTTGCGTGCCCCTTGAAGTGTTTGTGTGCTTATCTGGCGTTTCCTGTTTCAAGCTGCGCGCTGGGGATTCCCCAAAGAATCACGACACTGATATGTACATCGGCGCTAGACAACCAGGAAGGGTCCCGCAACGTCGCATTGGCTGCCCTGTGTACAAGGTGGTACAACCGATCCGACCTCTCAAGGTCACACACACACACATTGCACCTGTCATGGATGGTCTCCGAGAACATTTTCGCGGACTCTTTTCACATCTACCTTAGCAACATCTTGTGGACCTTTCTTCAAGAGGCCGTGCAATTAATTGTTGATACCCAAAGAAAAGCACAACTTTTCTGCGGAGGTGCAAGGGTGGCTGTGCGAGTTTTCTTATTCTGTACAGTGCATTTCGTCAGCTACCATACCCATGCAGGCTGTACTCCACTAATATACCGCGCATCAGGCCAGGACACGGCGTTCTATTCCTTAGAAAGACATGATATTCCGCGTTGTCTGGGGGGGGGGGGACTAGCACAACTTTTAGCAACCTTAAACTTAAAGCCATCAACCTGTCTTGGGAAGAAGCAAAAATGATTGCTAGAGACCGCAGGAAGCGGAGGACATCTTATGTCGAGGCCCTGTGCTCCATAACGAGAAAAGAGGACTAAACCAAACTATATTGACAGCCTGTTAAATCGATAAAAAAATGACTTCCTCTCTTACAGTTATGCACATTATCCACTGCTTGCTATATAAAAGATGGCTACTTAAAACTGTGCACAGAATGATCACACACACACACACAGTTGTTTCTCGTTCATGTCACGCCAGCAACATGCTTTCTCGTGAGGTGGTTGGGAGCGGGGCGGACAGGGTGACAATAGGGTGCTGGGAGAAGAGGGAGGAGGAGGAAACCTGTTTACCTGGGAAAATTCCTGACGGCCACCGCACGCATTAAAAAAAAAAGTCTAGGAGATGAGCTGGTCTGCCCAGCACGAGTGCCGGTGTCGCAACAATCGTTCCGCCAAGAAATCTGGTCCGGGTCCTGTTAGGTTACAGTACACGCATGCGTACTCGTCATTGGTTACTGTGGTAAATGTGGTCCGAGGATTTAAATCGCCAGGTATTAGTTAAATTAGAATCGTTTTTGATATCAGCATTTGGGTTAGGGTTAGGGTAGGGTTGGGGTAAGGGTTAGCGTTTCGCTACTCTCTCCGCCCGCATGCCCAATCTGTATGCCGGACCGAATTTCTTGCAGCACCGGATACCGCGGGATCCAGACACACGATCCTCTATATCGGCGCCTACTTTGCTTTCGGCCCGGCCCGTCTCAGGGAAAGACGTCAAAGGGAAGTTACTCGCAATGTTAAATATCTTCGTTCTCTGTGGTTACTTCCCCTGAAAAGCTATGCGCGTTCATGGCGACAAGCTGAATTCACCCTTAGGAATTCAGTGTGATTTTCTTTCTCAATATCAATAGCGCTATGTTGTCTGTATGTCTTTCAAAATCAGTAGATCGTCAAAATAAGACACCTGTCTCTAAAGATCAACTTAAACTACCACATCCTTGATTTTTGTTTCTATTGTAATAGTCTGTTTCTGTTCCCCATTTTTATTTCTTTTATTTTCTTTAAGCTTTGTTCATGTCTGAGCTTGAATACAAGAAAGAAGTGTGGTGCTTGCTTTAAAAAAAACTGAGGAAGAAAAAAGAACCCGGGAGACTGTAACAACGCCTCTTATATAACCCATTGCGCACATTTACATGTTCACAGCACTAGCGTAGATCGAATTTTTATCGATTATCCAGCTCTTACTGTGCAAATTTATTCCGGTGATATTTTTTCCCCTAACCCCTTGAACGAGGATGGTGTGCAGCTCTTTCTATATGAATATCCTTCTTTCTGCACTTTCTCTCTCTCTCTCTCCCACACACACATACAAGCGCGCGTGCTTCTGAGCATTTAAGCCTACTATGCATCTAATTTGGAACACAGTTAAATCCAGTTGCTGTGTAATGGGTTAAAACGAAGAAAACAAAACTAACCTGTTCATTACTGAGAAATTATTTGGCGGTGTGCATTAGATAGTCGATATCAAATACTTTAGCTGCCATAAAAAAAACAAAGTTCTGTAACTCGTTTGTTTCAGTTGGCACCACCTCCCTTCTACCCGCCGAAGACATCCGTCTCTATGAACATTTATATAAAGGGGCACTCTAACAGACGACACTGGGCATTCATGCAAACAAAACTTATGCTGTCATTCTTATGCAAAGAAAAGTTCGAGAGTTCATACAACATTATATGTTTCTTTTAAGTAACGATTTTTGTAGTTGAAAGGCAATGTCCAGTTTTCAGTGAGTGGATGCAACTTGCGATGTACATCACTTGGTTTTCTTCCAACCTAACAGAGACCATAACAAAAGTCCTTTATATACATGTCTCCCAGAAACTCCACAGCACTGTGAAGAGCGTATAGTAGTTGACGCAGTTTAAAAGAAAATGATCCCACTACATTTTATAGAATGCTAAAAATCCAAAGAAGAACGAGTTCTTTCTGACGAAGGAAAAGGTTTGTTTTTCGATTCCCATGGCGAGGCTTTTGTGTACCTCTATTGTATTTCTTTTCAAAAAGGAAAACAGCCATAGCAGCTTCACAATTAAATGCGACTATATGACGAATGCCCTCACCCCCCACCCCCGGGTGCTTCCTGTTTATGACTACCCACTCTCCAACCCCTTCCTGCCGTTCACTCACTAACGCTTTTATCACCATGCATGCATTGACATTTCAATCAACTCCTAAGACTTCGGCAAGAATCAATCAGATTTATAAGAAGTTGATGCTAGTGTAAGAATTTAAAACGAAAAGGGGAAAAAAACCAAACCAAGTTAGTGAAATGGCTCGATTGACTTTGCAAGTCTCATATAACTCTCCCATCCTACCCCCTTCAAAGAATGCTTTTAAGGACATTGCATGGCGTCTGTGCTCGCTGCCACAATTCTGAGGATTCTAACAAAAGGCATTTTTTATGACAATGCAGGGGAGAGAGGGGGGTGGCAGAATACTCCCAACGTTAAGTTTATTGCTTTGACGAGTGGCTTCAACTTCTTTAGCACCACTTTGCGAAAGATAGGATGTGGCTGTAGCCCATCTGCAAGTTTGATTTATGAGAATGCCTATTGTTCCTTAGAGTCTGTTACCGCGATCACGTCAATCCGGAGTCGAAACTCGACTGCCATCTACAGCCTTTTTCAGATTCCTTTGTTGAAGAGGCGCCCTTGTCCAGGCTTGCAGGCGTAAGACCTATATATTACAAGATCGACGCTTACGCGCTGACCAGTTTTCTAGCTTCACGTCTGGTGCTCGTGCAAGACGAATACGTTACTGCTGCTTCAATTTTCAGCTCGCAAGTCTTTAGACATACGGTCAGTCAACTCGCACACACGTCATACAAGAAGGGGAAAAAACGCGAATCAAACGAGCAAAAAACAAAAAAAGTCTTGGAAAAAATCGCAGCGACTTCACACCCCAGCTGCTTTTCCATAATGCGCAGAATAAAGTAACCTGAAAAGCCTTCGCAAGTCCAGTGAAAATAGTCTGACATCTGGAAAGGTGTGACAATGGCGTGGAAAAACTGCACTTTGACTTGATCTCGAGGCTCGATCTCATGTGAAAATAGACGTGTTAGACTTATGTCTGCGCAGTAACAAGCCAGACTCAGCGTTGCTCACCACAACCTTCCATCGATCAACGGAACACAGCGTTGGTTTTGTTGTTGTTGTTTTTTTTGTGTGGTTTTTTTACCTACTTTCTTTTTTACCCAAAGTCATCTGTCTACGAGATTGCTAGGCTAGATCGTTAACTTTTGCGGTGCACGACGTGATGTTTCCCTGTTGAGATGTAGGGGACCGAGATGCATCAAAGCTGTGTTTTAAAAAAAAAACAACAACAACGAAATGAATCGAAATCCTAAACATATCTGTTGATATTGTTCGTGCTTAAAAATTTCAGTAAAGTCACATTAGAAGTGACAGGTATATTAAACAAGGAAATATCATCGTGTGGAGTTAAAGACCAGGAAATCTGGTTGCAGCAACTGGAATTCATCCATGAAGAACTTTCCACGGACATGTGGAGCAAACAGAAAGGCAACAAACAGCAGTCCACGTTCTGCACACAGAAAAACAAAATGGCGGCACTCTTCAGCAGCGAAATCAGAAGCGTCAGTGAAAGCAGATCGAGGTCACGTGCAAAAAGCTAGTGCCACTGGTCAATCCGGAAAAAGCCAAACTGGAAGCGTAGCCACAATCTTCCGCCTTCGAAATAAAAGTCGAAATGATCTGGCGAATGAAACTCGAACAAATATCGCACACGTGTCTCACCCTATGCTGGCTGGTGCCCAGCTGCACAATGCTGCTGGCGTGTCGTGTCCTGAAACCTGGGCCGACCTCCTTCCACAATCTGACGTCGCGAACGCCATTGTCGAGAAAGACGGCACCAACGTTCCACCTTTCCAATCTGCCAATAGCGTCAGTGCAGCAGTGAGCTCGACGACAGAAAGTGACGGGCCGTTCCCCGCTGTAGAAATCGATGAGATCGATGAAAGTGGAGAAAACACAACGGAGACGAAAGACCTGCAGTCGAGTGAGAAGGACATGCAGGCAGGCCATGATGACTCACGACAGTCCCCATCGTACAACTCTCTGCAGGCGCTAGAGAACATCATAGCGGAGCTTGTGCTTGTGACTGAGGATCTCAGACTCAGCCGCCTCTCTGCTGACCACATTGTAAACAGATCAACAGACGTCAGAGAAAGGAACAGCGAAGTTACTCAACGCAACGATCTACATCCAGAAAGAGTGGAGGTCAGCAAAAGCGTGAAGCTGGGCCACACAGAACAGCAGGCTTCTAAAACACCGCGTACGGCCAGCGCCAGGAGCTCTTCCACTCTGACCTTTGACCTGTCGCACCAACGCCTCGACCTCTCTGCACCTTGTGGTGCTGCCCAACGGGGTGATGATCAGTGGTGCTCCAAAGCCTCTTTGGGCGCGTCCTCAAATTTTTCTGACGATCTGTGCAGCAGCGATCCAGACTACGAGGCTGATGACGATCTGGTTGATTTCGATGTTGACCAGTACTTCGCCTCCCTGCCGAGCTACGTCTTAGAAGGAGAAGATGAAGAAACAGAAGCATTTCAGCACTTACGATGTCCAAGAAGATCGCCAGCCCCTGTACCCTCGTTACTGGTGGGAAGGGCGCGCACAGATTCCTGTTGTTCAGGGCAGCAGAGAGGGCAAACAGAACAAAATTTGTGCATGACTTCACCCAAACCACCTGGCCGGCAGGTAAGCTGGGTCGAGAACGGCGGCCATCGTGCTGGCCAAGGGGAAGAGTGCAGCTTCCAAGGTGGTAGCGGAAAGTCACCACTGGCCACTCGGGAGCTGACAGCCCGGCACAGCAGCTTGACAGGAGTTCTGGGCAAACGACAGGCGAAAGGACATAAAGTGCGTGCTGATGAACATGGGCACGTGGGAACGTGTCGCAAGGAACACACCTGTGCTGCTACCTGCACGCGGAGATCTTCTCCCACAGAATCCACCCCGTCAGCCAAGCGCCATGTGTGTAGTACACGCAAGAACGACAAGAAAGCTACCAAGGTTAACTATAAGCTACAAGACTATGCCCATAGGATGCCCAGTGTCGGCTTGCGTCAATCCCTGCAGGTGCGTTAACTGCTTTGTATACCATGGTGTACACTTAACATTACTGATAAACCGGCAGCATCTGTACACTATATGTGTAATTCTCAGCACTAGGACAAATATTATTGGTGCAAGACAACAATAACATTCCCATCACACATATGCAGTAGATTAGAGAATACTTTCACTTCGTCCAAAGAAATTATTTTTACAGTTATATTTTATAGGAGATAATTATTGAATCTATTGTTTAAAATAATTTTTAACGGAAGGGAAATCCTACACAGATGAGCAACACCCTCCTAGTGGGTTCGTTGTAATGGGAGAGATGGATTAATAACAGCAGACATCAACGATACGCCGGACAAATCAATACTTTTATTTCACAAAATGGTGTTTATTCTCTTGACATCCATCGGCCGATTATAGCTTACCATATCTTCCGCTGTTCGTTGGTTGTTGACAAATCTGTTGTATTATGTCAGCAGACACATTTTGTCATGGCAAAATATGTAAATTTCAATATGTTACTTTGATTGATTGTGTTCTGTTCAGTTTCCCACTGAACCAGTTATTATCTGAGAAAGTTACTTTGTAATTTGCAGTATGATCCAGATGTCGAGAAGTCTAAAACCTACAACCAATCGCGAGAAACCTCGTTCAGCAGCGCCAGCCAATGGCTTACCCCTGTCACAAGAGGAGTTAGGAACCTCCAGGTTAGTGATCGGGTAATTTATCTTCTAAACAGGGATATTTCTTGACCTTTTTAACAGGCGCGTCAAGCGTCTCTACACATTATCGTGTCAAAATGTAGGGAGCAATTCTTGCTTGTGACAGTTCATAAATGTTGTAGGTGCTTACTGTCAACCTCCGTTTCAAACGTCCATCAACTTCTTGTCAGCATCTGTCCTCTAGCATTTTCTGCTCCGTACATCACTCCACAAGCTTGTAGTAGGACAGTTTTTTTTTAATTACAATAACTTTAACACCTTTCTCAAAATAGGTGGTGGAATGGGGGTTAATAGCAGCAACAATTGCTGCGCTGAAATGATCCCGTATTTAGTCGTTTTACCAACAGTTATTAATAATTATTAAGGTTATGGCGAAGCAACATGTACAATGTAAACAAGAAGTGTTCAAGTTAGAACACTTATTTTGTTACTGAAACAGAACACATTTCACATTGATCTAGGACATTTTAGTGTAAAAAAAAGTGTACTGGTATGTGTTCTCGAAAGTGTTCAAATGGCCGGAAAATGCATAAATGGCGTTCCAAATGTGTGCCAGCAGCTAGTGTTCAGTCAAGTAGGAGCATGCTAAGAACACCTAGAACACAGGTAACACACATCTTACATACTATTTACACGCGCACCACACTACTGAACACTTTTACATGTAATTAGTGTTACAAATAGAGTGTAGAACAAAGTCTGCCTCTGTGTTGCGCGTTTTCCCACTGCAGGTGCATTACGCGCACACCAACACGGAGCACAACGAGAGGCTTATCTTCGCGCACTTACTGCGAAGGGCGCACGTGCGTAACGCCGCAGTGGAGGAGGGAGTGTACGCGTCGGAGAGGCGTCTGTACGCTCGGCGCCATGACATCACACCCCATGCCACCACGTTTTACGACACAAGGGACTTCCACATCCAGTCAAGGTCAAAAGTGCACATGTAAGACAGGCTACTCAAAGTTCATCGCAATCACCTCATTTAGATCATTTAAGTAAATACGGTCTGTTTCTGCATGTAAACATCGGAGAACTTACTAAAGTCAAACTGACAACAAAATTACATTTTTTTCAAATGTTATGCAAATGAATTGGTTCTTAATTGTCTAATATCTGTGCAAAATGAAGTTTTTTTCTTCCGTCACCCATATCGATGGGTAATGAAATTAAGAAAATTTAACAACATAAGTTTAAAAAGAAGCTTCAGCTGATTGGCGGACGACAAATCATGCCAAGCGTTTGTTCCATTGAGTCCTGATACTTCGGAATCAACCGACGAAATTACATCCGGTCCTGGGATCTGGTATTACCAGATTACTACTACTTTATGATAGTAACCTCTTGAATGTTTGACAGGCTAAGTCAAGAACATACAACCTGTAAATTATCTCCCCAACCTCTGCGGCGCATCACGGTGTATAAGACAACCAACAATCCTGAAGGAGGCAACAGGTGATTTCACTATATCGTACATCTTTTAACACATTTGTTGTGTGTTGTTTCAGAAATAATACAGAAGGAAAAATGACGATAAAAAAGAAAAACAAGAAAGCTGCAAGTTACAAACCAACAGCGCTGTCTTTAAAAGAACTGGGTCCTGAAGATATTAAACAGCTGCTGGACCAGTGTCGTTACCTCCGGGTGGATCCACGTCATTAGCAGCATCTGTACGACACTGACCTCACGGTTTGGGAGTCTCCTAGTTCCCACAAAATTAGTAACAACCTCAAGGACAGAGACCATGACAAAGTTGATGTTTTCTACCCAATCAATTCTCAAACGGCTGATGACAATCTCCGAGAAATCATAGTAAAACTTTGCTTTTAGTCCTGAACTACAAAAACAGAAGCAAGTTGCGTGAAACAGAAAACTACAAAAGCCGGTAGCAGTATCTTGGCAACTACAACTAATTTTTTATATTTAAAAAAAACTGGAAAAACATTAAAGATATTGTAATAACGAAAAAAAACCACAATACGTGTTTAGACATTGCTATTAAAGTACGTCCAAAATTTGGTCAGCGCACAGGTTTTCCCCAGGAAAGACCTCCCAAATATGGTTCCCATTTGACTGGCTCCGCTTTTTTACACCTCTGAAATAGAGCTCGCCATTTAATTGGCTCCAGTGAATTAAGAGCTTTTGCGTGGTGTAGGGTACGCTATTATAAACTAACTCACGGATGAAAGAGTATCTTAAACAACCGACAGTGGAAGCACTTTCCCCAAAACAAACTGCTAAGGTATCTCTTACATCCCTTCTTTTTCTCCCTCTCCATTCCTCCATCTTCCATGAGAGTCCAGAGACGGAACTTGCCACAGTACAGTCAAGAGTGAAAGAATCGACATCTCGTATGTGGTGCATCACTGCATGCATGTATTCTGTGTATGACACTCCATTAGCCC
>SMGT01015899.1:0-14172 GCA_004794575.1 Lanistes nyassanus | reverse complement strand
CCCCCCCCCCCCACACACACACACACACCTCAACCAATCTTCTTTCACTCCATTCAGTACACACATGGAAGTTAAACAACTCAACTGTAGATGCTTTTTAAGCATAAGGTGTCCTGTTTTGCCAAGCCTAGCCCTGCCTACAACGACCAAGGTCAGCGAAGGAATGCATTAAACGAGCAATCTAGGTTTGATTGACAAGACCATTTTTCATAGAAAGTGCTTCCACTTTGTGGCAATTTTCCACTTGCTGGAGGGGGACCCGGTGTTGTGCTTGCTAAGACTATTTTGCGCCTTAAAAAAATGTTTTCCTGTTAATACTACACCTACAGCTGTACTGCTATCACCTTTAAAAATGGGTCGCTCCCCTTCAAGTCCCAGAGGCTGTGCACTGACTATGGCGATAGCTGCTGCTTGTCTTTACTATCAACATTCAAGACTCGATGGACATGGTTTATTGATACTGGCCATGGTTTGTTGATACTGGCCGTCCCTCTTACCCTACAAAGTGGATCACCCAGTACCTCATCCTTCTGCTCCACAGACTAGTGGACACAATGCATATATTTTCTTACTTCACCAAATGGTCTGTGCAGCTCTGTGTGCCTGTGTGTGTGGTGGGGCAGGGGCTCTCGGCCTGACTATACAGTAACACTACCAAAAAAATCCAAATACAAAAACTCCAAACATGATACTTCACTAATGAGGTTAAATAATACTGATTAAAAAAATAAACTAGTACACAAAACTTAAGTCAGGCACCATTAACAAGTAACAAGCTACATAAGGAAGCAATAAAGATACATGTCTGTGCATGTTCAGGCACACACATGCACAATTGCATGAGAGAGTAGGTGAGTTTATGAGAAAGGATTAACCTGAAATTATAAAGAACTTTCTAAATTTTTGATCACCTTGACATATCAACAGTGAAGACTTCATGCATGTGAGTTTTATATGTTGTGACTAGTGGTATGCACTTTAGAAGTCATAAATATAATACCAGCATAGTGCTACAAATTCCCTCTCCCAACTGGACACATATATAAAATCCAAACTTTTATCTTTTATTTTGCATGTCCTGAGAAAAAAATGAACACAATACAAAACATTATATTTAAAAGTACAAGATTTAACATATAAATATATGCAATAAACAACTTCTGGATGCTTGACCCTAAAAAACTATGACTTCCTGAGTAAATGCATGAGACAATGCCTATACAGGTATAGGGCAAAAAGAAAACACCTTCTAAAATCTGTTTTTAAAAGTAAATTACATTCTTTTGATTCGTGGACAAAAGCCCACATTATTAGCTCAAGAAAATATAAATGCTGTACACTAGAATGCAACAATTTCTATCACATTATAGGCAGGCTAAAAATGCATGCACTTGTTAATAACACTGTGGTTGGTCATGTTACGTAAATACTGCCCACTTGTGCAACAAACACACTGAACTGTAGAAGACAATATAGGAATGTTTTCAGGGAAAATACATGATTCACTAGAAAAAACAAAGGCAGCTGTCTTCTGCAGAAGCTTTAAAGATGCTATTCATTACTAACAAATACATGTAATAATAATAATATGAGCTTATATAGTATGGCCTGCGAGCAGGAGTGGGCACTCCACACTTTACAAAAGTGATAAGCAGAAAAGCACAGTAAAGGCACGACAGTCCACAAGGCCACAACAAAGCAACGATACCACCAAAAATTACACCTGAACTGAACATGACTGAACTCTGATTCTTTACCAATGTATGCACATACACTATCCACCCCACTTTCCCCTCCCTGCCTCAGAAAAAAACCCATGGGTGATATAGACATTTTAAATAAATATGGCTTATGGAACTGTAACTTCATTACTTGCGGAAGGTTTCTTGTTATCAACATGCTTATGACCTAAGTGAGACTACCTCCAACAACAAAGGGGCTATTTACCTTTAAAAAAAGGTGCTTCCCTGCCACCTGTTTGTAGTCATGAAACACAGCTATTTTTCTGTACACTGAAATAAGGATGAGTCTTTTCTAAACGCCCTAAACAGGGACACACAGTAAATAGCCCCTGTAAGCTGCACAAAGATCACTAATGAGCCTTTCTTAATATCTGTTTCAAGTTGTGGCATACCTACTTAACAATGGGATGCCCAAAATATCTGAAAGCGGCTCACTTAAACATAAATTTAAACCAAAAAGCCCCTCTCACAAAAAATCCCAAACTGTATTTTAATTTCTGAAACATAGTCAGAAGTTTTAACATTGATTTCTGACCATCCTGATTAACAATAAATCTGATATGTAATGCTCATAAAATTTACTAGTTGTATTTTCTTTTTCAAAAATGGTATGGCTATAGACAAAATATAAATGTTGAAGATAACATATGACAGAATATACAAACTATATAGTACAATAAAAATATTCTATTTACAAACTTGTGATAAAACTGACAAATTTTATTATGCTTGAGAATGTGGGTGTAACAGCCCTGCCTACCAGTTAATCACCAAAATATATTCAAGGAAACCATTTTTAATATTCCACAGCCTAAAATCATTTTCTAGCTCATGCAAAACCTGACACAAGACAAAATAATTTACTTCTGCTAATCCCTAGGTATCAGCGTTTAACATAAGGAATTGCAAACCTCAGAACACACGCCCTGTTGATGCAATACACAAATAAATGCCATAGTATTGGGAAAAGTCACTTTTAACCTACATTATCTCCATCTAACACCCACACACACAAGTTAGCAGCTTACACAGAATGCACAAGGTCCTATGATGTACACCAGTGCAGATTTCAATAAACTCTTATACTGTACTGTAAACCCACAGTGAAGCTACACATTTTTAATAAACATTTGGTTTGGCAGCTGCTCCATAACTGTATTTATGCAAAGCACATTGATGTCAGTCTATTAAAGGACTAGACAGCAACAAAATTAATACCAGTCGGGTAGTTTACATGAGACAGAATTTGCAGTCGTGGCAAAGCAGGATTTCCCTCTTTATATTTTCAGTAACTGAGAAGACTGCATTCTAATACTGACATCGAATGGTCCCCAGACTTGCTGTCAAGGGCTTTTTTTTCCACAAACCTGTAATATGCAGGCATGGTGGGAGTCAAACACTTGTCCAAACATGCCTAAATGGTGTATGTCAGGCAAGTACGGTGTAATTACTTTGACAGGAAAGCACTACCAGACTGACCGTACAGCAACCTCCAAGTGGAGATTACTGTGCATGAGTTACTATCCCTTCCCTGACAAAGCACACATGTAACCGATAACCAAGACTTTCACTGAAAGTGAAGAATACTTGATTAGTTAATCTCAAACTGGCACCATGGCTAGAAATCCCAGTTCGGACAGGGCGATGGCGACACGGGACTTGCCATTTCTGCAGCCCAGTCTAGCACCTTTACATGGCCCGGTGGTGTCTTTAGTGTATCTGGGGACTGTACAGGCTCCTGCCCTGCAGACCAGTCTGGCGATGGCTTTGGTGACACAGGGGTTGTCATTTCAGCAGCCCAGTCTAATACCTTTACATGTCCCGGAGGTGTACGCATCAGCCCTGGAGACAATGCATCTGTGCTCACGTCAAGTGAGTCAACTGTTTCAAAACTGTTTTCACTTAAGTCCTCAGAAATCCTGCTGACACTGTTGATCACATTCACCTGAGACTTTCCATCATTCCTGATCACCTCTAATGCTGCTCTTGCAATTTTATTTTTATTCTTCTCTCTTCTTGTTCGTATATTGCTGGTTCTCTGAGTCTGTACAGGTATCTGATGCGATCCAGCAGATGTTAAGATTTTGTTGCCTCGAGATGCATTTTTCATGGCACCACCTCCACCAGCATTAAAATCTGCATCTTGAAACTGCCCTTCCACAACATTGTGGCACTTTACACCAGCAGCATCCTCAGTTTTTCCAAGTGGTGGCATGGCTTCAGTACCTAACCCCTGACCCCTACCCCTTGCTCGCCCTCTGCCTCGCCTGCTAGCCACTGAGACACCACGTGTGTCATGCATACCTGAAAAATCATATTTTAATAAAATCAGCCATATTACTGTAGCATTTACATGTTTACAATAAAAGCAGTAACAAAATAAGCCTCCTCTTTCTAGCGTAAAACCAATACAAAAATAAACTTTGTTTATAATAATAAAATTACAAAATTACACTTGCCATTATCACTGAAATATGACAAAATAAAAACGGCTGACATGGAGCAAACCTGAGAGTAGCAGTCCAGGGCAACTACAGCAAAGCATGATTTTCTTGTGTTAATCTTGGCGTATTTTATATATTGTAAATCCGGTGTATCTTTGTAGTTCATGTGGTCATTTTACATTTTAAGTGTTGACAGTTCCATTCTATTCCAACAGCACCACCAATCCGCAACAGACAAGCCATACCAATGGTTACAAATCAGAACTGTAGTTGGTGATTAGCTTTAGGATTAAAAAAAAGTACTAGTGAGGTGGCAATTTCAACATAGGCTCCAATACATGTAATGTTATCCACTAACAAGTACTGGGGACTTGGCAATTTCAACACAGGCTCTAATACATGTAATGTTATCCACTAACAAGTACTGGGGAATTGGCAATTTCAATACAGGCTCTAATACATGTAATTTTATCCACTAACAAGTACTGGGGAACTGGCAATTTCAACACAGGCTCTAATACATGTAATGTTATCCACTAACAGACACTGTCCTGAACTGCTATCATGGGTTCTTTCATTCGCTAGTGGTATAACAATATGAAGCAGTGCAAGCATTTAGTAGGATAAATCAAAAGGGCATCAGTAGACAAAAGGGCAACCCCTGGTTTAACCAGTTCTAGTTCTACTGCTGTCAGCACTAATTTCTGGTGTGTTATGTTCTATATCAGATTTTAACTTTTCAGGCACCAACCACAATTGAAAACAACATATGTTGCTCTCTTAGTCTTCGTAAGATTAAACACAGGCTCACCTTTGAAAGAAGACTCTGGTGGAGGAGACAGCTGAGACAAAGCTCCCACCCCATCCCTTCCTCGTCTGTCCAGGGGAACAGTCGCAGCACACGAGTGCTCTCTAGTCTCTGAAGTAAGATCTCTTCCGTCTACCTTGACATCCATGAACTTTTCACTTATCTCAGTTTCCAATTTTGAGGGCATCTTCAACTTCAATCCTGGAGAACATCGATGAGACAAGTGTTGTGGGTTGCTCCTCATGGGACTTGGTGATGCAGATGCCACCATATTATCACCCAAAGTTTCTCTTCTGGAACTACTTAAACCTTTCCTACCACACTTATCAACATCGTTTTCTGTTGATACTTGGCAGTCAGCATTCTTACTGGACAAGGCACTTCTTGACGAACGATTGTTTTGCCCTAAATACTGATTGATCTGAGATGTTATCAAATTATCAAATCTTGACTTGTCATGCCTTGATCTATGCTCTTTCTGTGTATGCTTCAATACTGGCTGCTCTGGTCTTGCATCTGAAGAGGAATGCTTAGCGAACTCACTGATGCTGGCAGCAGTAGCACATGAACTTGCATGCCACGCCACATCCTGAGCATGACCCACATCAGTTGTGGAAAGCCCCCAGCAGGCGGCTTCTGTACTGCCAGCACTCCCCTGGTTTTCCCTTTCTTTTTTGAAATTTGGGCGTCCAGGTCTACTTTCACTCTCAACATGAACTTGATGCAGGATCCTGGCTCTACCTCTTGCACGACCTCGTCCTCTGCTTTGGACTGCACCACCGTCTACAACACTTGCCATGGGTTTCTTAGGGACTGATCAAAATACACCTGGACTGAAAAACAATATCATTTATTTCTCACCTGTAGTTATGGAAACAAAAGCAAATAGTTTGGGGAATTTAAAAAAAGGGTGCACAATCTACAATCTAGTATTTGTAAGCTGGCTAATGAAGATTTCTAGTGTGAATTCCTCACACCAAAATTAACAAAAGACATTTGTACCATAAAAATTAAACAGGTGGTGCTGGACTACAGACACTGCAAAATTTGCAATTCTTAATTTCTCAAGAGCAAAACTTTCACAGAATGAAAGAAAAATATTGTATGTCAACATTTTTACACGACCCTAGAATTTAGTCAGTGCTTATTATCAATAAAGCACAATAAAACAGTATATAAAAAAAGAATTTACATATCTATTTAATGTATTTACCAACTCAATTTTTCATGATTTGGAAATTTCAATGAGGACCATTGCAAGAAATCCAAATCAAATGTATTCTGCAGTTTCAGTCTTAGAATAATACATATTACCAAACAATAAAAAATCTTCAAGTTCAAAATCAGTCCTCTGTTCTTAGTAATAAATAGTAATATGAAACTTTCCACTTACTGTTACTCTTGCTTCTGTGATATGAAGTCCGGTCTGACTGCAACAACATTCATTACTTAACGACCGTCGCTTTGTCTGTGGAAAACCCGACTTAAACTCGGCCGTAATGGACGAGTCGCCTCAATGAGGCCGAGTAAACTTAGGGAAGTCGACTGTAACCATCCTCAGATCCTGACAGCTACCTCGACAGTGTTCTTTCCAGCAGTAAGCAGACCTAAATATTTCTGCAATATTAAATGGCAAGCTCTCATTCTGACTGAGCCAACATTACAAAACTGATAACTCAAAAAAGAAAATCCACTCGTACGAACGACTGCAATACTCTGTGACAAGTGGTACAATAAGCGAAACTCTTGCTTGCACAAAATCCTCTACACTGAATATCGCACAAAGGTGAGGTTATATCTAAAATGTCACATTCACATTTGTCAAGTAAGAAATATATATATATATTACATACAAACCTGTGCAATGATATTGGCTTTACGGTTGTTTGTGTGAGCAATTTGGTTTCGACCAATCGTTTGTCACTTAACACAAACGAAGCTAGACATTAGTACGCAAATAATTGAAACGACGAGGGACTTGCGCATCATCTGTGTATTTTAAAGCAACATGCTCATTTTTATCAAAGACGGTACACAGAAAGATAAAGCTATATTTAGGTGCTGTGCAGTGAGAACAGCGACGCCAACTGATTATTTTAGAAAAGCGATTATTGGTTCGTAGAAAGTTCGTCTGCTAGTGTCTGTACAGTTTAAGTAGTCGAGACTTGATTTTTTGACGTGTTGTGATCAAGTCCCCACCCCCTCCCCATGTAAAAAAAATAGTATAAAAGATCTGTTTGTAAGTATTGTAAATACCTTCATGTAAGTCGGTATTGAAAACTTGCGTGCTGGCGTGGTTCCAGTCCTACCTCTCTGGTAGAACTCATCTGCAATCTGTACTTGTCGCTGACCAGTTGTCACCCCCATCAGCATTGTCTCTCGGAGTCCCTCAGGGATCTGTCCTGGGCCCTATCCTTTTCATCCTATACATCAAACCACTATCATCACTCATTCATTCTCACACGACGCGCGTTGCCTAAGGGCGAGACCTTGCAAGATTTCGCCTGCGAGATCTCTAGCGAGCGAGCGTCTGTAGGAAACATCCAAGAGTCTCGCGCACGAGGCGGAAGTTTTTCGAGCCAACATGCGGTCATACGAAACTCCGAGCAGCCACGAAACATCATTGTTTTAGGTCTAAATAAAAGGTTTCAAAGGTATATTTAACATCAGAATGCACTTTCTGAATTATTTGTTGCATAAAATGGCAACAATTGACACCTGAGTACGTACATTTCAAATTTGTGTAAGTACTGTTATCGTCTGCTCGTCTGCCGCGTATACGAAATACCGAACAGCCACGAAAAATCATGGTTTTAGGTCTAAATAAAAGGGTTTAAAGGTATATCAAGCATCAGAATGCACTTTCTGAATTATTTGATGCATAAAATCCTATAAATCGACACTTGAGTACGTACATTTTGTGTCAGTACTGTTATCGTCTGCTCGTCTGCGATGTACACGAAATACCGAACAGCCACGAATATATATGTTGAATACCCACGAAAAGTCATGGTTTTAGTTCTAAATAGAAGGTTTTGTGTCAGTACTGAAAACTACTGTTATTGTCTGTTAGTCTGCCGTGTATACGAAATACCGAACAGCCACAAACAGCCACGAAAAGTCATGGTTTTAGGTCTACATAGGTTTTGTCAGCCATCTTTCTCTTGCCGGCGAAGATGCCCTAAAGGCTCCTCGCGAGTCCTTGCAAGGTTTTTCCTGCGAGAGGTGCTGGGCAACACTTAACTGGAGTTCTCCTCGCGAGGTTTCGCGAAACCTCGCCTTAGGCAACACGCGTACGGTCTCCACTCTCCACCCAGTCCTATGCAGACGACACCCAATTATACAGTTCTTTTCCTCCAGCTGATGTTCATGCCAGCATCATGACCATACAGACTTGCATATCCGGTGTCAAAGCATGGATGGTCCATAACAGACTAAAGTTGAACGACGAAAAAACAGAGGCTCTTCTCTTCAGTAAAAGAAATGCTGGAGTGACAGAATATCCCACAGCAGTTCGGATTGGTGATGTCGACATCCCTTTCGCCGACTCTGCAAGAAATCTAGGTGTTATTATTACCTCTAACATGACACTTGACAAACACATTTCCAACATCTGCAGATCCGCTTATTCTGAACTCAGAAAAATCAGCAGCTTCCGTCACCTTCTGTCCGATCAGGTTGCAAACACATTTGTATGTGCCTACGTTCTGTCTAAACTTGACTACTGCAATTCCTTGCTAGCCGGCTGTCCTCTGTATCTGCTACAGAAACTTCAAAACTCGGCTGCTCGCCTTGCCCTGAAAGCGCGCAAAATAGACCATGCCACACCTCTCCTTTTCAGAACTTCTTACAATCTACACTCCAGTGAGACAGCTCCGCTCCTCTTCCGACGATCGCATTCTCTCAGTACCCCGCATCGATCAGGACAAAAACATATGGACAGCGCATGTTCACCTTCTCGGCATCCACCCAATGGAATTCACTTCCCCACAACATTCGCCACTCCCCATCACTACAGACTTTCAAACGTAACTTAAAAACTTTTCTTTTCCGCAAGTACCTTGACTGACGTCACGATTGCCTGTCTGCATTAACTTACAACTTCCTCTATTATGATACTTTTCCACCCATCTGTATCTGTATCCCAACCTGTGTTTCGTTCATCTCTCCCTCTGTGTGTTTGTTGCGTTCATCTCTCCCTTTTCACAGAGTATGTGCCTCGTCCGCGCGAAGTGTGCATGAAATGTGTTCTCGCGCATTACAAATCCACATTTATTATTATTATCTCGCCATCTCAGATGGATATCAGTTCAGCAGCGAACAATTTTTTTAAAGCAGAAGTCAGTGAGTTGTGCTGTACGTCTATTGATATGCAGAAACAAACATTCAGTGATTCAGTTAATCATAAAACAACAGGACAGGGTGAGTGCTGGCAAAAATAAGCAACAAGTTAATAAATATCAAAGACTGCATAAATTAAAAGGATCTAAGACCTGTGGGTTTAGATCCAGTGACTGGCACACATGCTTTTCTGCATGTGGCACCTGTTTACAAAGCTGGTCAAGGTTTTCTTTGTGTGTTCCAGTTTTCTTCCCCTTTCTATTCCTCCAGTACCCTTCATCACCCTTTCGTTTCAATCATTCCCGTCATGAGATCACCATCGTTGCTGAAACGTCGTCAATGAACAACTTCCCTCCATAAACTCCCAGCACTATACTGAACATTTCAGCTTAAACATCAGATAATGAAAATGTGTGGATTTGAATAGAGTTCTTGAAATGCTGAAAAGTATCAGCAATATCAAAGAAAAGGGTGGGAATGGGCTTTCTTTGCAATGCAAGATCTTGGGGACCAGTCCGGCCAGGCTTGGAAAAACTGTTGAAAACTTAGATGCCGATGTCATGCATGCACTAAATTTTAGGTACATGAATCTGATTGATGTCAAAATAGAACTGAAGATTTCAAGATAGACAAATGACAACTCCAGCAAGCTAAGTTCATGACCCTTATAAGACAAACACACAATTTCCAAAGGCTGGACAAAATATTCTGCCTAATCTGTTTTGGCATCTGTGATACATATTTCCACATATTTGCAAACAGAAATACAAAAGAAATACAATGCATAGCATGGCCTGATTACATGTCCTCATTTCAAGTTCCTGACTCACATCTATGCTACAAATTCACGGTTAACATGAGCTGGCAGCTGAGACAAGCATAATTTCATGTCCTATGTGACAAAGCATAATCATCTGGTTAATGTCAGAATCTGATGCATTTACAGAGACAAATATGCCCTTCTCATCATGTTAAAAAGTTAGTACAAAAATGCATGTTGAGTAAATATCCCTCTGATGCTGGTCTTGTACAGTTCATTTCAAACTACACTGTATTTTTTTTCAATGGTACTAAACTACGTTGACCATCTACCCTCTTCTAGAAAATCTAATCTCCATTGCAGATTTGATTTAATTTAAACTACATTTTTGTTGCAGACTGCCATTATTTTCATTCCATTCCCATAAGTCAAACATGTCTTTAAACAATAATAAGAAGCACTACATCTTTATGAAACAATATTTTACCACCTGAAGTCCCCCTTATTAAATATCTTTTAAGAATCATGAAGCCTTTCTGAGTAAGATGTAAAGGTGATGAAGAATATTATTTGGATGCAATTGCTAAATACAGGAGGACCCAGAAATGACTTGAGTCAAAAGTTACATGTATACTGTAGCTGTTTAAAAAGCTCTAGACAAACTTGTGTAATAAGCAACATTTTGCACCTCTATATGAACTGCATTTGTAGAATACAATAAGACAAGAACACACTATATTTATTGCAATGTGTTGCATATAAACCACATGGGTAACACAAAGGACAGGCAAAATTTGGAAATTCCACTGATTCCAAATAAGTGCAAATGCTTTCAAATCATTGGGTCCAAATTAATAAAAGGAACTGTTTCCTGTAACTTGAGTGAGTGATTTCATTCTTTTCATGAGAAACCAACCTTCAAGTTTTTACACACAGGGGTCAAAATAATGCAATCACACTGATATACATTGACAGGTGAACTGATTTATGTAATTAATTCCACAAGGGTTTCCCAAAACCTGAGCATGATTTCAATAAAAAGCTTGAGGAGAGCTAATGTATTCTCTCTCTCACATATACACACACAATTGAAATACCTACCCAAAATGCCTGAACTTACTCAACTTTCACCACAAAGGGTGTCACACAAGTTATGTAAAGCTGAACACATGCCACCAAGGACTGCCATTTTATGTCAACGTTCTATTTGCTATAATATTTCACAAATTATAGCAACCTATTGCATGAGTAACAGTAGTTCACACAGAGAAAAGCAGGAAAAAGAATATCACCCAAAACATTCTTTTTCAGACTATGTTGGTAAAACGATCTTCACATGCCATCCTAATTCTGTCTGGTGTGGCTGGTATATTCATGTCGAAGACTGGACCAAGCCCCTCATCTTCTCGTGCTGCTTTAATGGCATCATACAGAGCAAAAAACACTGAGCCTGCAAGCAGCAGAGCTGGTTCGCCAATACCCTGTTTTAGAAAGGAGAAGAAAGTGTGTGGTTGTATTAAACTTACACTTTCATAAACAGACACTACTCTCTGTATCAAAAGTATCTGAATGTAAAAGATCTATGCCAGCATTTTTGTCTAGAAGAAAACTGATGCTTTAGTTTCGTTTGCTTGTATCTCATTAATTGTCTAGAAACAGAGATTCAACTTGTTTTTAACTTACATCAACAAGACATGGCAAGTTCTGAAAAAGAAATATTTACTTAGGGAACTGATCTTCAGACAGTAGATGCCAAAAGGCATTTCACGGGGTATTGACATGACACTCCAGCAAAAGCCATGTCTGGAAGTAGTGCTGGCTGAGACTGGCTGAGACAACATACCTTTGATGAATAGACAGCTTTGGTATTGACACTTTCTCGCAGAAGGGTGACATTGAAGCTTTGGGGGATATTGCCCATGCTTGGAATTTTGTAAGTGTCACTTCCACGTGATATCAGAGTGCCATCAGGTTGTACCACATGACGTTCCAACATCAGCATTCCATAGCCCTAATCACAGAGGATAATTGTCCAACATCAGCATTCCATAGCCCTAATCACAGAGGATAACTGTCCAAAAATGCAGGTCTACAAATAATCATGAAACATTTACCCTGCGATGGGTATTACTACCATTGCAGACAGGGGGTCCACTTTTAATCAACTGTCATGATGCTGAATGGGTAGAACAAGAATTTTTGTCATAGACATCTTTCTATTTCATTTAAGTGATATTTTTGAAATCACACAGCATTTAATACCGAGAAATTCTGTCAGGATGTCTTATGCAAACCTTTGGTTCAAAGGTAACCTAGCATAGAGAATTCTTCACATATATGATGATCTATCTAGGATGTACACTACCTGCTCCCTCCTGGTGTTAATACAAGCAGTGATGCAGATAGCATGAGTGACTGGCATGTGGTCACCATTCTGATATTACAGATGTAAAATAGGGGTGCATGTTGTCAGAGATTGCTATGTTGGCTAAATCATCCAGCTTTTAAAGAACATTGTATTGTTACCATCCCAAATGTGAGATTTCAGAATGCAGCAGAATCTGGAGAAAGGGTAGCATCCCCAAAAGGTCAGGAAGGAAAGTGACATCCTTTCAGGTGTTGACAGGATTTCCTGTAGTGGTCTGCAGACCCCCCCCCCCTCTAGCCCTTTACAAAAAGTGCTCGAATGCTTGGACATATATTGGTGTGAGAAACAGGTGAGTTCAAAAGCACTGAGTGTGGAGAAATGGTCCGATTTGTCCGTATTGTGACTGAAAATCTTAGTTTAATATAAATGGTGCTTGAATGTGTTCTTGGAGCAGGGTGTATGGAAATGTATAAAACTGTAAGCATTGGTGGGTAAAATTTTCTTCCACCATTGTCTTACGCTCGATATCTTAATCTGAGTGTCTTGTGCTTGCATCAAGGAAGGTAGGTACACTTCTCATCTATACCATCTGGGAGTTGATGTGTGATTCATACTCTTTGCATGACTGTGACCAAAGCTTGTTAAGAGGCTATTTTGAACAGGATTTTTAAGGGTACACAGTAGTTTCTACATTTTGACAGTGGACATTGTCTTTGCCAAAAGTGGATCAAGAAATCACAGAGCGTGCTGAATGGTGTAATCCTAAAGGTCTGAAAAGGGTCAATGGCCTGAGAGCGTGCAGAACCATAAGCTGTGGGAGATGTTCTTCAAACATCACTTGTGCCATAGGTTAGAGGTCTGAAAAGGGTCAATGGCCTGAGAGCGTGCAGAACCATCAGCTGTGGGAGATGTTCTTCAAACATCACTTGTGCCATAGGCTAGAGGTCTGCTGTGTTGATTTAAACATCCACTGCAGGGTGATGGTATGACGTGACTACCTACGTGTGCTTGTTATGTGGCAATGTGTTCCTGCTTATGAAGCTGAGTGAGGAACATGTAAGAGGCATTGGCCACAAAGTCAGCTGCAGCTGTGGGGATAGACTTGGTGCTCCACGTCCTGCTAGAGTGTAACCTAAACAGCCAGGAGAGGGAAGACCTTAAAAACACTCATGCACAATGAGCGCTTCTGGTGGTCCCCCGGGGTCGCAAAGGGAAGTAATTCTCCGGTAGGTGGCGTATCGTATTCAGGTCACTTTTACTTCCTGTGGACGCGATCGTCGACTGCTTCAGCACAGCCACACATCTTTTCAAACATTTTTTGCGAACTATGGCTTTGTCTTATGGCAAGTTATCGTTGCAAGAATTAAGAACTGAGCTGAAACGACGAAATGGTCGAACTTCGGGGCGAAAGGCAGAGTTGGTAGAAAGTTTTTTTTTTGTGAATTACAACTAGTTCAGAGGATTTCAGAAGGAACGATAACATGGTTGAAAACTTGAAATAGTCACAGGAAAATATAATTTAAAATTTGATTTATAGTTATGATTTGTACCCCACATGGTTGAAATACTCACAGGAAAATATAATTTAAAATTTGATTTATAGTTATGATTTGTACCCCACATGGTTGAAATACTCACAGGAAAATATAAATTAAAATTTGATTTATAGTTTTGATTTGTACCCCACATGGTTGAAATACTCACAGGAA
>SMGT01015898.1:35859-83971 GCA_004794575.1 Lanistes nyassanus | reverse complement strand
AGCTCACACACACACGTCCTGCCGGCACCACAGCGCTTGAGAAAGTCAGCTTGAGCCGGTCAGTGAGTTGTGCGCACGAGGTACAGGCTCTGTGCGCATGCGCGGAGGGGGCTTGCCAGGGTTGGTATGTGGGTTGTTTTTTGGGAGGTTGCGGTTAGGGATCGCTAAATTGAGAATATAGCACTTTGGGTCATGGTATAGTATTGTGACAAGAAATAATCATTTACCATGGAATCTTCCATGTCATCATCAGAATTCTCATCATCGCTGATGTCATCATTGCCATCCTGAAACACACCAGATGATAATAATTCCTGCCTCCCACATAATCCACACAACAAACACCAGTGCCATATTTATATAACCACCTTAGGAAAAGATGCAGAGATTCTGTGTTTAGGTATTACACAACTGTGAAGTCCAAAACTGGATGCGAGAGGTTGTGTACATGCCCACTACAGACAAGAAAATACAACTGCAACTAAAATATTGTTGCTTTATGACTCCGTTATGCAGGTTATGTTGAAAGTTCATCACTGCACAGCCACTACACCCCCTTAAATTTGAAGAGGCTGTTATTCGCAGGATCTGTTGTTTATAAAAATATGAGAAATGTTTCACTATCGCCCACTATATACACCATTTACATGTACATAACTGCAGAGTTCTTTTCCAGCAACTGAACATTCACTCCACTAATCCTGCACAGCTTAGCATCTAACACTGACCTTAGTGTGACCATATCCTCTCATGACAAGGTATCGCTCTATAGCTTGCACCAGGGCCAAAGGGTCAATCTTCACTGGCCCTCCTTTCCATTGGCGCAATGTTGTACAGGAGGGGTGTCTCTGTAGCTGACACTGACATCAGACAAAGCTCGTATGTAACACAAACACATGGAGCAGCACCTGTTGGTGACTTCAAACTAAGACTGTGTTTGCAATGAATGGTTTGCAATATTTTAGAAGTGGTGGGAACCAAGAAGCAGGTTGACACAGTCAGACATTAGAAAGGGAACGCCATCATTACAAAGTGCCTTCTGCACAAGGCATTCCTGACTGGTTAGGAACTAATCAACTTAGAACGAAAGTAGTTTTTCTCTAAGGCAGGCATGGGAATAGGCTATTGTGAAAAAGTTTAAAAACTGGGATGGGGTTGGGGTGGGTCCATGGGCATGGTCTCCTGGAAAAATTTTAATTCTTCAACAAAATCCTCACAATTTGGTGACATTTGGGATTTCAGATTACAATCATTTTAGACTGCAAAAAGTATATAATTTAGTGCTAATTTCAAGTGGAAATCAGCTACTGTTTCCCACAGAGTTAAAATGAGTGTTTTATGTGTACTTCTAGGGAATCTCTGTGGTAATTTATTTCAGCAGGTCTCCTTTTGATATGAAAAAAATTCCACACATATGTATGCATCCTTGGGAATATGCAACTTCAGGGTCCTCTTTAGATTGCTGTTTTAAAGGATACACTACACTGGATTATAAGAATCACTGTAAGCATGAATTTACAAGCAAAATTTGACTCATTTCATCTACTGAAGATGCACTCGCCCATGTCAGTTTAATTTGCGCTAGACTACTGGTCATCTGACATGCTGATAACATGCTGCAGGTAAAGGCAAATATAGAACATACAGAATATTTTTTATTTATCCCTGCTATAACAAAAGATAATGATTCCTAGTCAGGGATGCTGAACCAAGACTCGCATGACATATCACTGCCACAGAAAAGGCATTACACGTGGCCAACACATTTAAATTTTCTGGAACTGGTGGCAACATGTTCTTCTATCACTTCATCACCAGCTTGACATCAGTGACAATGAAATCCATTCCCATTTTCACTTGTTAGCACAAGTTCTGTCGTCAAAATCTTCACGATGATTCAAGACTTTAACCAGTGTTGCCCGTATTTTCATCATTATGTGCACAGAAGACAGTGCAGCACATTCAACAAAGCAACATGCCTGCAAAAATTATGCAATCTTCCCGCGACAGTCAAGTTGCAGCTTGAAGCAACCGAACACTTAGTTATCACATAACTAGAGCAGGAGGCATATGACTAGCGTGCATGCTGGGCAAGCTGTAAAAAATAACCAGCACAGGGTTTTTTGATCCCTCAATTTTTTCAGCAAACAGTTACTTTTTTTCATGGAAAAACCACTGCATTTTAGAGATTTGCCATTTGGAGGACAATTCCCATGGCTGCTAAGAACATTATGCATGTACTATGCCCATACTATTGCTATTGTCTAGGACAACATTCAGAAGTTTTAAAATCTAACCTGGTTTTCCCAGGCACTTATCAAAGACCTGGGATTTTGACAGGTATCAGTTTGTGCAATAGCCACCTGGAGTCAGAAGTACTGGGGGAGGTTGGGGGGGGGGATTGGAAGAAGTGGTCCTCTTAACCCAGCTCAACTGTACAATAATGTAAAGGCTCACTTGCTATGTGGAAGCAAGTTCCTTTAACAAAACTTATATTCCTTGTTCTTTTCACTTACAATTCATTTTGCCAGTAAGCTAACAGAACATAATCAGTTCTACTGTATTGAAAAAAAGAAAGAACATTTATACAATTTGTCCCTGCCTTAGAGATCAAAATCTAAGTAAACCTTCGTGACCCACATCTTTTTGGCATGAAAATGTTTCTCTAAAGTCTGAAGATACCTACCTTGAGCTGATGTGTACTGAAGAATTTTAAAGCGTTTGACCCCCGACCGCTAGTGCTGCCTCCACCTGGAAGGTCATGAACTTTGACCTGGAACTGATTTCAAGTGTAGTTTATAGACAACATATCACTTTGTCATATCTGTTTAGCCACCAGCCCCTTTTACACACCTATAACCCACTGATTTTATGTTTACAGAGGATAGCTGTGGAACCAGACACCTGCAGTTTCAGGAAGGGATGGGATGCCAGGATTTCCCCTTACAACTGACTATGCACATCACTTTACTTTATATCGTAGGCGGAGTTAATAACTACAGATGCACAAATACCTACTTGATTTCTGCATGGACTGGGGCTATTATCATTTAAAATCTGTCTTTTGATACTGTAATTACTTTTGCAAATTATGCACCATCTCTCAATATCCAAACCACGAGCCAGTCAAATTTTCTTGGGCACTCTTACAGTGAGGAACAAAAATCTCACTCCAATTTAGTTAACAATTCATAAGACGTTGCGAAAAGCTTCATCGCATTCCACCTGCCAGCTACAAAGATCAGCAGCAAGTTCTGCAAATCAACCTTTTGCTGCAAACAGTTATCAGGCCCTTGGATTCACCAGAGTGAGGGCTGCAATTGATGGCCGCAGAATAAACCTGACAGGGAATAAACTCTATGTCCACTGCCTATGACATGGGCGACCGGTGGAATCAAGGAGCAGAGAATAGATAGCAGACAGTTAAGTGGGAGTCTATTGTCAGCCTTCGGGTCTTTCTGCACTGTATGATGCCAGCTTTCACAGCAACCAAGAGCGCAGTTACACCCTTCACCTTCAAAAGCAAACGAACAATGACATCTGCCACTGAAAACTTGGCATTTGATGATCATAGAACTGACTAGATTCATATCTGGGAGGGAAAGATTTCATCTAGTTTCCTTTATGTTCTATGTACAGTGTGAGCCTGTTTATCCCAACATATACTTATGCTACAACCCAGAACCACTGGTGGCGGAAAGGCAAGGATATTTGAAGCCCTGCATCCAAAGAATGGAAGACATACAACACTGTACACTCCCACCTTCAGCGTTGTCAAACATTTCTTGATCTTTCTCAAAATTGATATCATTTTCATGTAAGAATGAGGAGCACTTTCTTCATCTACTTTCACATCATCCACAAAAAGCAAACTAATTCTTGCAGACTCTAATACGCAATACTGTGAATATAACTCCAACAAAGGTACTGGCAGCGCTCAACAGCACCTTTGTTGGAATTACCTTTCGATAATTTAAGCGCTCGGTCCTCATTTGTTCTTTATTTAATTAAACACAATTCTGTACTAACTTCTCTTTTAGTTCAGCTGATGTGCAATATTATTCCCCTCTACCCCTCCACATACACACACACAAACTGACCCCATACACAAATGGGAATGAGCACCAAATTGTCACGTGTCCTATATATTTGGGAAATGAATGCAGATTTAACATGTACCAAGTGTTCTTGTTTTCCTATAACTGCTACACTTTTTCACAATTTTTTAATATTACATAACACTGATTTTCTTCACATGCATCCCAAGTGTTATGGGTTTTCTGTAACTGCTACACTTTGGTTTGGACACAGCACTTATTTGCTAAGATCTAGTTCTCAAACTGAGTTATCTTTCTTATTTTCCAACAGTGCACAAAGATCTGCACCACAGCGTACAATGAAACTCAATCAGTGCATAGAAGCAGAACGAGTTCAAAATTTTGCACGTTCTGTTGTGTGTCAGTGAAACTTAAAAACTGCTTGTCTGTTGATGCACAGCATATGCAAGCAGACAGAAGAAATAATTTTAGCTAGCCCAGCATGTGGGAAGTTCTTTTTGTTTTCTTTTTTGCTCTTAATCACACTCCTCAGTAGATTACAAATATTTACGTTATTAGTCCGACTAATAATATTAGTCAGACATTCCCTGTCCCTGTTAGTACTAATAGACATGGAAAACAGTGAAACACAGTTAGGTACCTGTTCTAGCTGATGCAGACACCCCATCAGTTTACCCAGCAGAGGAGACAAGGGTGGAACCTTGCTGAAGCTGGACGGTTGCTCTCGTAAGTGAGTCGCCCCTGGGAGCTAAAATGCATGCAGCAAAATGATCATTTCACAGAACCGTCCAAAGTGATGTTAACCACCTACTCTTGAAATTTGCACTCACAAAGAAAGTGCTTTGGGTGCAACTAATGAATAGTCCTGAGTTCAGCAGATGGCCCAGCTATCAACTGTCAAATGGCCATGGATCAACACATCCACTCAACTCGCATCAAAAAGTACTGACGATCTTTATCCCTCAACTCTCAAGCTTACACATGTCTTTTCAGCTCCATGGGTAAATTTTGTTTCAGAATCAACAAATAGAGGACTTATACAAAAATTGACTGCAGACAAACAAAAAGATAGACTAAAATCAAGACAGTATCCAATCATGCAACAAGCAGCCCAGTCTGTGTTATGTTTGCTTTTTATATACATTATAAACACTACTCACTGGACATCTCAAGAAGACGTGGAGAAATCGACGAATACGCAAGTCACGATCAGGCACTCCAGTCTGAGATGTTAAATATTGTAACAGGGTGCCTATAAGGCCACTGTGGATGATTTCAAATGGAGACACATCACTTTCTTCCATAATACTGGCTATGTTTTCCAGGCACTCAATGCCACAATCCTCCTATTGCAAAAGTTAAAAAAAAAAAGATAGCAAATATTCATTATAATGCATCATCTGACAGGGAGTTTCTCTTAAATACAATAAACCTCCACAACACTCTTAAACCTTCAAATAGGGTCACATCAAAATGAAACATTTTATTAGTACTTTATACTACGAAAAAATTACAAGACCAATTACTATGTAAGCAATACAAGGAAAAAACATCAAATGCAAAAACTAATACTGGCAATTCTCTAATCCTAACAGATCCTTAACGTGATGAGTGATGTTGAATACTGTCAGATTCCTAATGTCAGGTGATGTTCAACCCTGACAGATTGTAAAAATGTTACGCATGTTCAATACTGACAGATCCTTCACATTAAGTGATGTTCAAAACTGACAGAACCCTAACATGTCATGTCATATTCAGTATTGACAGAACCCTAACAAGTCAAGTGATATTCAACTTACCTCCAAGGACAAAGATTTGCAGGCTGCTATCAGCCGATTCAGAACACCCAAGGCAGGGTGGTGGCAACCCCCACTGCCTGGAGAAAAATACTTCTCTAGGAAGCGGGTAGCTGTACAGAGAAAAACCTTTTCAGTGGATAAAAACTCACTAAACTGAAAGGAAGGAAGGAAAATAGGAAATGAGTGAAATGGTGATTCAGTAACAGACAATGCAACTCCCCCTATCCCCACAGCTCTAGTCTATGTACTAAAGTTCCCTCCCTCAGATGAAATAGTCTCCTGCAACCAATCTGCAGTTAGGTCTTGTTGATTCTGAGAAAATGCTGTATGTCATCTTCTGATAGGCACACCCCATATACTTCTAGCCCCATCGGGTTCACTGCTTACAAAAAGCAGTGGGTACAGGACCCGACATTTTTTGATACAACGCCTGTAAACTTATTCATACATGACTGAAACTGTAAGCAGACTGCATTCACTGTGGATTAAAAAAATAATTTTTTTAGCCACGTGGGCAGTGGCCTGCTAATTCATGCCACACTTGGCTCTACCAGTCTGTTAAGTTCAAGATGAAAATGAAAGTATGTCAACGATAACCTCAGTTTTTCCAAGAATATATTTTCTTTATATGCTTTGCGCAGGAGACAAAGAAGCTGTACAGTTTCTTACTTATATTCCTCACTGATGTGGTCACTTTACATTCTCCATTCAGCCCATCACTAACCCAGATTTCAATAACCCCAAAAAGTATTAAAGCAAAATTTTTGACGGCACGTTGAAACGTTGTGAATACACTTCATGTCAAGTCAAAACGTATGTCGTGACAGTTTTCTGAAAATCCTGCAGACGCACTTAACAGTGGAGGGGAACTAATCCTGATATCATTGGAAAGCTCGGTTGTATCCTCTGCACTGTTTAAATGAGGCTTTAATATTTAGATTGGGCTTGCCGATAATTATTGCAGAGTACCTGTTTACCAGGACAGTTATATAACTCGCAAGAAATGGCTGCCAGATGGAATTGAAAATTTCACATTAAATCCAGAAAAAGATACTCTTAAATATACTTATTGCCGAAAGTTCAGAGAAAATACCAAATCTTAGATCTTAAAGCCAGATGTAATGATAATATACAGTTAAGAAATGCCAAAAGTGCCCAAGCAGTGATGCATGTAGTTTATTACTTTTTTTATTTCATGCATACAGTAACAACATTCGACACCAAACGGTAACTAATACTTAAACATTTCAAATAAAAATTTTCAAAGAATTTTGAAGTCTAGGAATTGATCTTTCCAAATAATAAAGCATATTACTGCAAGTGTCTTTATTTCTGCAATTTTTTTTAAACATGCCAAGATCTTGACCCTTGACAAAACTTCAAAAATGAAACAAGAAACCACCAAAAACAGCCAAATTGGCCAAAGCTCACACTAACATTCATGCTCACCTCGGGTAAAAAGGTTACGTACCCTGATCTTTGATCCACCCTCTGACTTTCTCCTTGTTCACAGCGTTCTGGTTCACCACAGGTTTGGGCACCAGAACATCCTAGAACAGACATGACGATGACAATGATGATGATGTCAGTGACAACAGTAAATAACTTTTGCTCATCCATTCCTTATAGCAGACAAGTTAACGGGCTGCATGTCCGGCATATTTAGAAGTATATCCTGCTAACAAAACCACTACATGTCGGACGCTGTTTTCAGAACCTGTGTTTGCTCCAAAGCACTCACTAAAACAAAAGAAATGTTGGCAGTTGCTTTCATTGCTTTACCGTTTTGCTTGCTGTGCTGTTATCAGGTAAGCCACCACCAAACTGTTTCCACCGCTCTCCCCCACCCCTGGTCATGATAAACTGGCAATGTGCAACACAAAACTTTACACATGCTGCCTAAATCAATCCTTTCCTTAAAATGCTGTCAGTGATCAGAATCCTCCTAGTAAATGTGCTATGACTTTAAAACGTCACTTTCAACTTCTGATCAAGTAGTAATGGCTGCTCCCCATCTGGTGACATATTAGTTATGATGGTAAATGAAAATAAATTAATGAACCCAATGAGGTAGAAACTTGAGTTCTTCTGATTTACAGTGACAACTAGAAACTGTATTAAACTGTCAACTAAGTGGGTTTAAAACAAATTCCCATTGGTATATAATCTGTGTGCATCAGAACTGTTTCTGATACATTTGTAATATAAATTTAAGACAGTGAAATAAAGCATCTAATAATTTTATCAGTGATCTGAAGCAGAAATCCAACTTTCTGCAGGGAACCCAGCATTTTTCAAAATGCTCTATTGACCTTTCAAAATTATGGTGGTTCCAAGTTTGAATGGTAAAATGACGTTCACAAAGTGTTATGCACCTCTTCATCTTGGACAAAAAAAAACAAACTCTGGAAATACAAAGAAAAATGTCGGACTATATCAGCATATGATTCATTAAAAACCCATTCCCATCTCTCCACCCATAAAAAGCCGAGACTATTTGATGCATTGTGACTGCTGTGCTCAGTTTTGGGCGCTGCGCTATTTGGCGCTGAATATAAAACCCAAAAGTGGTTCACTGGCAAGTGATGTCACTGGTGTTTTCCTATACTAGAATCATTTTTCTCCAGAATTCCTTCCCTTAGATCACAAAATAGATGGGTTTTCAGAATTCTGCTCTGAGGAGGGGGAAGATGAGGAATTCGTACATTTTTATTCATATGGATTACAAGTGCTGCAGATGGCTATAGTATGTGATCGAGTGTTTGGTGTCAATAAACACATTCACTTTGGTTACGTAATTCAACACAGTCTTCCATACAGCATCAGCAATCAGCAACAGACGGATTTCAGGGGAAAAAAAAAAGCCTTTTTCCACTTAAATTTATCTTTCCAACAACATTCGAAGTATGTTTCTAACTTTAATAGGTTTTTAGGGTGGGTTTAAAAAATTTTTTTTTTGAAAATCGGTAAAAATCACCCCAAATGCTAAGATTTCAGCGATGCTACGCATTGTAAGATGGTTGATGAGATTGAATTTTCTCTCAAAATGCTCAAATGTTATGCATTTTATTCTGCAACCAGGGCTGACACATAAATGTCTCCTACTGCATGCAAATGTTCAGAGCTGCACTATATAAAACAAAAATGCAGCTACATAATCCAAGTTCACACATGGAAAGTCCTTTACAAAAAGAGCCAACAGCAAAGAGTTTATAAGTATTTAAGGAAAGCTGGCTGGTTGCTTACTGATTAATGTCCAGTCGCAAAAGAGATGCATATCAGGACAGTGTTCCTTCATAGCACGCAAGACAACATACGTGTGACTGCTGTCGTAAAACAGGCTTCAGTCCCACCCAGTCATATTATACTGAAACTATTCCCTATAGTGCCAGGCATCTGGCAGGGCAGCTACTAGATCGCCAATTTTTAAGTCTTAGGTATGACTGGCTCAGGGCATGAACCACCAACCTCCCACCTCAGAAACAGAAGCCTTAACTGTTACTTCACAACGGCGGTCAAGTCTTTAAGAAAATCAACCTGATAACATGATAAAGGTTACAATGTCAGAACGTTACACTGGGGGACGATACCTTTGCTGCAGTGTGTCGATCAGAAGAAGATCCTAGACGAGTCCATGTGCGGGGATTAAAGCTGGGCAAGAAGGAGGACATTTTTGAAGTGCTGCCTGTGGCCTTGGGCTCTTTCCCTGAGAGACAAACCCCATGAATACAAACTCCAACAATGGGATGACGCAGCCTTTAACTCCTTCACCCAATCACACCCTGCCAAGATTATGTTTTGTCTACACAGACTAATGCTTGCAGCAGGGGAGGTAACTGCTCAAATGAGCAGTGTGCAGGCACTGCCATTATATTTTAACCCCCCCCCCAAAAAAAAATTACACTGCCTGTTTGTTTGAATCAACCCCCATCCCAGATGACTAACCCTGTAAGTGATATTTCTGCTAACAACCCAAATGAACTGCTCCCCACTTCCCCCCTCCGAAATAGATTCTGGCAATGAAAATAAAAAGCACAGAAATAATCCTTAGATTATTCTGACAGCAAAACCCCCTTGAAATAGTGGAAGGACAGATACGTGTAAGCCTGTTTCAAATATACATCAACACAATGACTGGATTTTGTTCATCTTTCAGCTGTATTCCTAGGGTGCAGCGAAGAAACTAAATGCACAGAATCATTCAGATAAGAACAGTCTTACTCTTTTGAAATTCTTATTTAAAATATGCTTGAATCAAGAGTTGTTTGCAGTTATGTTAAAAAGAAGTTTCTTTTGTGAATCACTTAAAACCATGCAACTGCTAGGAAAGACTGTCATCCTTTTACAAAGACGCAACTGAGTTGAAGTCCTGTAATACTAAAACTCTAAGCTTTTGAGTTCCTTGCACATAGCATAAGCAAACAGAAGTTAATCTTTCTTTTTAAACATTTTTGAAAAGCAGTCAACAATCCTACTGCAAGCCCCCATCAAGGGTGAAGCCGCTCAGACGAGATAAGAAAGACATGCTGACTGGCCAACCTGCAGGTGATTTTCCCCGTCCGGCAGACCCACGGCTGCTGGCAGACGTGCTTTTGGTGCTAGTCTCTCCCCCATTGTCCTCGTTCTTGCTTTTTCGTGTCGTTCCTCGTTTGGGAGGACGCTTTCTCTTCAGAACATCACTCAACCTCCTGGCGACATAGAAAAAATCTCTAACTCTACAAAACTACTAACACACAACCGCAGCAAATAGCTAAATTTACATCATTTTTTTCCTCCTCTCATGATTTTACCAGTTGGACAACCTGGTTTTCTCGAGGAAAAAAAAAAACAACCAAAAACAGTTTGATGGATCTTGACACATCTTACATGTGTGACGACGAGCTCTCGTCCACCTGAGGAGTGGCACCAGTCAGCAGGGACGAGGAGGAGGAAGCATCTGGAGAATCGTGATCTGCACTGTCTGTTCCACCGATGCTGTGAGCTGAAGAAGACATGGTGGGCGTGGCACCAGATACTCCCATTAAAACCCCCAATGGGCTGCCACCTACAGGTGATGGGGATTTCACAGCACTTGTTGAAGTTGTGGTCGTTGCACAGAACGAACCAGATGAGAGTGTGGTGGCAGGTGGAGTGGTCTGGCTCATGGCGAGTGTAATATTCTGTACCTGATGCATTACGCCTGGAAACAACAGGTTTTATTGTAACTGATGCTTTCCACTCCTTGCGCTCCAAATTATTAAAAGTATGTAAAATTCTTTCTTTAAAAAAAAAAAAGAGCAGGCAAGGGTAATTAGTGGAATGGACAAAGTTATACGGTAATAACAATAACGGTAACAGCAGAAGCTATGTGCTTACACCATGTGCTACAAAGGGCAGAAATTAAACTTAGAGGGAAAAAACGGTAAAATAAAATCCAACCCACACATACCCATCATTCTTTCCTATACCTCATCCAATTATCCACATGCACATTTATGCAGTAATGAAGGACCCCAGAAACTATTGAGTACAAATGATTACTTCCAAAACAACAAAAAGAAAAGAAACAAAATGAGAAAATGTTCCACAGAAAAAGAGCATTTTCACAAGCAGACGCCCGAGCCTAGAGTAACAAATGAGAAACAACCCAGCTACCCACCTTCACGGCGAAAATACACACTGAAGACATCTGGTAGTTTGTGCATCAAAATGTCGGCCATCTGGAATGCTCCTACCACCACCCTTAAGTCAGGGGACGCCATCATGGCAGCAATGTGACTGCAGCAGATTATTGTCCAAGTGACAGCCGAGACTTGTGGTTTTTGGTAAACATAAGAAAATGGAGGTCTGCGCTTGTGTGTATGCTTGTGTGTATGCTTGTGTGCTTGTTCATCTGTTTGTCTTCACTCAAGTGACAGAAAAAACTTGCACATGACCCTGCTTCATCCAACCCTGGCTTCTGATTTCTCCCAGGATCTTCCCAACCAGGCTTCATGTTCACGAGTTATCCATAAAACAACAACCAAGTGAAGATCCAAGGATATGAATGTGAAATCTCTGTAATACTAAAAAAAAAACAAAAAACTGACAGTGAAGTGACATCCTTGAGATCAAGTCATAGAACAACCTTTGGTGACAAAGGAATAGAGTCTCAAAAACCAAAAACAGAACCATAAAATCAAAACAAAAGTATCAAGCAGTGTACCTAGACACCGGCTGACTTTTCAGCACCACCCTCAGGAGGTCTGGAGACGCATAGTAAACCATGCGCAATATAGTCTGCAGGCACTTGTGTCGGATGTTGGGACCCGCCTGGGATAGAAAAGGTATGGAAAGGCATTTATGCTATAACAAAATTCTCATTCACCACTTAAAAGTTTTTAAAAAAACCAATTATAATTTAGTTAAAGCAGATATTTAATGAAAACGTCTGACATGCAACTATACCTGTGTGTACACAAAATCCACTCAAATCTCTTCTGTATGTTGGATTCAAGCTCATGTGACTGCTGCAAAACTGAACTTTTTTTGGCCATACAAGCCTGTAATGCACCCTTAAAATGTCCCGCAAGTTGTATGACAATCATTTTAACTAAACCTTTGGGTGGTGAGAAACAAATATATTGTTTTCGAATGTCTGCCGAGCATCTGGAAGAAATCTTTGTTTTGCTATTGCTTGGATCTATGTGCTTATTCCATAACTGCTGAGAACGGACCTGTGCAACCATAAAGTAATTCTAAGGAAACAGCATTTGAAAATTTAATCACCCTCAACAGCTGCAGAAAAATGGATCTCACTGCCAAAAACTTTTTCTCTCTCTCTTCAAAGCAATCAACTAAAGGGGTAACATGATAGGAGATAAAAAAAAAAAAGATGAAGAGACACTTACGGACGAACTATAGACTTCGTACAGCACAGAAAAGAGAGTCTGGATAAAGTTGGAGGCCAGTTCATAGTCTTCTTTAAGAATCTCAGCTCGTGAGTCGCAGTGCTCCATTTCTGGGGCTTGAACAGCAGACAAAGCTTAATAGACAAAAACAAAACAGAACAAAACAAAAACCAACAATAAATAAATAAGAACAGCTTGTTATAGATGTCTAAGTCATTTAAATCACATCAGAAATAATGATTTCCTCACCAGCGACACCCAGCAAACTGGCATGCCCTTCTGTAGTTTTTATCTGCATTTGCTGATGAGCTTAAATCTTGCTTTTTTTGTTAAAAATCTACACACATTTTTAATTGACTCTCACCTGAGGGCTGCTGGGCACTGGATAGAAGCGGGTTGATTTTACGCTGCACAGGCCGTGCTGTGCCAGTGTCCTCATTGATCTGCTGCATGGAGTTGAAGTCAACAGTGTACGACCGACCCATGGCTGACAGGCAAATCTCATCCTCTCCTGCCTGGTATGCAGCCTGCACAATGGTCATTTCACAACACCTGCCTTCACGCCCAGGTACACAGCTGCTTCTAAATTTCTTTAATTTTATCTGATGACGACATATTACGAATTACTTTTCCCCAAGCTAACATTTTCACAGGAGTTCTCCTTCCTTCTGAAATAAGATGGCTATATGCTATCCTGCTCTTGTCTTTAGGCATTAGTACAATACAAAATATACATTACTCTTGATGATAAAAACAACAATCTCTCACCTCAATAATCTTGCTGTCAATGGGAGTGTAGGAGTGCCAGATGGCCCTGTCATCTTGCCACTGCCAGCTGACAGCCTCGTTGTGCAGGTTTGGTCCCTTACGTAGCATGGCATCAATAGCAAACACCCCATCAGACGGCAGCTTGGGCAGGAGCTCTCTGTGAACACCAGGTTATCAGCAGGCCTGTGCAGTACTTTATGGTACTTGCTCTTTTTCATTCAGGATCAAGTAACTGGAGTTTAGATTCAATACCCTAGACAAGTCCCACATAATAAAAGCCACTCATTTAACAGTGAACTGCCATTCTATTCCTCAGACTTATCCTTATGCTTATAATTTATGACAATTATGGGCGCTTACCTATAATTGTCATAAATTCTGGAGACTTACAAAAAAATAAACAAACAGTAGCCACTTAGTTCCACTCATCCACATTTACTACTGCCTGTGGTCCAATTATAAAACTCCCAGATCAAAGAATGAAAATAATTACACTAATCATTACAAAATCATTTCTGAATGTTTTTGTTTCTACTAATTTTTTTTAAAGCCACAAACTCTTGAGTACCTACCCAATTAAGCAAACAATTTCATAAAGCTCTTGAGGTGTCCTTGAAACAAGCTGTAGCAGTGGAAAAAAAACCCAAATGAGCACGGCAACTATATGCACATATGCAATATAAAAAATGAGATCTAACCAAAACTTTATTTTTCGAAATAAACATTTTCATAGTTATTTTGTTGTCCATTCAAAGTCATTTTAAAAATCCAAATTTCTTAGCTTAGTGTTTCTTTAGCAGTACTTACCATGACCTAGAGAACTAAATTCTCCAGTTATCAATTCCTAACTGCACCCTACAAACTAAATTTTGTAAGACTATAACCTGGGTAAAGCCCTTCTGGGCATGCGCACCACCCGTGCAGGGCCCTATGCACTGTACTTGCTGACAAGTCAAGCTGACTTTCGAAAGCCACAGTTATCAGTGGGGAGGAGGATGGGCATATGATGGGTCTTGGTACGTACTGCTAAAGAAACATAAATTCGGCAAATAAATTTGGAATTTCTTTTCACAATACTGTACCAAGACCCAGAGTACTGAGTAGCATAAAGAGGAGGTGGGTGAAATAACAACCAAAAATTTCCCAGGGTTAGGAGGATGGTCGGCACAAGTGCTGTGCAACCACAGCCGTTGGCAAACCATAGCAACCATCCTTTTGGCGGTCGGAGATGTCCCTCAAAAATTGATAAACAGGTCCTCCCGACTGCCAGCAGGCCACAGCCAAAACATCAGGGAGCGCCATGGTCTGTGATGCTGCCAGCGATGTGGCCCACAGCCTCACCTCATGCACTTTTGCAGCAGCCAAAGGGAGGAAGACACCAGGTCGCCCCCTTGTTTCTGCTGTAGTGTAAGCCCACCAGATAACAGTAATGATCCAGCAAGAAACGCTGGCTTTTAAGATCTCTTGAAGACTGCCAGCCTGTAGATCGAGGAACAAGCCCCCCAGAGTGGGGCTCCATACAGACTGAGTGCAGCGTCTGTATTCGCGCAAAGCATTCACTGTTTACCCAGTCGGGATTGGAGCAGGACCCTGGAGAGAGAAGCCAGTCATACCCGTAGGGAGGGATCCCCCAGACACGTGCTTGCAATCACGTTATATGTCAGCAGCCAGGCCCAACAAAGCATGTGCTTTGCTGGCACGGTGGCCAGAAGACAACACAACCAGTACAAAGATTTTCAGTGTCAAGTCCCGTAGAGCCGATCGGTGAATGGGCTCATAGGGCGGCTCATGGAGAGTGGCCAAAACAAAGAAACAGGTCCCACGACGGCACTGACACGGCGATCAGGTCTGTGACAAAGCAATGCCCCAGGCCACCTCAGTGACCAAGCAGACATTGCCATGTAATGAGACACGACAGCCACCCGGCGCACCTTCATAGCAGCCACTGAAAGGCGGACAGAGTCAGCTAAAAAGGTGGTTTGGCAAGTCAACCGCCTGAGGCCTGCGGGGTCAATCCCCTAGTCACAACACCACTCCACCCAATGTCTCCAATGTGCGTCAATGACCGTGCTCATGAAACTCCGACGAACCAAGCCCAAGAACACAAGGGCAGAGGCAGAAGCCCCATCGTGACAGGAACAGTGGGTTACAAGAGCTACTCATGCAAATGGAGAAACTGGGCATTGAGATTGGAAAAGCCAGATTGTGTCTGCAACAGTGCGCCTGTGAGCACCTGAAGCAGAAGTGGATCCATTTGACTGAGCCACAACAGGTCCGGAAACCATGCCTGCGCCTGCCATCGAGGTGTGACGAGCATCAGACAAGGACGGTCACATTTCACCTTCCATAGCACCCAGGGAAGGAGAGGCAGAGGCAGAAATGCGCACGTTTCCAGCCCCATCCACGACAGTGAGAACGGGTCCACCGTCCAGGCCTCCAGATACAGAACTGGGGACACACAGATGGAGAGACAATGAACCCTGACCTGAGACTGCTGAACCTTGTGGCAAAGAGATCGACCAGTGGCTTGCCACGCTGGTTCCAGAATGGAAGGAATCAACGTCCACTCAGTCTGAAGAACACAGCGTGGCCAACAGCATGTCTGCCAGAACACTGACCATGTCTGCAATGTGGCATGCCTGCAAATGTCCACCACCACAGAAAAGTCCCACTCATCCCAAAATGCCCATTCGGGGGGAGGGGGGGTGTGTGCCAGGCAGAAGCTGTGTAAGAAGAGCCAGGTCAACCCAGCAGACCGTAAAAGGCTGTGGAATTGGCAAGGCGGCGACAGCAGCGGAAGTCACAGTGTGCAGTGACAAGGAACCCAAGTGGTGGGGGGAACGACACCGAAAACAAACCACGATGAACACCAGTTCCAGCAAGCAACTGGAAAGGTCGTATGGTCTCGTGGAATGACCATTAGCAGACACCAGCGGAAGCGACTCACGTGTAAAGTCACCCGGTCAACCTAGGTGAAAAGCATAACAATGCAAAAAACACACACCTAGCGCGTAACAGGCAAGTGACAACAAGGCTAAAAGCACTGTAAGTCACGGTCAAAAGAAGCGTGAGGACAGATAAACTATGCATAGCATAAATACCAAACAATGCTCACATGCAGATAGAGGCGATCGGCAAGACAGAACAACACCACATGTAAAACATTGTTTGGTAAAAAAACAGTAAAAGTACAGGCAGAAACAAGGAAAACGTAAAAGGCCATGTTACTTGAGACGCTGAAACAGTGCAACACAGTGGAGAGGTGGTCAGGACACCAAGGTAAAAGCCATGCTGAAAACACAGGGCAGAGGTAATCCACACATCTGGCCTGCACAACCAAGCTTGAGAAAGTCAGTCTGTATTGGTCAGTGAGCTGTGCGCACGGATGGCACGCGGTGTGCGCATGTGTGGAGGGGCCTTACCAGGACTGTTTTTGTTTGGAGGGTGAGGTTAGGGATCATTGAGATATTAGCACTTTGGGTCATGGTATAGTATGTGACAACACAAATTTTTGAAAATTGTTGGATACCAGAGTCCATACCAGAAATTGTGAAAATAATCTTTCTTCATAGCAGCATTTAACATCAACTGGTTTCTTTACCTCAGTGACTGTTACACACTCCTGATCTAACCAGTCGCACTTCTATGAATAGCGTGAACCTATGTCACAGTGTGGCTTTCCCTGCTCAACTATATTGCTTCTGTGCCCTAGGGTGCACGATAATCAAATGCGCTGGGCAAGCGGAACACCGCCGTTCTAGCACTGACACTAGCATTGTTGGCACAATGTGCACAAGCTAAAGCTAAGCCATGGAACTGCTAGTGACTTGTACAGAATCACGACAGCCAGCATATGAGAACCATCTTAGGAGAAAATTAAGCCACTGGGAATAGGCTTATCTGCCTTCCGGCACACATGATATTGCAATGGGAGTATTTTTGGATCCTGGTTGCCATAAATACAATTTTTGGTGTACAATGCTAGGCCCTTATTATTTATGCACTAAGCATCTCTTAATGTTCACAGATCTTTCTATTTTTTAAGAGCCACAAGTGAAAAACCATCAGCAACCAGCAGAACTACTTATAATAAAAATGCCTCATATTTTGAACTTCAGACAAAACCTACCTCAATGTTTGTGACCTGCTGCTCTGATGTTCCTATCAGCAGGAAACAAAGTGTTTCTGCGATCTCTGGAGAGGTCAGAAAAAAAACACTGTTAGATTGAAGCCTAGGCAGAACTGAATTGTAACCTTCCCCCCCCCCCCCTTGTCCTGTTTAGCGAAAGTCCACAAATTTTACACTCTACTTAAAAATATTGAACAAATGCAAATATAAATTAAACATCTACTTGCCCAAATACTCAATTTACTCACTCCAGGCAAATGTCCACTAAAAAGCCTGTTAAATATCTTTTAATAAGCAATTTTAATTTTCTTTCTGCTAAAACAATATGCCTAGAAATGAATTATATCTATTACTGGTAGACCTTTGGACATCCTAACCCGAACAGAGAAGGAAAAAGAAGACAAAACAAAACCCATCGCAAAGCTGTCAAATAATGACTCACTCTGTTTCAGGAGGATGACAGCAAGGTCAGGACAGCTGGCACACATGATGGCCAACATACGTATTACCATAACAAACACGCCTGTGCTGATAAGGGCTGGACTGACCATCAACTGCAAAACATGGCACACAAGGGACCTCAATAACCAATTATAGTGTTCCCCTGAGACAAACAACACAACCATCTGGATTAAACTAAAACTGGCAAACTACAGGTCATACTTTTGAGAAATCAAAATCTAGACATTGTTGTCATGTGTGTCATCACCTCCACCACCACCACCAGCAAAAACCCCACCATTGCCACTGCCATCATGCAACTGTCACCAAGATACTGTAATAAACTTATGCTTCTCATAGTTCTTTGAGACTTTATGACAAAAGCAGTTGTCCTCCGTAAAGTCTGGCTGAAGTAATGAGGTAAATCCACTAACCAGCTGTTGGACATTCGTAAGCAGCCCATGAACAGCAATCTCCTTAAGCAGGCGCTGGTCTGACTGGAAGCTATCCACCAGGCGTGAGAAACAGAGGCACACACTTTCGACACTCTTTTTGTCCTGCAGGAAAAAGCAACACAGGTTCAACAGAAAGTAAATGCCTGAAAAATCGGCTATTGTTGATCACTTTTAAGACAGCCATAAAAACTCTCACAAAAAGAAAACATTTGGAAAAGAAGAAAATAACTGGTACTATGTACCAAAAAAGAATTATACCTAAACCAAGGAAAGCCTACACCCAAGGTGGAAGCCCAAAAGTTTTCCAAAAATGAAGTATATTTTAGAATATGTCTTATCATAATGCTAGTTAATGATGTGTGCTGCTTTTTGAGTATGTGTCACACCATGTTTTTACTCCACTATGCGATACAATTTTGCTCTTTTTAGCACATAATGATATTTCAGCATACTCTCTGATTAACTCATTTCCCACCAAAAAACTTGCTTTAGAATTGATGACAACAATCCAGAATGGAAGAAAGGTAAAGAGAAACAAGACTATTTTCAGAAGTTTGGCAATTATGCCCGAACTATTTCTAACCTAAATAAACATAGCCCACAATCACGACCCGTCGTTTTTGACAAGGAAAGCCACGATCATGGCCCATTGCACTGTAAGGGTTAAATGGAGCATATGATACAACTTTTGTTATTGGTCTTCTAGTTTCAGTTTTGCCATCTGATGAGTATTTGAGGTTTAACACCATGTCTGCAGTGGAGGCTCTATTACATCGAGCCATTTGATTATATCTTCCTAAATAACTAGTTCTTAGGACTTGCATCGACGCTAGACTTACAGCAACATTTCCTGCAACAACCTCATCAAGCCTGCTCACCTGATCTTTTAGCATTCCGAAATGACGACCATGAAATGAGCAACATGAACTAAACATGCACCATTATTCAAGAAAAGCACAAGAAACCTTGTCCCTTCAAGGGATAGATAAGATATAGATCTTATTCAGCATCTTTTTTAAAGGTAAAAATAGGTTTTATTTTTGTTTGTAGCAGATCTGGTTATTTCATTAGAATTTTTTTAAACATGAAACCTGATACATTGGCTACACAGGACAGGCTTAGTTGTCAATGATCAAGTTAAACGTTTGGTCTGGGAAGAATTTATGCATGATCAACTTCTGGAGAAGATATACACTTTCCAAATTCTGTGCATGATTTTCATACCTTTGTATTCAAAAATATGCATTGTATGTTCAACTCAGAACCCTGATTTCTACTGCCAGTTGTTGCCATGGGTGTTGATTTTGAAGGCTTTGGTAAAGTCATGTTTTACGAAATATCCAAAATATTTATATTTTCTTGAAACACAAGGACTTGCTAACCACTGAAAAATAGTAGTGTAAGCTCAATGTGAGAGTCGATTCCAGGAAATCAGCAACTATCACAAGGGACACAATCGCTCTTTGACTTTCTGGTGGTTTCTTTCTTAGGACACATGAAAGATGGAATTCAAATCTAATTTTTAACTTCCAAGTCCATTTCAAATTTGATATTCAGTCCCAGATCCTTCCCCAATTTTATTCTCAGGGTATAAGACTTTCTCCCACCCCTGACATACCTGATGGTTAAGCCTGCTGCTGAGCAAGGGTAGGGAGTCCCGCATATAATGGAATTCATCAGGGCTCATATTCTGTGCACAGTTTGCTGCTACTGTAAGTGCGCTGCGTTGGGCCGACACGCTAAAGAAGTCGATGTACATCAGGCACGCAGCAATGCCACCCTGAAAGTACAAAACATAAAACATTAAACCACGCATAAGCAGCAAACTGAAGAATTGCAGTGAAATGCTACTGCACAAACCCATCACACAAAATATCTATCTGGCCATGATTATGAATTTTTAAATTTCAATTGCTCAAGATTTAGCTGATCTCATTCTGAATCTTTCATTATAGGGTCTATTCACGCCCCCTTCCTCCCCCTCCCCTGTTACCCCCTTTGTGGGTTGTTGTTCCACTTTTCTCAAGGGGGAGTTACTAAAGATTCTGAAAGCTGTTGCAAGGATGATGTTAAAAAAACCAGTACTAGCAATGTTACGACGTTAAGAAAATATATGATAACGACTTTCAAGCGATTCTTCCACTGCTGCAGAACTAGGTCCTCTACTTACTCGTCAAGACCGACTAGACTTTTCACCAAAATGCTGATTCACGCCTTGGGGCCGTGCCAAGACATATGCTTCAGCAGTCACAACATGCCAATTGGCCGTGCCAAAAGCTATGCTTTGGCAGATTGAAAAAATTTCTATAGATGCACTTGACATCATAAGCGAATAACCTTTATATCACTGAAAAGCTCTATCACCAACTGTTTCACCTTCACTGTCTGATTATGTTTTTAAAGCAAGTTTCAGCTTGCCAAAACGTTTTATGTGAACAGCTGAGCAGGTCAGTTTCCAACGTTCAAAATGGTTCACTACAGTTTTGGACAGAAATACCTCAATTTGTGGACAGTTTGTTAAGGGTGCAAATGTGTTTAATTTCAAAGTGAAATGATTTAGCAACCTTTCGAAAATATGCCTGATTACTGGATTTATTTGCTTTTTGCAAGTGTACAAGCAGTGACACATGGAAACTATTACAATTTTTTAATTTCATTCATACGGTGACTACACCTGACACCAAATAGGAAGAACTGAAAAAAACTCTGAAATCTAGCGGGGGGTCCAGCAGCTGCTGTCAGGCCCCTGGGTCAAGTCCAGGGGGAATCCCTTTTACTAATACACAAAAATCTTATTCTACTGAAAACGAAAACAACTCACAAATACCATGCCACTAATACAGGTTTTGATTCTAAACCTTCGTGAACAATCAGTAAGTTTGTTTCTCTGCAGAGTGGGTTTATTTTGTGTTTTCCAGCCATGGAGTAAATGATAAGCAGGTGTGTATACCCATTGTACTCAGTGCAAAATGGAAAGCGAAATGTCAGGAATGGTGGAGATTTTTTTTTTATAGTTTGACCGAACCCTATGTATGAGGGGCTTTTTTCTGAAATTCTAGATTCTTCTCCTTCTTTGGATTGGTGTATGCTTTTACAGGTTTTAACACTACTGGATGCTTTGGTTGCATCTACATGTACATGCCTCTTGGATCCCATGCGGTCCACAAGGGCTGTCAAAGTGCGGTTAGCAAAAATCAGTTCTTTGTTGCAAAGCAGGCAGTGTGCAATTCCCAGTTTTTCAACTTTTCTGAAGCACGCTTACACTCTCTGCTCCGAGCCGTCCACTGACACCATTTTCTCGGTCCATTTCCACTTCCACTTGTTAACAATCTCTTATTCTCGGGAGGGATCACCACGATTGATTATCAGCGATTCGCACGACATTGTCGTCAAAGAAACCCGACAAAAACAAAAGAGAATCGCTGCTTGGAACAGAGCTGGTTGAAAATGGTGGCAGTTTCACAATGGCATTCAGAATTGATCACGCATGCAGAAGTTATGCCAGTCACACGTGTAGCTGAGTCATACCAGTACTGCGGGCGGCATTCAAACTGAACGCGTTACATGAGTGCCGCGGAAAACCACGGATCAGCCTTTGGATTAGTCGGAGACTCGGATTTTTGTTTTTCTCGGAACAATTTTTTTAATCCGCGGAGCGCCGATTGCAATTCTTGGAAATCCGCGGATCCGTGGAGAGTTGTCCAGCCTGTACTGTAAGTGTGGTAGTTTAGAAACAGAATTTGTTTTGGAAGCGTGTACAACTATGCGATTTCAAGGGTTCTGCATAGGTCTCAGCCTGTCGTAGCCAAGCGGCCCTCATGAGTTAATACAATAATTAGCAATGGGCTTCATAACCAGCTAAAGGTCATTCTCATAGGCAGCAACGCTAATGACTAAGGGTTTCCTCAAAAACTGAGTATCCCTGGCACTCTGTGATCGGGGACAGTCAATAACTAAATACAGACACTGATGTTACAAAACTCACAGCCTGCAGAATCGCCTTGCTATGCCTCCGTGACAACATTTCAAGGGCAGTCAGCGCTTGTTCAGCCACATCCATGCACTGAATAACTTGCAACTGTTGACAAAAATAACACAAACAATATCAGCGCATCAACAGTCACAAGTTTTACAGTTCTCAACTGTTCTCTTCTGGATGCCTTTGTTGGCCAAGTTTTTACTTATCACACAAAACGCTGTATTCCCTCTTGCAACTGCTATGTCAGTGAACTTCAGGCAAGACCTGTGAACTGAGGTCAAAAGAAGAATGATAACCTTTTCTAGAAAAACAGGAACAGCATCAACAACAACAGCTGAGGATCTGGGAAGTGCCTCCATCATGTAGGTGAGGGCTCGGCAGGCGTGATTCATGATGTCAAAATTATGCTCCATTTGCAAGAGAGCCACCAGAGCAGGAACAACTTGCTTCACTGGAAATCCCACCAAGCTGTCTTCTGTTCCCATGACTAGCAGCTGCAGAGACAAAAACACCAATGTTATCAACCTTAAAAGCATATGCAATGATCCCTTCAGCCACTGCACAACTCGTGGGAGAAGGGGATGGAGAGCTGAAGCATTCAAGTGATAAAACCACATGCATTGGCCATGGATTTAAGACACACATAAACGATTTTTAAAAAAAGGGTTGAAAAGAATGTCACTTTAATTCCAGTTCATCCTTACTTTGGGTCTCGGAGAAATGTGTTAAAATAAGCTAAAGCAAGCTACCATGAGGAACAGGTTTGACCCTCCCCACCCCCCAAACTCGTTTACTCAATTCAAACAAGAAACTCTATTTGTTGACGTTATGTCAGGAATCAGTTACTCAATTCAAACAAGAAACTCTACTTGTTGACATTATGTCAGGAATCAGTTACATCTACAAGCTCTTCCAGCACATGAACCCTGCTTATCTGTTAAGTGGTAAGGCTACCCAATATGCAACAGTATTTCCCCAGTACCCCCCCCCCAGTTTCCTCAATCTGAAGCAATTTGCATGCAGAATGCTCACCTGGCACATCTCCATGACAGCTGTCAACTGCTGGCCTTCCTCACCAGTTGCCTGCAGTCCCTGCAGTAGCTGCTGCACCTTGGACACTGCAACACAAACATCCGCTGGGTTACCAACCACGGCACCGACATCACATCTCAGGCATCTTTACTGCTTATCTCTCCACCTTGCAGGGTAACACAACTATACTGATGTCAATGACAATCTGTGATTCCAGTAACATAAAGGGGTGACTTCAGTACATTTAAAAAAGATATTTTAAGCACCCTCTAAGTATACTAAAAAGGCCTGTCTTAATCTGTGGAACATTTGATATGCCCCTTCGATGCTATGCCAGTCACAGCCTGCCAGGCCGTAGTTGCTATGAAGTTCACTGTGACATAGATGTTTCAGGCACACATTGGACCCCATGCCAGTGAACTCAACATGCTTACCCAAGTCCCAGACTGCCAGGTCAATGCTTCAATCCAATTGGTTGACCCAGATATTGTAAAGGTCAGATAGTCAAAGACAACGTTGGTGGGGGGTGGGGGTGGGGGGGCACAGTGAATACGAACACGTTGCTGTCCGTTAAACAGGTGAAACATACATTCTTAAATTTTCCTTAAAATATTTATCAGGAAATATGTTCAGAGATCCATAAAATAATCCAGCTATCCATGTGGGTTTGTTCATGTGCCTATAGTGTGTACTAATTCTAACCAGTTTGAAGAAATTCAAAGGGCTTCATTTTCCATCTCAAACAACTGACATTGCCATTTACTTGATTTATAAATATATTGATTTCAAAATATAGATTAAGCAAATGATTGAAATAGGAAAAATGTACCTGTTTTTCAAAGATCAATATTCTTGTGGGACCTTAGTGTGGCATATGTGTATGGTATTGTATGCAAACATAGCTGAAGAATTACTATTATTATTACATTTCACTCTTTCATTGAGGATGGGACAGCATATAATACACTCTTGGCAAGATGTACTGTAGGATCGCCTGTCATTTTCTCATGCTTTTGTTCATCCAGCTTAAGACATTGGCTACAATCACAGTAGGTAAAGTGAGTCTCTTCCTCTGACTGTACGCCATCTTTGTAAACTAGCTCGCAAGATGAAGATTACGATGACATGCACAGTTAAGACATGAAACACTTTGCGAAGGTATCCTATATGATAAAGAAACACTTCACTGAATAGCATGGGTAGGTTTTATCATGTGTACAGCATAGTTAATGTACTTAGTTTCCATCTTATATGTTTTAATCGCTCATCAGTCTATCTCCTCTTCCTGTCACTAAGACAGCACTAGGTATTCCAATAAACAATTTAATTTTCCCCAAGACAGCAAGAAAGTCACCACAAAGAAAAACAGACTGTCAAAGCTCAGCATACATGGTGGAAGTGTAAATTACAGCACAATCTACAGCCTAAGAAGAATGATAATGGCCCTAGTTAGCTTTAATGAATGGTAAGAGATGCCAGACAAAATAAAACCCAGGAAGCTAGCAACAGCTCAGGATGATAACTAGCTTATTTCATGCTGAGAAACCTGAGATTCTATTGTAAGAAGACTGGATGTCTAACTTTACGGACTGTCTTCAGAACCAGTCAGACACTGATACATACTAAGTCAGAGAAACTAGACTATGATAGGATAAAAACCAACTGTCAATACTGTGAACTTAAAATACAAGGTCTCCCCCACAATCAACTGATCAAGACTGTAACAGTGTGAGCCTTACATACAAGGTCTCCCTTACAGTCACGAAAAGTGGATGTGCTCTCTTCACACACATGATGATAGCATCACTCAGCACCATTCAGCTTCCCTCAATGTCATTTCTATAACTTAGAAAAACACATGGCCTTGCGCACTCACAGAAACCAAAATACGCCTTACCCGAATAAGGTAATTTTTTTTTAAAAGGAGGGGAGGGGAGAACTCAATGAAAAGGAAAACATAAAGACATTTTGCAGTTTTGATTCCTGTCTCAACCTATCAACATTAAGTAATCCAATGTAACACAGGTCTGACAGCAGCCTGAAACATCACATACTTGTGCCACCACTCATGGTACGATGAAGCAATTGGTGCATTCTGGGACCAAGCGCGCCAAACAGATGAGACGGCAAGCCTCTAGCTTCCAGCAGGGCTAAACAAATGACCACAGAATGAAGATGAGATGAGCATTGCTGCTTTTATAAAGAAATCATTAAAAACAAAGTAATCCGACAATATCAAGGCGTTCAGGAAAAAAGAAGACAAAACAAAATACAAACAAATCTCAAAAACATGCAAGAAAATTTAAAGCAATAAATGGATTTCCTAAAATTGTGTTCAATTTGTACTTTTTCCTAAATTCTATATTGAGTTTATTACTGCTGGACAAACCCGATGCTATAAACATGACAGAGTGTGAGCATGTAACCTTGTTTTACTATGGCATTGAGGGACTGAAGTAGTTAATGACTAATAGTCACATGTAAAAAAAAATTGGGGGGAAGAGAAATAACTTATTTTGATTTTGAAAATTGACTTATTTTAAAATTTATTATTTTTCTCTTAGAATGAGCAGTCTCCCTGTCTTATCAGTGGAATAACTGCGTTAATTCCTCATTAAGTGCATGACAACAGCATACACCTACTGATTATACAAGTGCAAAGATTTGACAGTTTTGGGGGTTTTTTTTCACTTTGCTCAGAGGGGGAAATAATGCTCTGGTTAATATCAGGTGGGATGTTAATGATGGTAATCCAATTATAATTTTTTTAAACCATTGGAGGCATTATCATCATTTGCTTAGATTGTTAGTTAATGTCAGAAACAGAAAGGAGAGGAAATGAGCTAAACACAAAGACAGAACATTCTTACACTTACAGCAAACTTCATCATGCAACGCATGCTTAGGGCTGATGGTGATGACCACAATAATAATAAAGTACATTTCAGATGAAATTCTACGAAGCTACTAAAAAAATCTCCAACCCAAATACATAGACAGGGCATGCATGCCATGGCTATAGTGATAAATGCATCTCAACAGCAGCGATGAACAAATGACCGGTGAAATATTTTTTACTTGGCACTTGATATCAGCGACAAATTTTTCTTTCTGGTGCAGTTATGGCTCCTTTTCATTCCATGACTTAAGCAAATACAACAGTATCCTGTCATAAGCCCAATCACCACCAATCAATAAATTTGCATATTTACTTTACAGGTGGTGCCACATAAGCGCTCTTCAGGCACATGCAACTTTCTTCCAGGGAATGGAATTTTTACTATAGAATTGGTTTAGATAAGTGCAACTCCTGAACTATCTCTGATTTTGGTTAAAGGCATATAAAAGGTGAATAGGATATAATCATAAACAGACACCAAAGAAATATAATCATCCAAGATTACAACAGTTAATAAAAATATGCAGAAAAATTGCTGCTAATATACACACAAGGAGAAGCAACACGTAAGAAGCATTAACAGCCATGCTTACTGTTGGCAACAAATTTTGACCGTAACTTCTACAACTGTTGTTTAGTTAACTGGGTTCCCAGTATAGAACACCACATTGCAGGAAAGCAGATATTGCACTAAACCTGTAGTTGAAATCAGCTGGCTCAGTCTTTGTACAAATTTAGAAGAAGTGCAGCCCCCCCCCAACCTTTTTTCCTTCTCTCTCTCTCTATACGAGTATGGAGGAAAGGGGTATGTGTTTGTGTGTTGGGCGGTGGCGGTGGGTGCATGTTTTAGGGGTGTACTTTTATGGTTAATTCACTTTGCTATGTTCAATATTTATGGAAACACCAGTCACAGATGGGCCAATGTTTTTCTGTATGAAATAAAGTTGAAGTGAATTGATGTCGTAGGTTCTGCTTTTTCCTAACCAAAGCCAGCAGAAGTATTGCTCCTTTAGCCGATCTTTAAATGCCACCAAGATCTGAAGATGAAATCTTCAACAATTCCCATCATGGTACTATTTCCTCCCCTAAAAAAAAAACAGCAGCTATTGCTGCTTATTATTTTTCTACTGACAAATCTTACCAGAAGTAGCATGTTGCTGCTTATTATTTTTCTAGTGACTAATCTTACCATACGCAGCATGCAGCAATGAGTATACTTAGCAAGCATATACACTTGTATTTAATTTCATGCGCGCCTTTGTTAGGAGCAGTGCATTGACTGGATTATAACAACACATACAAGACACACATATAGTAGAAGAGCTTTACATCGTTCCAAGCACTAACAGACAGCATTTTTCAAGGACTCAGAATCAGTCTCTACCAAAACCAGCCCCCACACAACACCTCGACATTTTGAGGCAGCTGCCCTTCAACAATTTCACTCATAATTATTTATGACAGAGAAGATAATGTGTTTGCTTTAAAATGCAATCAACCACTAAGTGCATTTGCACAGGTCTACGGCTACTATTAGAACTAAGCTCTAATCATTCTGATATGTTATTATTTATGCGAATAAACAAGACTTTGTCGCACAATGCAAGGAAAGACAGCTTCAAAACTGAGAAAGGGGTTAAGGTCTTTGGGAGAAGCTAAGAAAACAAAAATTCTCAAGCTGCCAGTTCAGTTCTTTTATGTAGAACTTTGAGAAAATACAAAACATGTTATCTAAACATTTTAGAGTACACCAATTCAGGTGCACTGCCTGCAAAAGAATAAACCCAAACAGATTTACCCTGCAGCCTCCCCATATCACTGTCGTCTTCATTTTCCCCCGTTCCTTGAGGTGGAATCAGAGCCGCAGGGTCTAGAGACAGAAAACCTGATAAAAATCAACCTAGCTTGTCTGTTCAACAACCCATTTCCTTAGTCTTTTTAAGTCCAAAGTTACTTGAGAACTTTACAGCACCTTCCTGCAGTAAGTCACAGCATAATTATCCTCTCCCTGCATACCAGAACTGCTCATTTCTGGCATGACATACCATGGTTTCAAATTAAAAAAATTCACTACCAAGTTTCCTTGCCACTTTCAAAAACCTCCCGTAGCAGATGACGCTTAGCAATTTACAGCTTGAATATGGTTGTGCTGTCTTCTTTCTGGAGCTCAAAGCCACACCTTCATACACACACAAACGCTCACACACTCAAACCTATGACAATTTACCTGCTACAGCTTGTGACATGCTTGTACTGTCTTCCTTTGGACGAGCACCGCCAGCAGCATTGCCACTGCCACTAGCATTTCCACCATTATTTCCACTGCCACCAATACCTCCATTATTACTGTCCTGAGTCGCCATAATGTCACCAGATGACAGATAGCTGTGTGAAGTAGATGGCTTGGATAGCTCACAGTCCACAGCAGAAAGGGAAAGTGAGTTGCGGGCAAGTGGTGCCTGGCCCTGTGTTTGTCGAGTTGTGCTGGCAGTTTGCCGCCCACTGACCAGGGGCAGAAATAAATGCAAACATGCTTAACATCTGATTTGCAAACGTATTTTAAACTATGCACTTTTCATTCTGTATCATCATCAGGGAAAGTAAAGTGAACCACGGAAAAGTCGACCGACAAAACTTTCAACACGTCTCTCTTATTTATCTGAACAGCCTCCCAAATGCAAAGTGAAAATAGGATTGTGAGAACAAATCTTCTAATGGAATAATAACAACTGGCATGAACTTAGCAGGATTGACTTTTTAAAAAAAATGTAACACTCAAGATGAAAGTTGTAAGCACAAATAGGATACAAGCACAAATAGTCTAGACACAAAATTACCACCAGGAACAAAGGCGAAATAGTAATTAGCAAAAAACTGTGTACGAAACTTACCTACTGCTAGCACAGGATCCCGTCTTTTTGCTTCGCGAGCTTCGTTTGCTCTGACCTCCTTCCCCTACCTTCCTCTCAGACGACTTACTTTTCTTCTTGAAGGCCAGAGGACGGTGAGCCTCTGAAGTATCGTTCTGCGCAGCTGACGTGCTGGGCAGGTTGTGGCTGACGTCTGATGTTTCAGCTGCAACTGATCGCAAGCAACGCTTTTTGACAGGAACAAAACTGGACTCGAAGGAGCTGCTGAAGTTCCCCTCTTCTACCGAAACAGCACTCACAGACACTCTAAGGTCAACAGCTGATGGACCAGAGTCTTCAAAGCTTGTCGATGATGCACTTTTTGTGCTCTTTTTTCGATGGCTTCTGCTGCTGCCTGCAGAATTGTCTCTGCTCTTCAGACCACCTTTGGGTTCTGCTGTGGAAGCTCCTGCCTTTCTTTTGGAGGAAGCCTTCTTCCTGGACTGTCCCTTTTGTTCTGCAGCTGCACAAGAGGCCCCTGCTGATTCCGACAGTGCAGCCTCAGCGGAAACAGGGGACAAAGTCACCAGTGTCTCTGACTGTGAACCAGCTGCAATAGCCTGGCAGGTTGTGGACTCTGAGCCACTGGATGTAAGACTGCAAGAGGATGCTGCTGTTGTCTGTTTCCGTTTGCTGTCTTTCTTCTTTTTAACTGCTTCTTTTGACAAGGATGTGGGTCTTTCGTCACTTGCAGCTTGAATCAATTCTGAAGAGTTACTTTTTGATGTCACTTCCTCTGCAAACTCTTCATCGAACAACAACTGAAGCCGACTGAGACTGTCTTGAGCTGAACTAGATTTTGTTTGTCTGGACACTTTACGCCCTCCTCGTGACACTGAAGCAGATGCTGTTTTTTCTGAACCAGATGGCAGATTGGCAACTTCTTTTTTATTACTGTCATGAGCACTACTAGAGCGTAAATTTGAGCGAGATCTTTTTCTGGACTTGGAAGTGCCGGGCACAGCAGGTTCTTCCTTGTCCCTAAAACATATGAACATTCAAATTTCTCAGCTAAATTTGAGTTTCTTTAGCAATACTTACCATGACCCAGAGTGCTAAATCTCAATTTAGCTATCCATAACCACACTTGACAAACAAAAAACTTTGTAAACATAGCCCTGGTAAGGCCTCTTATGTGCACTCTGTGCATCACCACTGAGCACAGCTCACAGGCAACTCACGCTGATTTTGAAAAGCTGAAGAGCCCATGTGGGAGAAGTGTCAGCATATAATGGGTCATGGTAAGACAGAGAGAAACTCAGTCACCTCCCAGGTGCCTGGATCCGGAACTGGGGACTCAAAACCGGAAGCGTCTTGCAGAACCTGGCGGCAAGCAGGTCAACAAGTAGCCAGAACCAGGCAAGCGACACAGACAACAGACCCAGTGAAACCAAAGACCACACAGACAACAGATCAGTGTGGAAGACTCAGCATGCCCCCAAGCACAAACACAGTGCAGGCCACATAAGCCACAGACAGGAAGAAGTTCATGGCAAAAGTCCGCAGCCCAGACTCTTCCGCTAGAGTCAAGAAAGCAGGGACATGCACACAGAGGAGGGGTTGGAGTGGAACTGGACATGCACCCAAGGAAGAATAAGGCAGGGCTGGTCCAAGGCCTGGAATGGAAGGCCATGCTTACCAATCCTGAATCAAAGGCAATTGTAACAATATGCGTACCAGCCGTAGGTAGTAGGTAGGTTAGTGAGGAGCATAGAGTACAGTTTAGGAGAGGATATGGGATATTTGACAGGGCAGGGAATTGACCTGCAATGCACTCAGTCAACTATAAACATAGAAGCTGTATTTCCCCCACATGCACTGTTCACATGCCAATCACACGCACATCTGCACATACAGAGCGTGGGAAGTTAACAGTGAATACATAGGTATATAAACCCTAGTGGGAATTAATAGAGGGAAGAGTAGACAGACTGATGAAGCAGGATAGTCTGAGAACTATGGACATCAACTGAGTTTGTAAAGCTTGGTGGTTCGTCTTGGTTTTTTGTACCGGGACCGGGGATGGATGTAGAGGATTTGAAATAAAAGAATTGAACTGCGACGAAGTGCTGGTGTTCTCTCGGCCACGGATGTACGGGCGACTGAGACGAACATGTCATCTCGTGTTTGCTGGTATCATGACAATGGTACATTTGCTTTCTGATGCCGTGACGCCCGTACAACGCTACATTCGTGGTGTCGTGACCATTCAGGAGCGACATAATATTACACAATGTGAGGACAGAAAAAGTGGCCCAACCCCCAGGGAGAGTCTGTGAAGACGACCACTGGAAGGGCTAGCTATACAAAGGAAACGCACAAAGGCAGCCAGGCCGGAATGGACTATGGCTGCCACAGGGATGCATACGCCCCTGGAACTGAAACCAAAGCATCCCACTAGGGGAGCTAGGAACCAGCAACCCATAAACATGCAGCAAAAGGGTCCCAGGAACAAAGTTGCGATGTGGACCAGTGACACCATCAAGAACATCAGGGCCACCAAGGACACAGTAGGGAAGACTAAAGGTCAAAAACCATGCCATGGGAGCAGACAGCTTCAGTTGCCAGGGAGCTGTGTGCATAAGGTGATGCACAGTGAGTGTGCATGCACATAGGAGGTCTTACCAGGGTTATGTTTACAAAGTTTTTTGTTGGTAAGGTGTGGTTAGGGATTGCTAAATTAAGATTTAGTCCTCTAGGTCATGGTACAGCATTGTGACAAGAAAATAACAGATTACACTCCTGCAGATATCAATTACAAGAAATAAAAAAATGGAATGCACACCTACTTCTTGTGGCCCATACACAAATTTTTAAAAAAACTTTAGTTCTCAGTACTTTTGAACCCAATCATAACCATTATACTCAAAGTTTTAGGGATATAACTCTTGGAAACATATCACATATAATAACACTAACAGCAGCTTGATCATTTCCTGCCAAATGTGTACGATATTGCAATAATTTCATGTGCATAAGTTTCATTTATAATACAAAGACTTCTAACCAAATCAAAAATGTGTCTTCTAGTTCTAATCTGAATGTTTCAGACTTCTATGCAGTTTTGTGTCTGCGTTCCTGGTAGATAAATGCTTCTAGATTTCTGATCATGGGAGCACTCAAGCACTGAAATCCCCATTGTGAAACACGTAGTTAGATGTGCTGATATGGTGATATAGACTGCCTGCATGCGGAACAGCAGGTTCCTAGCAATGGCCAACCATTCACACAAAGTGAAATCAGCAGTATCAAGAAAAAAACTAGACCAGTCATTTAAGATTCAACAAATGAAAGCAGCAACGTCACTAAAGAACTATCTTGCTTATTTCTCCCCTTCAAACATCACTTTCTTCGTGTCATTAACACCATACTCACGCCTCACCTAAAAAAAATTATGGATGCTGTATTGTGGTTGCCTGCAAGATTATTAACAGCTGTCATTAAATTGAAATCAAAGTGCTTGTATCACTAAGCTGCTAAATTGAAATAAATAATCTTGGAGGGTACCTGGATATGCAAACTTATTCCCACCACATCACAGTTAGGCAGGGGGGAATCCCCTGGCAATTAAGGTTACCAGTAATATGAAAGAGCACTCTTTATAGTATACCAAAGCAAAGAGTTTCCTCTCATCTACCTACCGCAGGTCCACTCCAGTGTTTTTAGTTTTCCGTCGTCGTAACCCCCCGGGCATGGACTCTAGTTGGTCTGCCATAGGCTGCACACCACAGCTGGCTCATGCCAGACAAAGGCTGAAAAAAAAAAAGAGGGGAATCCTCTTTAAGAATTCACAGAATGTGGAACTGTAACTCTGTGCAGGAACTTCATGACAAAAAGAATCAAGACAAAACTACAATGCAAGCAATTAATTGGCCACAATTCTGAAGAAAAAAAAACCCAGAAGATTTGTTACAGACGAACTACCAATTTTCTGACAGATGACATTTTATCTCACCAGTTGCACTTATTCTGCCTGGAGTACAGTAAGCAGTGCACACTTCCTTCAGTTTCAAAATAACAGATAACAGACGATCTCAGTAATATCAGTCCCAAGGGAGCAGAGTGAACAGTTTATTTACTGTGAAATGATATCTACAAAGGATTGGGGGGGGGGAACTTTTTTGAATTCAAACTTGGAAAGATCTCATTTGTGATCTCATTTTAAGACTAACACAGGACAGTGTTTACTTTTGGAAGAAATGGCAAACAGCAATAAGCCCCACACATCAGAAACACTAAGATCAAAGACTTTCAGTGCACTGGAATTAGCTTATACCTTAAAGCTGTAGAAATAAAATGTGCTGTTTGGTGCATTTAGTCAAGAAATCACACATCATTCTCTGATTTAATAAGCTGATGGGGCACATGAAGGTAAAGGATCTCCTCTTCCTCGTTGCCTTAACTTCCCTGACCCACGTCAGCTACCCATTTGCAGCTGGATCGACTGGGGGAAGTGCGCTATGGACATGGGTATAGAACCAGCATGTAGCCTTTAGATTCAGAGGCCAATGTTCTAACCGCTCGGCCATCTGCTTTCCCACTGTGCATGACAGGCCCAAAAATAAACACTCCCAAACTGCTCCTTTAATGTGACCCCTGCACCACCTTTTGCTGACTTCAGAACACAATTCTGAAATTCTTCTAATATTTCTCTGATGCTCCACTCCACAAAAGTTATCTTTAACTATACAAAATTATTCCTTATTTAACAGCTATTAGAATCAAGTAAAGGAAAGGAAGGACTGTGAAGGTGGAACATGTTTTGAGGTAACTGCTAACACATATTTTGATGCTGAAGACAAACAATTTATCCATTTTTAAGCTGACCTTTTTTAAACCAAAAAGAAACCAAACACTGCTGTTTTAGAAGTGGAAGGAACTTGCAAATTTGAATAACCGATTCTCTCTTCAGTTATTTCCCATTAAGTTAGATAATTCTAATGATGGAAAATGGCACGATTTCTGACTTGCCATCAATTAATATGCTATTTCTGCTGAAAATATCACTAAGAATATTTTTGCTTCCAATGCTTTTGTTTATATTTTTAAGGAGCAGGTTTCTCAAAAACTAAGTGTATAAATTATTTAGATAAGGATAGTCATATTCTTCTGGAAATATTTTAAACAATGTCATTACGTGTGAATAAAGTTTGCACTGTTTGTGATTTTGTCATTTTGTTCAAATTCACCTAAAATTACTAGTAATAGTGGCATACAATGGGTAAGGACTCGCTGCCATTTTGTGACATACAAATGAGTTGACACCAGTGAGCAATGGTCTATCTTATAAAAGGTGATGAACAGTGTTGCAGTTTGCATCACTACAACAGAAAAGAAAATGCTACAACCCAGCTATTCCTCAGTACTGAGAAAAATCTCGTGTTCTATTATTCTAGTATATTCTGGATATAAAATCTTAATGACATAACTACTGTTGCTCCTGTGTTATCATTACAAAGGCCACCCTTATTATATATCAAGGTTAATAAAATATGTCAAAAATCAGAACTGTTTTCCTGTGATCAAATTTCAAAACCATCTTTCCTACACTTATTATTTTTTTAAAGAAAGAGTTTAAACTCTTCTACTTATATTAGAAATATCTTTTCACACATATCAGCAGTGTGTCTGTACAATTACCCCTCTCCCTCCCCCATCACTCAGATTCTGTTCCAAACTTTTCTTGGGGAGGGGGAGGAATAAGGAGGGACACCGCCTGCTTGGTTAGTACCTTTGTTTAGAGTCCAGTCATAGATGCCGACACTTGTGACTGTACACAATGGGAACTTCATATAAACAATTTTAAAGGGGAAAAATAGCTTTGTTGTGATGCAGCACTGTCAGGGCGATTTTTTGCTATCTCACATAATTTACACCAAAGTTTATAGTTCCTGCTCTACAAATTGGCAACTGCCTGAGTAAGACACAGGTGAAATAAGATATGAGAAAAGACAGGTATTTTGTTCTGTCGTTATCTCCAAAAAAGGTTGCAATTTGTTTTGACTTATAAGACTAATTACAGGAATACTGCTTACTCTTCTTAATCAGTTCTGCATTTATCACTAAGAATATTGAAACTACTGTGTGAAAGTCAAACACCAAACAAATCTTTCTTTGTTTACAACAGTTCGTAGAACGTTAATTATCAAGAAAAAATTGAGATCTAATCCTGTTGTAGCCTAAAACCGATTGAAAACGTTCGGTTTTATTTAATTTCAAGTTCAGTAAAAACTTTCCGACGTTGGCAAAACAAGACTTCATCAGTTCATCTGCGTACGTCTGCAATTCTGTCTGAAGTCGGCCATGATGAATTTACCACACACATTTAATCATTAATTTGGCTAAACTGACAGTGATCTAGAATGCGTGAAATAGACACCCTGACAGAAAGATAAAAGGTGACTATCTAACGTTAAAAACAAACGCACATATTTGCCTGTAAGAGGATTCCTGTCCCGACTAAACTGCCCGATTGCACAAAGCTTCTCAATTCGAGAACGACCCTCAACTTGCGTAAGAATGCTAACAATTTTTCGCAAACTGACCGTTTACAATTACTCAACAAATTAGTGACATTCACAGAACTATGTTTGTTTTATCTTAACTACAGTTCTGAAAAAGAATATGAGTGTATTTATAAAAACAGCAGTTACTTTTCTATCATCGACGTTTCTCAGCTCAGGAAATCTGAAAACAGATGATCCATTTTGTGTGCGCACGCATCGAAGACTGGCTTCCGTCATAAGCGTGCGTTATGCTTGTTTTGTTTATTCTTGTCGACGCAGAAAGTTCGCATTTGTCCAGAGATTCTGTTACATATCTTGTCGAGCGATAATAATGACCAGACCGTTTTAACTGCACCATTTCCGGAGAATTACATCCTGCTGGCAGTCTTTCTAAAATTAGAAGCAGCATGCGGCAGAGAGCTGCAAACATAAAACAACTTTCAGTTTCACCTAGGTTTCACAGTATTCATTGGATAATGGATCTGCTGACACTAGACTAGTTCTAATCAGAGACATTTTATTCCGTTGGCCAAGTTATGCAGAACACATTGGTTGCAACAAAATAAGAAGCTGTTATGATGCGACACGCTGCAACAGAAACGTAAGGACCAATCTGCGAACCCTTTTTGGTCCTACCCAAGATAGATTAATGGGTTTGACTTTGAGCTCTGAATGAGGTTAGAACGCGGATCTTTTTCAGTCGGAGGGAGGGTCGGGATTTAACCTTTAGACTTTGTTTTGTTTTTAATTTTCACAATCTGATCGGAACTTAAATCCATCAGAGACGTATGAACCTCGCTCGATCATATTGTTATAGAAAGTTCCCGAGCAGGCATTGCGATGTCAATATAGCACTTTGTTATTATTCATTATTTTGAAGACATAATGCCTTCCAGAGCTCAGGGGATGCAGTCAGATGGTATAATGGCCAGAGTGCCGTCAAGACGGTAATTCGTGGATTGTGCATTTTTTTTTTTTTTGTGGGTTGAGATTTCAGCTCCAGCTCATCTGCGTGTAGGGCCTATTTATGGGGTACACTGCTTGCAGCGGTAAAGTCTAACTTGCTGTAACCCACCATACAAATCAAATTCCTGAGTTCAGTGCTTTACATTATTAACACCAGACCTACACTGTACACCGACACAGACTATCCTACATTTCATGTGGTGTATTTGTAGGGGGCCAGTTCGTTTTAATGGTACACATCACATACATGATACACATTTAAGTATTGGACATCATTACCACTCAGGAAGCCTCCACAGGACTCATACAGTACAGGCACCCACGGAAACACACTACTGTGTGCCAGAGAAGATAACCAACATCATCCAGAACTGTTACCAGGGAATGACATGCTGAGTGGTCTATGGCAACCAGCTCACTGAGACCTTTCAAGTACCAACTAGAACGATGCAGGGCTTGTTATTGTCACTTTTGTTATTCCTGCACATCTATTGCACAAAGTGGAATAGTATCCAAAGGTCAATTTGGACAGATGACCTTGGCTGATGACCTGGCCCTTTTTTCTCTCCCAGTGATAGATACTGCAGATCGTTGCACTCAGCTCAGCTCACTTGACAGAAACCAGTGTGGATCAGGGATAGTAAGGCAAGGACAGTTTTTCCCCAGCTGAAGAACATATTGGGACTCAGAAACATCTCAACACCAAGATCAGGTTATTTAACACTAAAATGAAATCAATTTTGTTCTGTGGAGTTGAGATATTCAGGACCACTGTCACCACCACCAAGAAAATCCAGACTTTTATCAACACCGGTCTGAGAAAGATCCTACAGATCTGGTAGCCTGATACCATCAGCAGCCAAGAACTGTGGCAGCGAACAAGACACCAGCCTGCAGGAGACGAGATCCTTCAAAGATGCTGAAAATGGATTGTTCACACCCTTTGCAAACCAGCTTCCAGCACCACAAGACAAGCCCTCGCATGGAAGAGGAAAAGAGGTCAGCCAAGAAATAGGAGGCACCGTGACCTTGAGGCAGATGACAAGAGGATTGGTCGCAATTGGGGACAGTTAAGACTGGCTCAGGACCAAGACACCTGGAGGACTGTTGTAGGTAGCCTATGCCCCACGACTTCTTTGATACACAGAGACAGTACATCAAACAGTTGAATCCATGAAGAGGGCAATGACAGTACGTGTTTCACCATTTCACTGTTTCTATTAATCGTAAGTCTTGGCATGAGGTGCATAGATATCAAACCACCTTATGGTTCAGAGGCCAGTGCTCTAGCCACTAGGCCTTTTGGTCCAAGCGGCTCTCACAAAACCCAGGGCTCCTCATGACAAGCTGGTGCACACTTCACTCAACACAGCTTATTAATATTATTTACTTCATGCAAATATATGAGTGCTTTTCACACCATTATTGTCAAGTTGTCAAGGAAGGCTCAAAATGCTGATGCAGTTTGCACAGTGTTTATTGACTTCAGCTCAGGCCATCTCAATATGGGGGACAGGGGGTAAAGTGTGCTGGGGGAAGAGGAAAGAGGGCACCTGAGTGCCAGGAGAGCCCCATCCCCCAGACTGCCAGCTTTGTAACTAGATGCCACATGCTGAGAGAGCATGTGCCAGCCACAAGATCTGAATCCACAGTCAGTACAGATCTCTGATCTTGGTGCAGCAAGAAGCAATTTGCATCTTGAAGATGTGGCCCTTTTGCTGTGCCCGTATCTGTTACAGAATTCAGGTTTCAGTCTGCTTCTGTTCAGAATGCTGCCAGATTCTTATGTTTTAATAAAGGCCCCCACATAATTTTAGGCCTGGAGAAAAAGCATAATGTAGATTGCATGACAACAGCCTGGAGTTTGTCAGAGACCAGCAAACCAAGTTCATATCGCAGGAAAAAACTAGGGTGGCAAAGCTGAATCAGGAGGTTAAGATGTTTGCTTTGGTAGGCGAACCTTCATATCCATTAAGGCATATCTAATCTTGTGGGTAGGTTTTGAGTATTTGGAAACATATGGCTGTTTTGCTTTATTCCACACTTTTTATAGATTTTCATTCTTACGGATAACATATTACAGAGTTAACATCTACAGATTTTCAAAAAACAAAAGTTAGAGAAGAAAGTTTGCAGATATTTCAGTATTGTATTTTTTTCTTAATCCAAATAAACAGATCCATGTGATTCTTTTTGTAAATCTCTAGAGGAAAATATCTCAATGTGCAAACTTTTTTTGCAAATGTAACTGCAAGACACATGGTGAAAAAAATCTAAAATCAATAAGTTAGCATATTTGCATTTTCATAACAAAATCACTTCCTGATATCATAAACATACCACTCTGACTTTCAGAGTTCAGTACTAATGACATGCATGCACAACTATAAAACAAAAATCTCAATGATATCTTAATATTATTTATTTGTGGAAACTGATCACCGAAGTCATCACAAACTAGCAGGGTCACCAGGGAGAAAACAGAAAATGTCACAGCATGGAAAAAGAAATGATCATCATCAGAAATTTGTAACATTCACTTTATTGGTGCTGCTACCAATAGTCTCAAAAAGTAATGCAAGACACTGCCAGTATAGTACAACACAACTGACATCATGTAATAAATACATGACTGTGCACAAAAAAATTTCTAGCTGCTTTATTACATCTGATTTGAAACAGATAAATTCATTTTAATACTTAATCATTGTACAGGAAAGTGCTCAAAAAAACCTTTACAGATTCTGACTTCTTTCTAATCAGCTTGTCCCATTCTATATTCGTGGTAGTGGGAGACAGTTCAAAGATGGTAGGAACTGTTTACACGAGTGTTAAATCACTAAAACATAAGGTGGGAGCATCCAGGGCATTCTTAATAGGCAACCCACTGGAAATAAGCATAAAAGTAGCCTGTTCATCCACTTTGCTAATCAAGGAAATCCTTCATCTTTTTGTGAATAGATGTTAAGCATGTTCAGATGCCCAAACAGCTGCGGCAACAAAGTTGAGATATTACTGATACGCCAAAATAATTGCAGACATTTTTACTTATTACAACTACAATTTAAAGTTCTGTGGTGTGTTGTTTTGACAGTTACTCATGAATCCAGACATGCAGACTTACAAGAAGCTGAAACGCATGCTCTCTCCCTTTCTTGCTCTCACACGCAGTTTGACAGTCACATACATGCAGACTTAAAGCAAGCTGACAAGCATGCATTCTCCCTCTCTCTCACACACATGCACACACAGTGTTTACTCCATTTAGTTGACAGTCTGAAATAAGTCTCTGGCTTTGCAGACTTTGGGAATGTCCTCTTATTGATTTCACATCTTTCCAGTGATTGACTTCTTTTTTCCTGTAGAAAAATGACAGTTGTGATGAAACATGCCAGGATGATGCAGCATGCATTCAGAATAAGCACCTGCAAGAACTGACAAGTCTGCACTGTAACTTTATGAATCTACTAATGAAAGATGGTAGACCAAAGCAGTGTGTATGAGGGGGAATGTGCAATACCAAAGATCACTGTGAGGATTTCTTCATAACTTGTGCACAAATAATGTAGCTTTTAGTACATTTTATCAAAACTTGCCCCATTGCACAGATGTAAGGGTCTTAGTGATCAGAAGGATGGGAACTGTTTACTGTAGCTTCAGATCTCTGCCATATACATGTCCTCTGAAAGTGCCATTGTTTATTTTATACCTCTGGCTGCTTGCCATGACAAAACTTTGGCAGCTGACAGCATTACACAACATGGCACAACTTCATCAAGTCTTCACATGGAATCCCCAGCGAAAGGGGAAAAAAAGGTCAGCTCTCAGCCAAGAAATACCTGGCGTTGTGACCTTCGGGCAGACACCAAGAAGATGGGCCACACTTGGGGACAGCTAGATAGACTGGCTCAGGTCTGAGATGACTAAGGACTCTTATAGGCAGCCTATGGCCCATGAGGGATACAAGGCACTGATGATGATGATGATGATGATGATAAAACATTTTGTACCAATAATTTAGGTGCAGTCTTGACAGTTTCTCAAGATTCACTGACAGTGTCAATGAATTTTGATTAAAGACAGCCATTCTTAACCATGACAACTACATGTGTTACCACAATTACTAGAATCTTCCATGTTGATTTCTAGTAAGGAGTAAATAACAAAAAGTATCACACTAGCATGCAAAAAGAAAAGGTCAAATCAAGGATCAGTAAAGTTAGACATATCACTTGCAGTGCACAAATTTGTCAAATATTTTGAACCTGATATTTTATGAATACTGTTCTTTCGAAAGATGACACTATTTTTGACACATTCAGTAACTAGAGTTATAAAAGTTACCACACAAAAGGCACAAAGGTCAATTGTAAATATTAAACGATAAAGTTTATTTGCATGCATTTGTTAATGCATGTCTGTAAACCCACAAGGAAGATTTAAGACAGAAATAAAGACATACACTATACAAAATAAGCATGGAAATTGTATTCATCTTTTGGTGTACCTTTGTAATTAGACTTAAGTGCTGGGGTGTACACATAATGCAGTCCACTTAACATGAGTTCTACAGTGCAAGAAAAAAGCTGTTCATTAAATGTTTCTGATCTTAACCAAATTGAACCAAACAGGAACATGCCAGTCATCAAAAATTCAGACTGAAACGATGTTAACTTCATTCTCAGGTAATCAAGCCTTGTGTTAACTGGACTGCAGAGTATGTGCTTTGTTCATGGCTGAAATTTGCAATGTGACCTTTTATTCTAAGTGCACACAGGTCAGAAACTAACTTTAAGGCAGTGCTTCATTAAAGGACAATATACAGGACATCTTCCCTAGGGACCAAAACAATTTGCAGTCATGCCATCAGCATACTGACTACATTTCATCGAAGCTAGATTTTAAAACTGCGCCAAGTGCTAGCTTGACATACAGAACTGACTGGGTGATTCTTTTAAGGCAACTACTTGATGTGATCTTGAGACCAAACATGATGTCTGCCTTGAATCAATAATTATATGACACAGGGGTTTGAGAAAACATCCTAGCCGAGCCTGTGTAGTTGAGTACTATCTGTAATTAAGCCCTGGGATCGGATGCCTGTTAATGCTGCCACACGTGGGACTGCCATTACAACACAGGCATCAGTCTCACCCAGTCACATTATCCTGACATCGGGGCAACCAGTCCTAGTACTGTTCCTTATAGCACCAGGTGTCTGGCAGGCCAGCTACTAGGCTGCCAATTCGTAAGTCTTAGGTATAAGAATGGAATGAATATTTGAGTGAGAATGTTCCTGTGTGCACGAACACATACCACCATCCCATCACCTAGGTCACACACAAATTTGTTCACGATGTAATGTAACACAGCAAAAAGCTGTAGATGAAAGGAATACTTCTTTAAAAGAGTACTTTGCAAACTGATCAATACATAAAGCACAATATGGCTGCTTTCTAAATATCTTAGTATATAATGCACAAAATAATATGGAATGTTCATTCCTCTATGGAAGTAAAGGATGGAAATGATACCTGCCATATCACAGACTTTTTTTTTTTGGCAAATTAAGTACATGTATATGGTTATTAAAGGGGCTTGCCAAAATTTCCTCTCCCACATAAAATTAACATTAATTCTACATAAAACTTGAAAAAGGACGGAAAGACGAAGAACAATTATGCTTTGGTTTGAAAAAATGTGGTTAATATGTAGTGTATAAGATTTTTTTAAAATTTAAACACAAAGAGCTCTAATATGCACAACAAAAAAACTGGTCAATACATGATAATATTAACTAAGAAAAAATTGGTAAGCCAAGCTCATATATCAAATAAATTGTACAATGCTGCAAATTGAATACAGTTAGGTCTAATGCAAATGTATATATAAAAAAGTACTTTAAAGGGTTCTAGTTGTAACCAATATTTGGATCTGCAAAATATCAAATTCAGCATCTAATTTTAGGTACAAGCTTTTTACGATGCTTGGTTCAAAGCTTTGATAATACTTATGTTCTTACTGGCATGCTGTCAACATTTACCATCTGCTAGGTCTTAATTAACTTGTATTGTTTCTGTATAAGAACTGCCAGTTTACAAACCAAAATTATTAGAAGACAGCAATAGCTTTCTTTTGTAGTTTAGATTAACACAGGCACCAGAGGCAGGGGGTGGGGGGTGGAAGAATTTCCAGTCTGCAGTTCTTAAAGTCATACAGTTTTTGGAATCTCCACACATACCATGTTTACATGGTTTTCAAGTCAAAAAGTATAGGAATGCACAGTTTGTACATAGCATAAACTTCAGAATGACCTATAGGAGTATAATGGTTTATAACCATTAAGCCTAGGTATGTATGGACATAGCTTTACATGTGCATGCAAAGCAGGAGAGAGGCAAAACTGGAAGTTATGTTTGTATTTTTCCTGAGATGTTGACAAGGTAACCTGTTATTTCTGATTTTCCAAAAATCCAAGTTACTGATTTCACCTAAGTATGACCAGATTATTTACCTGAACGCTTCATGAGCAAGTCACTTAAAACAACACAAATCTATTAACCTATCAAACAACAGTAAACTGCTTAATTAAGCTGGCTTCTAACTAAAATATATCTGCAATGCACCTAACATTATGTTCGATCAAAACCAGCAATGCAATTAACATTTTAATCAGTTGTAAACAGCACTGCAATTAAATCTGCACACAACTGTGCATTCATGGGAAGGAGAAGATGTCACATAAATGCTAAAAATCGCCATTTAGATGAGATAGATGAAATATTTACACATTTTCTCCTTGCTTAAATGCATATTTTTGTGCAGCATAAACAATCTAATCAGACATAACCATGCACAAATTTCATCAAACGTCATTTCAAAATGCACAACACAAAATTCAAAAAATACTGGCAGTCTAGGTAACAAAACCTCTGGAGTCCACGGTCCCATGTCTGTAATGTAACTCATGGTTCAGTCAGAAAGAGGAAGGCCACAAGAGAAAGGCCAGATAACAACCACCTAAAGTCAGTACATGTATCGACCAACATTTCAGGGTTTCCAGTCATGTTCTCTTTTCTCGTCTTCTTCTAGGAATAGGGAAAGCCTGATTTCTGGTTTAACAGAGCTGTAAAAGTTTGAGTAAATATAGTTTGTATGAGTTACATTTCTTAATTTCCATAGCTACATGACTAAAAATTAAAACGAATACATGAAATTTTCTGTCTGAATTTATCAATCAATGTAAATAAGCCCAGCTACAGTGGTAGTGGCATCCAGATTGTTGGAGTTATGTCCACTCAGACAATTATTGAACACTTTCTCTACCTTTCTGAAGATGCTAAACAGCAGATCTAAACAGTAGTCATATTTCTATTTCCCACTTGTCTCCACAAGCAGCAAGAAAAACTCAGCCATACCAAAGCCTCTAAAACACATCAATGGGCGTAAAGTTAACATCAGATGCAGAACATAAATGATGAACTACTGTAAATACAATTATTTCAAAGGTACATGTCACCAGCCGAAACTTGGATGGTGGCAAGGCAACACCATGCACCAGACTTTGGACTAGCGATACTGTCCTCAGGCTGGATGAAATCTTTACATGCACTAATTTTGCATGCCAACATCAGGGTCCTCTGTAATAAAAGCCGTTTCACCTTTTGCAGCCACACGACGGAGCTGCATCTGTAATGGGAAACAAATAAACACACATGGATATTTAGTTCTAGTAAGGTTTAATGGTTTAAAAATGCTTTTGACAGATTCTAGGCCATAAGATGCATGCTTTGTTAACTTCTACACACTGCTGCACCTTATTCCAGAAGAAAATTGTCTCTTTCCTGCCTGTACTTGTAAGATGTGATCATATTTGTGTGCATGCCAATATGAATCACAGACACAAAGTAAACGGGTGGAGAAATGATAAACTATTGATCTATATGAATGGATGTGGAGCCTTGCTACATTAGTGCAGCTTGGGTTTACATGGCTTGGTTAGGAGGCAATAGAATTTGAACTGGCCCCTCAATCAAACAAACAAACAAACAAACAAACAAACCAAAAAAACGACTACGACGATGACGACCACGAAACCTGTATGCTAAACACACCTGGAGTTGGATTTTGTTGGTAAAGAAGATTTCACGCCAGCCTTTCAAGGAGGCAAGAATCATCAGTTCGTGGGTGACGGGCTGCTTGTTGTGCATCTTGTACAGTATCTCCCACACTTCATCCGATTTGCATATCTGTGTTAGAGACAACACTATAGGCACCATCAACATGGCAATCCTTTTTTTCTAAGCAGACACTGGGGCTTCTCCTTAAGATATTTAATTGTTTACCTAAACCAGGCACGTCATCGGACAAGTACAGTTCTTGTTCTCCAGCCTCTTGACAGTTAATTCACAAGTGCCTCTTGGAAGAAACAATAATGTACATAATTTACAAAGCATATGTCAACATCAACACAAATTTGGACTCAATTTTATATGTATATTTTGTGATTTTTGTATACTTTTATGTGATATATCCTGCAGTACACGTATGCAGACGTGAGATTCCATCTGCCTCCTGCAAAACCAAAATTTTTTAAAACCCAAAACCAGTTTAACTGCACGTTTTAGCGCTATTATAATTATACTGTTCTGTGCTTATAATTACAAAATCACATGCTAAATCAAACCAGTAGGGGGAAAAAACTGTATGAAGTCAAATGCCATCATCACACCTTAAGTATCACCTAAAAACTTACCTCCTTGAAAAAATGGCAAGTCATTGAAAGGTGAGGGATGTCTTCCAAGCCAAGCATGGTGATCATGTTTATCAGCACTTTCTTTGGCAGGCGGACAAGGTAATCCAGCTGTCCTTTGATGATGTTGTCGAGATAATCTAAAGTCCTTGGCCCAGCCACCCGCATTATCTCACCTAATAATAAAAAAACCCACACAAACTGATTTTCATTCTCCCATATATTCAGTGACATTTAAAAGAAATCACTGCATTTCAGTCAAAATGATAAAAAAAAAACCCAAGTGACTGCCGCTTGGAGGAAAGTCCAAATTAAATTTAAAACAAGGGAACTGGACCAAGCTAAAAAAAAAAGACAAAGACGAGAACAATCTACATGTTCCGGGGCACTACCCCTTCATCAGGACAACACAAAAATGACAAAAAAACGAAAAAGAAAAAATGATTTAATGATTTAAACTCTGAACCAGTTTGATTGTGGCCATCTGAAAACCATACAAATTTCATATTTTTCCTGACACTAACAACATACAAATGTCCTGTACAGTTAATGCTGTCCAAAAATATACAAATGTCCTATCCTGATACTAACAACATAAAAATTTAATGTACGTCTTGATACCTACTAACAATACACATGCGTCCTACCCAATTTTGTCCCAAAATATACAAAGTTCATGACTATTTTGATGCTTACTGCGCAACCTTTCATCATGATGAAATTCTTCATAAGTGTCCCGTGTTTCAAAAGGAGGAGGATGGCTGTCAGGTCGTGTTGGGGGCAGGATCTTCCAAAGCCTAAAAATCACCTGCATAGCGATCGAAAACAAAACTACTGAGTAGGATAAAAAGGCTCTTAGTTCATTATGCTGTCTTTGGTAAACTTGGTTATATATAGAATATTATATACGTATATGCCATTTAGCTTCCATATATCATTTTCACATCTGTATCACTGCATGGATATACGAGTTACTAAAGGTAATGCTATATATTTAAAGTAAACTTGCAACCCGCCCATTCCCCCATTTGAGTCTATGTCTCTCTCTCTCTTATACACACAAACTTATATATTCATGCACACATGCACAAACATGCAATACCATAACAGTGGCGAGAACTGTTGTGTTAACGAGCCTCTTCTCTATGCATAAATAATAATAATATAATAAAGCTGAGCGAAGCACTGTCATGCCCACTAGTAAGCTGATCATATCTCGGCTGGAGTCCTTCGATCAATTCACAAATGAATCATTGCCTCATGCCTATGTGTAGGTACATGGTAGATTCATCATGAACCTTAGTATCATGCACATCATCTGTTAAAGGACAATAAGTGTCACAATACTGTTTAAGCATGACACAATTGTTTGTCCCACATTCTACCCGAAGACAACAACCAAGACTTTATTATGGATAGTAGCAACTCCTATCTGCAGGTGCCACATTCTGAGAAATACCCAAATATTGCTTTGGTTCATAATAGTTAAGGCAGTAAATCATCAAAAATATAGGGTTTCTTAAAACATGATTTCTTATTTAATTATTTTTTTCTGCAGAAGAGCCTTTCCCTGTGACAATAATGTTTTCTAATGAAATCCATCTGCACTTAGTAGAGAAATGGTGGTAGATATGGAACATCTATTGTATTTATTTTCAGTAGTACAGATCACAGATCATGGGATATAACTAATTACTACTCAGTCGAATCGGGTTAATCGGACCACATCAGGAGTGGTCCTAATAACCGGCTGGTCCGACTACACGAACATGCCCTATGTTACAATTCAGACGGCACGTGCTGTGCTATACGCTTTACATCCGCTGTACGCAGGCGACTTGCGTCTTCTTTTTCTTATTCGCTGTCACGTTCTTTGGTCCTTTTAAGCAGAATTTTGGTCCAAATAAGCCAATAATATTAGGCTTATGTACACAGGATTTGTTTCGGTTCTTTGAGATTCGGTCCGAATAAGCAGCTGGTCCGATTATCCGGTGGTCCCATTAACCGGATTCGACTGTATTCAAATATGTTTCAACACATAAAACAAATATCAAAGAAAGATATATCACTTATATTTGTATATCTTCTATTTCACTCTGTCAGAAAACTAAAGGGTACACAACTGCATAATGCACCTTGGTTTTGTAAAACTTATGAATACAGTGAATGATATACTCCTAAAAAGTCCATTTATGAGACATACTATCAGTGATTCCACTTTTTTAAGTGGGGAGAAAGGAGTGGGGTTTTATTTTCTACATATAAACAGTGCAATTTCTTTTTTTTTAAATTGTTTGCTGTGTCACGCACATGGGCAGACTGGTTGGTTTTTTGTTGTAAAACGTATTGTTACAAAGGAGGTGCATATCAGGACAGTGCTGAGACAAGTTTATGTTGTGCCACACTGGGACTGCTGTTACAACATGGGCTTCAGTCCCACCCAGTTACATTATACTGACACCAGGCTTTGTACAGTTCCCTGTAGTGCCAGGTGTCTGGCTGGGACGTTTGTCAATTTTCAGTCTTTGACTCAACTGGGGTGCACAT